>JAKSZT010004335.1:206093-318867 GCA_026826555.1 Tolypeutes matacus
TATAAAGGGTTAAGCATTTAAAAAGCATGCTTGCTGGCAGAGAAACATTAGTAAATGTTTCCAAGGACACTGCATACTGCAGACATCAGTGGGAGGAGGCAGAGTGGAATGAACACACCACTAAGATGTTATTGTCTGAATTCCCAAGAAAGATTGTCTAGGAACATAGAAACAGGCAGCGCTCTCACGTACCAAGCTGAGGAACTAGGGAAGGATGCCCTACTTTTGTTATCAGCTTTGTAGTATAAAAAGCAGCTTCAGCCTAAATAAACTTGCCTGCATTCCACATGGAGTGAGGTCCCCTGGTCCCAATCTTTCTTTGGATCACTCCCAGCACCGTCTACCTCCACATTGAATTACAACAGATGGCACCCAACGTGTGGCATGACTAGTCTTTTTTTTTTTTTTTTTTTTGGATAAGGGCCCTGGAAACAAGGACTGCTGGGTCAGACGGTCCTTGCATTCTGTGTGGTGAGTCAAATAATCTTGATAATCAGGGTAATGGGTAATTGGTCGACTCAGTTAGAGGAATATTCCAAAGATTTGAAGACTCTGTTAAAGAATTTAGGGGTATCTGTGCTGACCCAGGAGTTACTAGAACTCTGTTCACTTGTACAAAAACATTGTTATTGGTTTCAGCCACAAGGGCGGAATGTGTTAAATTTGAAACAATGGAAACTAGTAATGAAATCATTGCCGTGAGCTTATCAAAAAGGGGAAACAGTTCCTCTTCAAGTATGGTCTTTGTATAGTCTTATTTCTGTTGCTCTTGAACCATTAGAGTCAGATGAAAATGAAGATATTAAAATGGATACTGCTATTGCTAACACTGTAGCAGAACAAGCTAACAATGATTTTAATAAAAATATACATGAAAAATTAATGAACAGGCAAAAACAGATAAACTCATGTCTAATAAAAAGAAAAAAAAGGAAAAAGGAGTTTATGAAACTTTTCCAGCGGGCGTTAAGCCATCCACTCCAAAAGATGATTTATTGTTTTTTGAACCAGCGTCTGCACCTCCTAAGGTATCTACTGATCCATTCTTTACAACAGAAGTTCCTGTTTTTGTGCCAGCACCATCCTCTTCAATTATGAAAAGTATAGTGCAGGGAAATAGAGAAGGAAATTCAGAGGCTATGCAATAATTTTTTACTTTTCCATTAACAGTAACTCAAATTCCAGTAGATGCTAACAATCTCCAAGGAGGTGTACAATATAAGCATGCTCCTATTCCTTTTAAAACTATCAAAAAAAAATAAAATAAAATAAAACAAGCATGCACTCAATATGGTGTAAATTCTCCTTCTGCTCAAGAATTGGTGCAAGAAATGGCACAAGCAAACAGATTAATACCCGGGGACTGGGATTTGTTATCTCAAGCTGTTCTTAATTCAGCAGAATTTTTACAATTTAAAACTTGGTGGACTGATGAAGCTAATATTGTAGCACAATGAAATCAATAACAAAATCCACCAGTGCCTATTACTGCTGAACAAATATTGGGAACAGGTCAATGGGTTGGGATTCCTCGCCAAGCTCAATATGATGATATTACCATTGTACAAGTGTGATTGTGCTGCCTAGCTGCCTGGCAAGAATCTCCACCCCTGGACAGGCTGTACAATCATTTTCAAAAATTGTTCAAGGAAATACTGAATCCTATGCTGAATTTGTAGCAAGGTTGGGAGATGTAGTCAACAAGACAGTAACTCAATCTTAAAGAAATGCTTATTCTAATGTTGGCTTTTGATAATGCTAACAGTGAGTGTAAAAAGGCTTTATGTTTGATAAAGGCAAATGGAAGTACTTTACAGGATTATATAAAAACATGCCAAAATATTGTGCCTTATACCTAACATGAACCTTCTTACAGCTGCTCTAAAGGGACGTAGTCCTGTGATTAATAATTTAAATTGATTTAAATGTGGGAAACCAGGTCATATGAAAAAAAGATTGCCAAGCCAAAACTAGTGTAAGAGCTCCATTTAGCAGCAATAAAAAATCAATACCAACTCGTGAGTGTCTGAAATGCCAAAAGGGATTACACTGGGCCAAGGAATGCCATTCTAAATATCATAAAAATGGCAGTCTCATTAATAAATCGGGAAACTTCCAAGCGGGCCTTGCTCAAGGCCCTCAGACAAACAATATGAGCACATTTCCCAGCTTGCTAAAATCTACCCAGTAAGCAACAGAGCAGTTCACTACAGCTTGTAACAGAACTTAAGGCAGTTACCCAAAGCAGTAGAGCTCTCGATTCTTCCTCAGCTGAAACTAAATTTATTACTCCTTCACCGAGTATACCAAAAATGAGAACAGGAATTAAAGGGCCTATCCCAGAAATCTGAACTTCAAGCCTAAGTATACTCCTCAAGAGTAGTAATCTAAAATATACATGTTAAATATCTGTATAAACTGCTATATTAGAGCTTAACTGTATTTATGCTGCTTAAATTGTCCTAGCTGGTTGCTAATTATGAACAAAACTGTTTCAAATAACAAGCTTATATATTACAGGTAACACAGATTCCAGAAAAAATCTTAAAAACAGTAAAATCAAAGATGTGAAATGATGGAGGGCTTGAAGACAGCCATACCAAAGAAGTAAAAATTATGGATCTAATTAGTAAGCTTTATGTTTCTGTTAGTATGTCATAATTCTTTTTGTATTTGTCTGTTTGTTCAGTGTCAGTGTATATTTTAATACCTCTGGATGGTAATATTAAATTGATAAATGAAGATTATTATAAGAGCTCTATTCAAATGGCCAAAAATTAAATAAGCAATTATATTAATAAATAAATGTGGATATTAGTTTAAAATAATAAAAATAGTTATACTCAAATTAAATCATTATTCTAACAAGTTTGTTTAATGTTGATGGTAATTATATGTTGTCAGAAGTTTGTTTGAAAATAGATTGCAATTAAATTTTGAGTAGACTGTTTGCAGATGGCCACATTTTCTACTCTCCTCTGAATCCATGTCTTTTAAACTTGATGGTGTAGTTCTCCTTATTAGAACATGGAGTCTATTTATTCACCTTTG
Source organism: Tolypeutes matacus (assembly GCA_026826555.1). Lineage (NCBI taxonomy): Eukaryota > Metazoa > Chordata > Mammalia > Cingulata > Chlamyphoridae > Tolypeutes > Tolypeutes matacus. The sequence continues at coordinate 209,145 of JAKSZT010004335.1, forward strand.
GTTCTGGGCTGGACTTGAAATGTTTAATATGCTTTGGCTAAGAAAATACGGTGAAAATAACAGTTTGCCTCAATAGGCCTCAGCATGTTTTGCTAATCTCCATTGGACCTCTAACTCAACCTTCTGAACAACTCCAGGTTAGCCTATTGTAGAATGAGAACATCTGGAGAAAATGTTATTGCTTAGTTGAGAACACCATAGACCTGCCTATAACCCCATAATCCCCAATATGAGTGGAACCCTTACCAAAACCTGCAGAGCCTCCATAGCTGACATGCAGCTGGCTACACTGCAATGAGCAGTATTGCACAGATCCAAATATCTACACACCACAGTTGAGGCTGCAGTAATAGAAGCATTATCATCAACCAATTACTTTGAGGCAATTTGTTATGCAGTAATACCTAACTGATACAATAATCAATGGAAAAAGTACTAAGGGCATTCAGAATACATGGCTGCTGCAAATTATTTGGCAATCCTTCAAATATTTGAAAACTGCACTCATGATCAATATTTCTTTTTCAAATTTGTTTTGGATAACTGTATTAAACAGGGACTATCACTGAAGGTCCCTTGCAGGAAACTAGGAGATGTTGGAAAGAAATGCGTGTGCAGGAATACCTCATGACATTAAATCAGAACACTCCAAGAAGCATTCTGGGAATGATTTCAAGTTATTTAATAAATCACGCTTTCTTTATAGGGATTGAAGGGAGTTTTGAGAAAATTGGTGATAAAAAATTGGATGATAGAGAAAACACATAAATTTTTCACACAAGTGCCCTCTAAAAGTTATGACAAATGTAGAAAGGGGCAGATATTTTGTTTAGAGCTATGGAAATTGTTATTCATTGGCATGATAAAGAACATAAAATCTAGTTTTGTGTTACTATGCATAAACACTCTATCATAAAATCACCAAGACTTCCTAATTAAATGATAGGCAAAAAATCATTAAAACAATATATGATAATACAAAATATAATTTAAATTTTACTTCATCATATTTAAGGTCATATCTGGCTCTACAGTAAAATCTATTTTCATGGATTGTTCAAAGAACTGAAGCTCTGAGCTCTGAGGCTTTGAATCCTGCAATCATGTGCCCTTCTTCAAACCCAGGACAAATGACACTTTTATGGATTACCCATTAGGAATCTTTTCAGAGACCCCTTTATGTCTTTTATTCCTCAAACTGTAGATGAATGTGTTCAGCATGGGTGTGACAATGGTGTACATCATTGAGGCTGCTGTATTTGTATATGTGTTTTGTGAAGCAGCAGGACTAAGGTACATGCTTATGCTTGTACAATAAAATAAGGAGACCACCAAGAGGTGAGATGCACAGGTGTAAAATGTATTATATTTCCCCTGAACTGATGAGATTATACATATGGAGAAAACAATCTTAGAGTAAGAGAAAGAGATCCAAGCAAGGAGACCCCCTGCCAGCACCACAGCTCCAAAATGCATCACTATGTAATTAAGGTAGGTATCAGAACAAGCAAGTTGGATAGTCTAATTAAGATGACAAAAAAACGTGGAATTTCCAAGGGTGCACAAAATAACAGCTGCAATATCATTAAGCTGTGTAACGAAGAATGCAGAGCACTCTGGGTCCATGACCCCAGAACCAGATGAACAAAGAACTGGGGATTCATGATGACCATGTAGTATAGTGGGTGACAGATGGTCATGAACCAGTCATAGGCCATCACAGCCAAGAGGAAGTTATCTAACCCGAAAGAGTAAGAAAAAGTAAATCTGGGTGAGGCAGCCTGCATAGGAAATGACTTTACTCTGTGCCTAGATATTCACCAGTGTCTTTGCGACAGTGCTGGAAGTGAAAAGCATATCACAAAAGGAAAAGTTAAAGAGGAAGAAGTACATGGGTGTGTGGAGGTGTGAGTGATGGTGGCCAGGATGATGAGTAGTTTCCCAAAGACGGTGACCAGGTACATGGACAGGATCAGTCCAAAGAAGAAGGGTTGTAATTTTAATTCCACTGAGAATCCTCGAAGAAGAAATTCTAAAATTTGTGTATCATTTCATGGTTTCAAATAATTGAGTTACTACAAGTAAATAGAAAAAATGACTAATTTTCAAACAATAGCCATAATTTATATTTGCACTCCAGCAATTAATTTCCATATCTTGTTTATAGAGCTATTCCTATGACCATTCAGTTCCCACTAACATAATATTCCTCAAACAATCATGAGTTCTAAGGGTTCATAAGAAATTCTTTTATTTGAAGAATATATGTTGGGTACTCAATTTTGAACCAGAAACTGTCTAAACAGTAGGTACACAATGTGACAGAAGAGTACCCGAAATATATTGATGGAGAAAGTTAATAAGCAAATAAAATTATCATACAATATATTAGATGGTGACAACTGCTAAAAAGGAAAGACACCAGGCAAAAAGAAGTGAGTCAATAACATAACATATCATATCAATATGATATGTTTGATTGGCTTTCCAGGTGAAAACAGCCGATAAGATGATGTTTGAGGAGACCTCAAGAAGAGAAGGCTGGAGCCACAAGAAATCAGGGGAATTGTGTGCCCAGCAGAGGGAATGTCCAAGGTAAAGACCTTAGAGAATGGGCTTATTTCAAAATGCAAGGCCACCAAGGAAGCCCATGTTGCACTGGGATGACAAAGAGTAAGAGTGTTCAAAGATGATGTCAGAAATTATGAAGGATGAATTAGCCTCACTGATGCTGAAACTTCTAGACTCAGGAAGTTCCTTATGCACACATTGCACTTCTCACACTTTATTAATTTGGTTGCAAAGTTAACCCACAGATGCAATTGTCCCATTCCTATTTCCATCCAGACTCTGTATTAGAGGACACACCTACTTGAATTTATGAGTTCATTTATCTCTTCTCTAGAACTGCTAATACCTCCACTTAAACACCATCACACATATGCACACAGGAACACACAAAGCATACAAAGCCCTCCTGGGGTGAGTTATTACTGTGCTCTTCTCACCCTCAAGGGCACTGATTTGGCCAGGAGTGAATACAATGAAAGCTGACAACATCAGATTATCTTTTCCCAAAATAGTTAGAAATGGTATGCAGAAATTTTAACTGTCAAAACTTACAAGGACATGTAAACAAGGGATTTCATTTTGTTGTGGCCATTTTCTACCATATGTTTAAAGAAATACACAATATTCTCAATAATCAGAGATGGGAAAGAAAGGGAGAATTGAAATAGGAACGAGGGGAAAAAAGTCATAAATTCAGGTCAAATCTTAAGAGATTGTAATGAAGAAAACGTTACTTGGTTCTGGCAGCATTTCAATTCAAGTTCTAGTCTCTGGATACCCAGAAAGAAGAATATATCATCAAAATAAAAGTAGTGATATCTTTTATAGTATCAGGCAACATACAGATTGAACACCACACGAAAAAGCTGAGCAAAGGGAATATGCCATTTCACACGCAAAAAAATACAGCTATCACAAATTTTGGGAATTTTTTACATGAAGCAGTAGAAGAGATTTTAAATGATATTAAATATAAACATTTTGGGAATCTCTAAAATTCTGTGATAAACTTGGATAGGAAGCAAAACATTCTAAGTCTTATATCTTCTCCTACATAGTAGGTATTATGGCTTCCACCATCCTAGGAAGGTTGACAAACTTAAATAATACATGTAAAAAGTTAGCATAGTTCTTTCCTGTCAATAAATGAATGGTTTTCACTGGTGATGAGATGTGGCTGGTTTTTCTTACACTACTCAAATATTTCTTTCTTTCTGCACATTCTTGTACCTAATTCCATTTTCCATGTTTCATTTTTTTATCATGTCTTCCAGCAATTGAAAACCTAAAAACCCACTAGGTGATATTTACATTGACTCATAGGGATCTTCTTCATTACAAAGGTGATCTACAAATCCACCTATGATTTCTCACTAGAAAATGAAGTCAAAACACACAGCTTCAATGAAAGTTGACCCTCCCTGACCTAGCTGACAGTCCCCTCACCCTGTGGGCTTCCCTATGGACAATGATGTCCAAGACATTGAATCTGACTTACATCTTTGTGAGATATCCATAGTTTTCATACTGAGTGGATATATAGTGAAACACTCTGTATCAGGTCTCTCTGACAGATCCACTTAGAATTTTTTTCATTCCTTTTCCTTCTAGAAACTCCAACACCCTTTCAGATTAGCTTGGATACAATTCCTTTTTGAACCTTATTTTTTTTAAACATTCCCATAGGAAGACCAAAAATTCTTTATAAACATAATTTGGGAGGAGGGATGATGCCTGTGTGTTGCTTTCATTGAACTCCATATCTTCTCCCTGTAGACTGTGATTGCCTTGAGGGGCATAGTCAGGTTCTACAGAGTTTTCCATCTCTTGACCTAGGTCACTTTGTGCCTGTTTTATAACAGAAGCTGAGTAAATATATATTATGTGAACAAATAAAAGAAGGTAGTTTCACAGATACTGGAAATGATGAAAAGAGAGAAAGAGGGAAATACTGAAATAGGCGTAAAGACATGCTAGAAGCTTGCTTTCCACAACATGAGGTGAGAATCTACATGTGAGTCAAGGTGACATTTTGTAAGAATTATAGAATAAATAAAACACCATAAGAAATAGTGCAGGTAAATACAACATCAGTTCATGAATCTCCTTGTTCAGACCTCTGTGTGTGTTTGTGTTTGTGTTCATGCACATTGTGGATAACAAAAGTAAATGTATTTTTGATTCTCAGGAATGGTCAAAATTATGGAAGCCATTACACTAAAGGAAAGAATAGCTTTTTAAAAAAGGTCTGTACATACTAATGGCAAGAAAGTTCCTGTGAATGGAGAGACAAATGCAAGAGCAAGGATGGAAAGAAAATAGGCAGCTGGTCAGGGAGCTGAGTCTCCTTCAAACTCAAGGGCCACAGAAGGAGCAGATGTTCTTGCTGCACCTGCCTTGTCAGTATTTCCACATCACATCCTGATTCCCCTGCTATTCCTGTGTTAGTACCACACTGGTTTTTATCTGGTCCCACAACAGATGAAAAAGCTGGTCCCTCTCTCATATTTTTGTGTATCATTCTTTTCTTTGTTATTCTGAGTTTTGATATCTTTTTTGACAAATTGAATAACACACTTCTGTCTTGCTTTTATATCTCATCTTAAATATAAAGAACTTCCCATGCCACATGCTATAAAGTCCCACACATACCATGAAAATATATGTTCGTAGCCTGATCAACTATGATGTGTGTGTGTTTGTGTTCATGTATACTGTGATGTCACACACCATTATATTTCATTGTTCTCAGATTTCTCTAGTATAATATAAGATTCAAATAAGCAAGGACATCATCTGCTGTTTTCACCTGTGTGTTTTCACAATGGTATGTGAATATATGTGCAGTTATAAAAAAACATACTTAAGAAAATGTGTTGCGATGAAATCCATTGAATGACACTGAAAATGAAACCAGGTTAAGTATTTTTTCAAAACAACTGTATTAAGCAAAATTTAATGTAATATCTAAAATGAATGACTGAAATAAAAGATGTAAAATAACAATAACTTAATGTATTAAAATGGATAATTAAATTTGTAAAGACTTGGAAATAGAATTATACAGAAATTCAACTTTTAAAAGTGCAGTGAGGATGGAGTTTCTAAAATTATAGTTTAGTCCCATTAAAAAAAAAGAATGTGAATTCAAATATTCTTCTAAATAAGATAAAGTCTACTGGTAGTTCAATTTAAGAATGCCATGTGAATGATGGCAGAGACTGATGCTACTTTTAGATATAGATCAAATCACTAAAGGGAAAATTTTTTATAAGGAAATCAGAGGTGTGAAAACCAGAAGTCAGTACTTATAAACAGTGATTCACTAACTCAAAAAATGAATAAGAACTTTCTAGGTTTCAAAAGCAATAGAGGAAATACACTGATTGATTTTGACATGTAAAGCTTATAAACATCCAAATGCTCCCTAAACTTCTAAAGAGACATAAAAGAAACAAATGGCAACCAGCAAAATTTGTGAAAATAACTGTGATTCTAAATTAGAAAAAAATGTAATAAAATGAAAAAATCCTGAGGCAGAAAGATATAAAGACATGACTTGAACAATTTGTAATGGAGAAAGTAAATGCTAATGATCCACCATTAATTAAACCCATCAATAAATTAATAATTGCTAAGTAAATGTTGTAGTATACTTCTTTCCCTATTAAACAAAAATATTTTTCCTTTCCATACCCTGTGGAGAGTTTGTGTATCATAAACTACTGTTGCAAAGTAATATCTACGTTCAGTGGATTAATAGAGAAATATAAACAAATGTGCCTTATCTTTAAAAGAAATAAAAAGCATAATGCCCTCAATTCACTGCACATACCTCCACTGCAAATCTCTTTGACGAGATATTCTTCTTTTCCTGGAACGAGCATATCCCTGAAAATTCCTATTCTAATTGGGCTCCCATTCCCAATGCTTAATTGTAAACAATGAACCCAATATTCCTGAGGCAAATGGACACTTCCTTTTTAACCTCATAAAAATTTTTCATCCATCCATTCATTCATTCATTCATTCATTCATTCAGTAAATGGCAAAACAAAAGCAAAATGGGAAAACAGTCCTGAAGGTATTTCAGCTTGATCTAGGCTGGAATGCCTCTCAGAAGTCCTCAGGTAAAAGCTCTCCGCTTCCATTCTTTCTGATCCTTTCTTGAAATACCTCCTGGGTTCTCTAACTCACCTAGATGGGATCTTTAAGAGGAAGGTCTTCATGTGGAAGTCCATATTCTGCTTTGGGAATTTGATGATGTCTGAAGCTCTATCCACTTACATCTGTTCTTTAGGCAAATATAGACTCCCAGAGAAAGAACCATGTCCTGGCTGGCCCACGGTTGCACAAGCTGGTATTTAAAGCTTCCCTGTATTTACTGAGTACATTTTCTTCTTGTTACTTGCAACCATTAGCCATCATTTCCCTGTGGGACACTGGTCTGGAGATAAAGGAAATTTTTCTGGCTGATTCTCTGTTCCCAGGATTTAAGACAGTAAATCAGGTTAATCCAGTTTTTCTTATCCCTCCTCCATGGACTCTCCTGTCTTCTTAGCATCTTACCCCATCCAGTGACTAAAGTTCACCCCAAAGTTGTAGATGAAAGAAGCCTCCTGGACTAGGTCCTTTTACCTTCAAAGCACAGACATGAGGAAAGGATATAGCCCTGGTTGTCATCTTCAAAAATCTGCTATTCTCCTCTTTAACAAATTGGAGAACTCTGTTCTTCAGATATAAAATCATGAGAACTACTCATTTTCCCTAATGATGCTTAACCAAAACAACTAGGAATGTCAAGCCTGCTACATAAATCAAGACCTGTCATTCAGTCCCTCACTTACAAAATTTTTACTAATTATAAAAATATATTTAGATCTTTTCATGCACCATGGCCAGTACCTAGCACAAATTAGGGATTGCTTCAATCAAATCTGCCCATGTTTTAAGCAATGCTCAATGTAATGAGTTAATAGCTATATTAATATTTCTTATTAACTTAAACCCTATAAATGAAATGTAAACTCTAATATACTTTAACTTTTTATTTTAATATAAATGCAAATGAAATTTCAAATTTAAACACTTTCAAGTGTATATTTCGCTGGTAATAATCATATTCACTATATTGAGCTACCTTCACCAACATTCTAATCTAAACATTTTCATCACATCAATAGAAATTCTGTACCCATTTAGCAATAACTCCCCATACCAGGATCTTCAAATCCCTGAAAAATAGTCATCAACTATCTGTCTTTATGAATTTGATTTTTCTAGGAATTTCATATAAGCAGGTTCATACAAAGTATGGCATTAATATCTGGTTTCATTCACTAAACATGATGTGGCCAAAAGTTACACATATTGTAGATGTAGCAGAATCTCATTCCTTTTTATGGATATATAACATTCCATAAAATGTAAATACCACATTTTGTTTATCCTGTGATCCGTGGATGGACACTTGGGTTCCTTCCATCTTTTGGCTATTGTGAATAATGGTGCCATGAACGTTGGTATACAAATGTGAGTTCCAATCCCTGATGTAAATTTGATTGGATATATACTAGGAAGTTGGATAGCCATGCCATCTGCTAATCTAGGTTGAAATTTCTGAGGAGCTACAAAAATGATTTCTAGGGGCTACACCAAATTACAATCCCACAAACAATATACAAGCTTCCAATTAGTCTGCATCCTCTTCAACACTTATTATTTCCTTTTTTTAAAATAATAGCCATTGCAGTAAGTGTTTACTGCTATGACATTTAGGTTTTGATTTGCATTTCCCTGATGACCAATGAAAGATATAGAGCATCTTTTACTATGTCTTTTAGCCATTTGTATATCTTTAGAAAAATGTCAATCTTAGTTCTTTGTCCATTTTTAAATTGAATTAATTGCCTTTTGTTCAATTGTACCAGTCTTTATATATTTGGATGTTAAGCTTTTATCTGATTTATGCTTAGCAATTATGTTTTCCTATTCTTTAAATTGCCTTTCCACTTTTCTGATAATGCCCTGTGATGTTCAAAGGATTTTAGCTTAGATGAAGTCCATTTTATCTATTTTTTTCTCTTTGCTTGTGTTTTTGTGGTCATATTCAAGAAATCACTGCCATATCCAAAGCTATGAATGTTTTTCCATATGAATTTTCTAAGAGTTTTATGGTTTTAACTTGTATGATTAGATAATATGTTCACTTCCAGTTAATTTTTTGTACATGGTGAGGCATAGTGCTCCATGTTTATTCTTTTTTATGTGGATGTCTAGTTTTCCCAGCACCAACTGTTGAAGAGATATGTCTACCCTGAATTAGTTTCCAGTCCATAGTTTACATTAAGGTATGTTTTTTGTTTTTTGTTTTTTTTTTTTTTTTTTTCCATATACCACTCTATACTTAACACTTTGCATTAATGTGGTACCTTCTTTAAAATTCATCAAGGAATATTTTTATACTTTTCTTATTAAGTACAGTGCATCATTTACAATAGGATTCTTTGTGTTATACAGCCCTATGTTTTTTCATTTAATTTTTATTCTAGTGACACATGAAAGACCTCTTATAACCACATTCACATATATAAACCAATGATGTTAATTACATTCACAATATTGTGCTACCATCACCATCATCCATTTCCAAAACTTTACAATCAACCTAATTAGAAATTCTGAACAAATTATGCAATGATGCAAAATTCTGTACCCCCAACCCAGCCCCAGTAAAATATATTCTAGATAACTCAATGAATTTGCTTATCCTATTTATTTCATTTCAGTGAGATCGTACAATATTTGTTCCTTTGTGTCTTGTTAATTTCACTCATCATTATATCTTCAAGTTTCATCTACGTTGTCGCATATATCAAGACTTCATTCCTTTTAATGGTTGAATGTTTCATACATATGTATGTATCATATTTATTTATCCATTCATCAGTTGATGGTCACTTGGATTGCCTCCATCTTTTGGCAATTGTGACTAATTCACTATGAAATTTGTGTGCAAATATCTGTTTGAGTCCCTGCTTTCAATTCTTTTTGGTATATACCTAGTATCAGGATTGCTGGGATATGGTAATTCTATACTTAGCTTTCTAACAAACTACCATACTCTGTTCCATAGCCGCTGCACCATTTTACATTCCTACCAGCAATGAATGCCCCTATTTTTTCATATCCTCCCTAACTCTTGCAATATTCTGAATTTTTTAAAAATAGTAACCACTCCAGTGGCATTAAAATGGTATCTCATTGTGATTTTGATTTGCATTTCCCTAAAAACTAGTGATGATGGGGAAAAAAAACTAGTTATGTTGAGCATGTTTTCATGTGCATTTTAGCTATTTGTATATCCTTTTTGGAGAGATTTGTATCCAAGTCTTTTGCCCCTTTGTAAATAGACTATTTTTATTTTAATGGTTGAATTGAAGGATTTATTCATATAGTCAGGATATTAAACCTTTTGGGATATGTCATTTCTAAATATGTTCTCCCATTGATTAGCTTGTCTTTTCACTTTGTTTTAAATTCCCTTGATGCACAAAAGTTTGTAATTTTGATGAGGTCCTATTTATCTATTTTGTTGTTGATTGTCCTTTGAGTATAAAGTCTAAGAAACCATTGCCTGTCCCAATCTAGTGTTTGCAATATGTATCAGTTTCCAATGCTGTTGTAAGAAATTACCACAAACTAGCAGTATAAAGTAACTCAAATTTATTACCTTTCCATTCTGGAAGTCAGTAATACAAAATGAACTGATCGGTCTAAAATAATCTTGTTGGAAGGGATATATCCATTACAAGCCTCTAAGGAAATATCTGTTTTGATCACCTTTTCCAGATTCTAAAGGATGCCCACAACACTTAGCTCAATGAACTCTTCCATCTCAAAAGCCAGTAATGGATGGTCAAGACATTCTCATACTGCATCTCTCTAACACTGACCTTTATACCATTCTCCTCAACATTTTAGGTCCACTGTGATTATAGTGGCCCACATAGATAATGCAAAATGATCTCCCTAGTTTATGCTCAGATAATTAGCAACCTTACTTCCATCAACTGATTCATTGCCTTTTCCAGGTAACCTAAAATACTCCCACATTCCAGAGACTAAGACTTGATATATTGGGTTGCCATTGTGTTTTTCATAATATGTGATGCAATTTTAGCCAACCTGATGCAAACTGAAGTTTTGTAGATGGGTCTTATAGGATCCCTTATATTTTCATAACTTAAAAAAAGACAGACACACAAAGCAATGTTGAGCAAAATAAGTCAGATACAAATTAATATACATTATATTATTCTTTTATACATTATTATTATTTGATTACAATTAATATCACTAAAGAGTTTGCATTAAAATGGTTAAGTGGGAAATTTTAGATAGAGAGTAGAGAGAGAGAGAGGGAGATGACAGAATCACATAAAATAACAAAAAGTAATCTATGCTGTTAGAATTTCAGATAATGATGATCCAGTTGAAGGGAGTGGTGATTAGATTCAGGTCAGAGGTAGCTTCTATAGCTCATTATGTTCTAGTGCTTAGTTTGGGTTCTGGCTATGTGGAATATATTCAGTTTTTGAAAGTTTACTCAGCTTATGATATGGCATTTTTCCATATATAAGTTATACTTCAGTAAAAGGTTTTTCACAAAATACATCTTTCACTCTATTTGTAACATGCCCTTGCTTCTTCAAGTCTTTCTGAATGGCATATGGATTCTATATCTGGATATATAGCCCATATTTTGTGACCTTGATGATGAAAACCACATGATGAGAAAAGTTCATGATCACTGAGTCTCTAGCATTGTCAAGAAGATACTGGAATATGCCTGGATACCCTAACCCTAGCTCTGTGATATATGGATTAATAAAACCTTAATTTCTGTAAACCACTGTTTTGTTAGGGTTTTCTTTTACTTGAAGCTGACTGCCTTCTCTAACTAAATTCACTATTCATGACTTAGGATAGAAGTTTTTTTATTTTTTTTATTTTACCACGTATAAAATACTGACATTGGGATGTAATAATGATTATATCTATGTCTTCTTAATGCTAATAGTGATATTTTCCTGAATTTTAACCTTTGATGATCTCTACACATGAAGAAATTCTTTGACAAATTATAAGACCTCAGAGGAGAGCTACTAAAAGAAAAGTCCAAGGATATGCCATAGCTGAATGTCATGAAGAACAAGAAATATATCTACCTAATGTAGGGAAGAGTGTCCATGAAACAAATGTTCAAATGCACAAAAGGCTAGCAGAAGTACAGCAACATCCTGTCATCACGTCTCTGTTAATAACTATGTGGTGAGCAAAGACACCCATCTCTACTCAATCCCCATCTCAGCTCAATACTCCATTTAGGAAGAGGACAAGACTTCCCCCAAAATTGGACTTAATGTCTCAAAATGACCTTCTTTTTCCTATTTCTGATTCTCTGTTGTCTATTTGCATTTGACATGTTTCATTCACAGGTAAGATCCAACAGCCCTAGCTACAAGTATTAGAATGGAAAAATTAAAGAATATATTAAAGAGCAAGAAAATCAAAGGAAATCCTATATAGACATGAGGACATCAAGAGAGCAACAAATAAGCAAGAAATCTCCACCTCCAGGAATCAGTGAGCCAGACATGAGTTCCCTTGACTCAGTGAAGTACATGGAAAGAAAGAAACATAAAAGATAGTTTGTCTTTGCCTGGGAATGGTGTGCCAGACATGAGGGGAAAATAAATAACATTTACATCTGGAGAGCCATGACCTTCTGAAGTAGAATTTCCATTGCTTCTCATTAAATGTATACTTTAACGCTCACTTTCTTCTAAAAAAAAAACCATTCAGTTGCTGATTGGAGAGTTGGAAAAACCCAATCTTGAAGACATAGCTCTTGAAATAAATATAACTTAATTACATTGAAATTTAAACTTCTTGAAAACTTACCGAATAGATGACAGCAGTGCTTTCATCTTTTTCTTATCCAACTTTTTCTTATGGCATATCTTTGACAATGTTACCATAGCACTGCACCCATCAAGAGGTAAAGTCTCTTTCTCCACTTTGAAACAGGTGGGAATGATGATGTTTATTAACTTTGACTAACAGAATATGGTGGAACTGTCAGTGGGACTCAAGGGGCCTTGGTGGGTTTCTGTTGCACCATCATGGAATCATGCCTCAACCATATGATCAAGTCCAAGAAAGTCTGTTGGATGGTGAAAGGAAATGTGGAGGAGAGGAATGTAGTCCCACTAAATGTCATCCTAGCCCAGCCAACAGTTAATTGAACCAATAATGAGAGAGCTTAAGCAAGAAGATAAACATAGCCACAGATGACTCACAAATAACCAAAGACACATGAAGAGCCAGAGAGATTAAAAGAACTCCATACTATAAACTGCCATAAAGTAATAAAATTATTATCATGAGCCATTTATTTGGGAATGTATTGTGCAGCAACTGAAACCACAACCAACATAAACAGATATGAAGTGGGTATTCAGATAAGTTTGCTGCTTCCTACTATTCCTATTCTTTTAGATATTTGAAGACAACATTGATGATAACCTGTTACCAAAATTTACTTCAGATAACTATACATAAAAGGGCCACAAATAATGTTTCCTTCCAAATAACTAGAGTTTGAAGGACACATTTTTGTGCAGGCCTAAGTGGTGACCCTGAATCAAAGTGCTCCATTTTCAGAGCTATTGTAGGGAGGAAACAAAACTCTTGTGTCATCCATCCGTGCTAATGAAGATTGGTGATAATTTTGACAATAAGTGAGGTAAAGCAATGATAGAGTAAATACAAAGTTTGTTCTTTCACTGATCATGTTTTTTCATGATATTTAAAAAAAGGGCAGATATTTTGTTGAGAGGAATAAAATAAGACATATTTGTAGGCTTCACTGAAAGTTTTTAAACTGAATTGGGAATATAATCCAATACAATAATATAGAATAAGCAAGACAGTCCTGCACTCCAATGAAAATACTCCCCTACTTATTGGCACCAGGATTCCATACTTCAATGAATACACATATATCATCAAAATTAAATCTCTCTATATTAACAGTGCCTTATTGAAAACTTTCCTTCTCTATGTTTAAGATCATCTGTTATGTTATAGCCATATCACTATATATATATAATGTTTGCCCTCTAGTAGACTGTACTTTAAAGTGTTGTATTTGGAAAACACATTTTGCTTTACTACCTATGCCAGAAACCATCCATGAAAAGCACTGTGCACATTGATCTGAACATAAGAATCAATAATAATAAGGAGAATGAAGGTAGATAACCAGGTTTAAGAATAAAAAGTATGGGAAAGTTGGCATTGAAGAAAGTTTTCCTAAGGATCATATAAAGAATGGGATGACAGGCACAAAAATGAAAGGCTTAACTTACACACTTCCCTTTACATTAAAATTATATAAATAGACTTTTGTGACCTGTGTACTTTCTTCCATATGAGTAGGACAACTCCTCACCAGTCTTAGTAAAACAAAGGAGAAAGGCTTGTGGTAGTAAATGTCAATTGAGGAAAAATTAAACCTTAAGAAATCCATGCATCTTGTGGTATGGTAGAACTTTCAAATTGTTTCTCATTCAAGATTTGGAATAACTTTGGAAAAATGAGAAACTGGACAATGGGGAAAACTATTGATTTCATAAGAAACAAGGAAAACTTAAAAAAGAAATTGTTTAAAATAAAACAAATTAAAATTTTATGAAATAAATAAAGAGAGACACTTCCTACTTGCATATTTTGATCAAAGAATCATAACTTCTGTACTTGTCTCTGAACTCTGAAATAATGAGCACGTCTTCAACTCAGGGAGAAATAGTGTTTTTATATCTTCCTTACAGAGAATTTTTTCAGTGCCCCCTTTATGTCTTTATTCCACAGACTGTAGATAAATGGGTTCAGAATGGGTGCGACCACAGCATACATGACTGGGATTGGTGCACTTGAATGTGTGTTGTGAGAAGCAGCAAAACTAAAGTAAACACCTAAGGTTGAACAATAAAATAAGCAGACCACTGAAAGGTGAGACACAAAAGTGGAAAATGCCTTATACTTGCCCCGAGCTGGCAAGATTGCACATATGGAGGAAATAATCTTAGATTAAGAGAAAAGGATCCCAGTGAAGGGAATCACACCCAGCAACCCAGCTGCAAAGTACATCACTATGTCATTGATGAAAGTCTCAGAACAGGCAAGCTGGACCATCTGATTCAGCTAACAAAAATGTGTGGGATTTCCAATTGTGTACAAAAGGAGAGTAGCAATACCACTGAAATTTACAACAAAGAATGCAGGGCATTCATGGTCCAGGACCCTAAAACCATCAGTCCACATAGTTGGGAGTTCATAATGATTGTGTAGTGCAATGGGTTACAGATGGCCACAAAGTGGTCATAGGCCATCACAGCCAGGAGGAAGTCTTCTAATGCTGCAAAGAGCATGAAAAAAGACATCTGAGTGATGCAGCCAGCATAGGAAATTACTTTGCTCTGTGTCTGAATATTCACCAGAATTTTTTGGGTAGTGGTGGATATAAAACAAATGTCAGAAAAGGACAGGTTGAAGAGGAAGAAGTACATGGGTGTGTGGAGGTATGAGTCAGTGATGGTGCCCAGGATGATGAGTAGGTTCCCAAAGGTGATGACCAGATACATGGACAGGAACTACCAAAAGAGGAAGGACTGCAATGCCAGTTCTTCTGAAAACCCCAAAAGAAGAAATTCTGTGATTTGGGCTTTGTTTCCTGGTTCCTCATGCCCTATGTGACTAAGAGGAAAGAGAAAAAGATCATGACTCATTTTCACACAAACTGACTGCTTTAGCTTGCTAAAAGCTGCTGGAAGCAATATACTAGTGGGTTGGATTTTACAGTGAGAATTTCTTAGGTTGAAAGCTTAAATTTCTGAAGCTATGAAAGTGTCCAACTCAAGACATAATCTGGAGCCCAGACACCAATGGTCCTGGCATCTTCTTTCACATGGAAAGGTACACGGAGTCTTCTTCTTCTCCTCTAGGTTTTGTTTTATCAGCTTCTGGATGGTCTAACTTTGGCTTCCTCTCTGAAGTTCCTCTTTGAGATCCTGGGTTCCTTTTCTCAGTCTCTTTGAACTTCTTTCTGCACGTATCCACAATGTTTCTCCCATGTATAAAGGACACCAGCAAAAGGGTTAAAACCCAAACTGGGTCATGCCCTACTGAAGTGATCTAATAAAAAAGAATGCTATTAAACTGAATCCAATCAAAATGCTTACATGAACAGGAAAGGATTAACTCTAAGGATATGATCTTATGGGGTCCACTCAACTTCAAACTTTCACACTAGCATTACTAAATCTAGTGGAAACATTATAGTTTTTAATTTTCATTTAGGAAATTAATTTCTATATTTTCTTCATACATCTGGTCTTTGGGGACTTCAGTGCCAACTCTTACTAGGATTTCTATCCCACTTTCAGCCTTTTCTTCAAGAAGTTATACATTCTACAATTTCTAGAAAATATCAATTCATCCATTAAAGGAATTTATAGTCTTAGAACAGACGAGGCACTAGGGAAAAACAGTGTTAGGACACAAAAAATCCAACAATCTGATGACAGAAAAAGACTGCAAGTAAATAATTAAGAATGCTACAACATGTCAAAAGGAGGCATTTATAACAAAGGAAAACAAATGTTGTTAAAAAGGAGGCAGTGAAAATGGCAGTGCTATTTTTTGCTGGTTTTCAAGTAAGTTCAACAGACAAGGTGACATTTTAACAGAGGTCCTCTGATTTGAAGTTGGGAGCCACAAGAAAACTTGAAGAAGTATTTGACCAGCTAAGATAATGTCTAAGATATAGGACCTAGGAAAGGTTTTGTTTTACATGCCCAAGTTAAATGAGGAATGCAGTTGGTGAAGGGAGAGAGGAAGAAGGAGAGTGATAAGAAATGATGTCAGAGAAAGTTTAATAACAGTGTGATGGTTGTGGGCAGATGGCAGAGTGTAGAATTCCAGAACACAGTCCTTCTATCAGAGCACTATTAAACAGACAAGAATTGTAGGAAACAATTATTTTGAAAATCTGGAGTCCAGAAGTACACAGTACATCATCTAGGGATGAGCAGGAGGAAGAGAGAGATAAATTACAGCAAAGAACAATAAATTGCTCTCTCTATTCAGAAGCTACTGGTGCCAGTATCCCACTCTTGCAGCATGGGATCCAGTCTGTGGCTAACTTACTGGTGAAAGGAAGGGACATAAAAAGTCCTCTTCTCAAAGACCAGGTGTATCCTCAGTATCATTGATCATGGCTTTTCATTAACAATTTTGTATTGATGGGGACCTAGAATGGAAGTGCACATTTTTTCAAACTTCCCAAGATAAAGTACACAGTGGAGAAGATTAAAGATGCCATAATTTCTCAGGGCTGCATAGGATAGTCAGTTGAGAGACTGTATTGAAGGACCAGGCAAGAAAGTTCAGCTTTGGGGAACCATGGAAGAACCTCTTGGCACCTTTCCAGAGTCCTTCCCCAGGGCATTTTATAGCTGGATTGCACCCCCTTTGTGGGTTCCTGGCCTTGTGTCAGCTGGGAAACACTGGCTTGGATAAGTTCTATATGACATGACACATCCCCCAGACTTTGCCTCCCAGGCAAAAGTAGCTTGAGAAAATGAAATTAGTAAAAGAAACTATAAAGCCAAACAGTCTGGTGCAAAGGCTTGCCAGCTTCAAAGACTTGAGAGAGGGAGATTGGTCACAGAAACAGAGGGGACAACCAAACTCCTGTAAAGAGGTGAATTCCAAATCCATTAATATGCAAGAGACCACAACAAGACAGTGGCCCAGAAAGACAGAGAAATCTCTGGACACTGCATTTGCCTTGGGCAGATCATCCTGATAGGAGGGCTGAAGCCCAAGAAAATCTCTGTCTTATCATCTTATCACCATCTAGATAGAAAATTAAAAATCTGACATCTCAGTGAATAAATCCCAGAGTTAACATTTTAAAATATTAAAATATATAGTGTGCAACAAAAGAGAACATGACAGACAAAAAAAAAAAAAAAAAAAGAAAGAAAAAAAGAAAAAGAGGAAATGATGGACCATTCAAAGGAAGAGGATAAAAATCCAGGAAACATCAATGTAGCAGACAAGATTGTGAAGAAACCAAACAAAGCCTTTTAAAAATGACATAAAAATGCTCAAAAAGATGAAGGAAAATAAAGAGAAAGAACTAAAAGATATCAAGAAAACAATGAATGCACAATATGAGAATATTAGTCAAGAGACAGAAATTTGAGAAATGAATGAAATACACATAACTACTGAGGATGAAGAACACAATAACTGAAATTAAAAATTCCCTGCAGAGTTTCAACAGCAGATTGGAGCTGTTAGAATAAAGAATCAGTGGACTTGATGAAAAGACAATTGAAATGAGTCATGCTGAAGATCAGAAAGATAAAAGAAATATAAAAATAGAAAATATCTTAAAAGACTTCTGTGGCACCATCAAGTGCATCAATACATGCACTATGGGAGTGCCAGAAGGAGATGAAAAAAAGGGCAAAAGGTATACTCAAAAAAATATTGACAGAGAACTTCCCAAACGTAGCAAAGTCATGGTTATGCACATCCAAAAAGCACAGAGAACACAAAACCAGATAAACATGACGGAAAATGCATCCAGTTATATATTTATCAATTGCAAAAGGACAAAAAGAGAGATGAAAGCTGCAAGAGAAAAACAGCATGTTATTTACAAGGGAGTGCCAATTAGATTGAGTGCTGATTTCTCATCAGAAACCATGGAGGCATGAAGGCAGTGGGTTGAAATACTTAAAGTGCAGAAAGAAAACAACTGCCAAGCAAGAGTAATATATCTGGTGAGACTTTCTTTTAAAAATCATGGAGAGATTAAGAAAGGCCTAGATAAACAAAAGTTTGGGAGTTCATCACCATTAGACTTGTCCTACAAGCTGTGCTAAAAGGAGTTCTCCTGACTGAAGGAAGAAGACAGTAGGCAGTGGTTGAAAGCAGAATAAAGACTCTTGGTAAAGGTAACCATTTGCAGGATTATCAGTGCCAGAATTATTGCATTTTAACTGTTACATGACTCTACTTTTTATTTCCTATAGTTGCTAAAATATAAACGCATATAAAGTAATAACAAGGGGAGCATATGTGACTCAAGCAGTTGAGCACCCATCTCCCACATGGGAGCTCCTGGGTTTGGTTCTGGAGCCTCCTAAAGAAGAAGAGCAGACAACACAATGAGCAGATGCCACAACTACCAGATGCTGCAATGAATAGATGCCACAACTTGCAAGACACCGCAGTGAGCAGATTCTGCAACTAGCAAGATGCCACATCCAGCAGGCAATGCAACCAGCAAATGCTGCAACTAGCAGATACTGCAGACACCACAAGGTGCAGTCACTGCAATGAGCAGAACCCACAATAAGCAAACATCACAATGAGCAAATGCTGCAATGAGCAGATGCTGCAACCAGCAGATACCAGGACCAGCAGATCCCACAACCAGCAGATGCCATAACCAAGAGATGCTGCAACAGCTGCAGTGAGCAGATGCCACAGCCAGCAGATGCCACAACCAGACAATGTCACAACCAACAGATACTGAAAACAGCCGATGCTGCAACCAGCAGGGAGTGGAATTGGCTTGAGCAGTTGGGAACTTGCCTCTCACATGTTAGGTCCAGGGTTTGGTTCTCGGTGCCTCCTCAGTGAAGAAGAGCAGACACCAAATAGATGGATGAGGGAGAAACTGGGGGGAGGGTGGGGATATAAAAAGTAATGACAACTACATGCTTTTGGACATAAAATGTACAATTATATAAATGATAACAAGTACAAAAAAGGTGGGAGAGCAGGGGGTATAGGAATAGTATATATGTATGCTATTGAAGTCAGATTGGTATCAAACCAAATGCGATTGCATATATAATTAGGATGTTAAATTTCATAGTAACCATAAAGAAATTAGATGTTAAATATATCCAGATAGAAAAGAGAAGGTGCTGAATAATGTACAAAAAACATCAAATAAATATAAAAGTAGGCATTGACAGAAGTGAGGGATAAAAAAGTTATGAGACTGGCAAAGAATAAATAGGAAAGTGGCAGAAGAAAGTCAAGCATTATCAGTAGTGAATTTAGATATGAATGGATTGAACTCTGCAATAAAAAGGCAGAGATTGACAGAATATATGAAAAAGCCTGACCGAAATCTATGTTGACTGCAAATGACTAACTTTAAATTCAAAGACACAAATCGGTTGAATGTAAAAGTTTGGAAAAACACATACACCATGCAAGTACTAACTAAAGGAGAGCTGGAGTAGCTATACTAATATAAGGTAAAATAGAATTTAAGTCAAAAACAGTTACAAGGGACAAAGATGGTCATTATATACTGATAACAGGATCAGTTCAAAAAGAAGATGTAACAATTATAAATGTAAATGCATATAACAGCAGAGCCCCAAAATCTTTGAAGCAAATACTGACAGATTTGAAGGGAGAAATGTATGGTTCTACTTTAAAAGTAGGAGACTTTAATATACCACTCTCAATAATGTTTAGAACATCTAGTCAGGAGATCAACAGGGAATACAGGACTTGAACACTACTCTAAACCAGCTCAATGATACAGACATATATAGGACACTTCACCCAACAACAACAGAATGCACATTTTTTGAGTACAAAACGATCACTCTTGAGGATAGACCTTATGTTACATCACAAACAAGTCTCAATAAATTTACAAAAATTGAAATCATACAATGTGTATTCTCTTAACACTTTGGAATGAAGCTAAAAATGGAAGTCTGTGATGGTAATACGACATTGTGAACATAATTTGCAGCACTGAAATATATATCTGAATGTGATTAAAAATAGAACTCTTAGATTGTATATATGTAACAGAATAATTTCTTTTAAAAAATCCATACATCTGCACTACACAAATAGTGAACCCCATGTTAAACCTTGGATTAGAGCTAATAGTACAGTTGTAAAATTTGCTATCATAAATTGTAACAAATGTTCCATTCCAATGCAAGATTGTAATAATAGCATGGTATATGGGAATCTTGTATTTTACAAATGATTGATGTGTAAACCCACATCTTCTCCATTAAGGAGAAAAAAGAATGAGTTGACCTCACTGCTACTGGAACTTCAGGACAAATAGTTTCTTAGCAGCATGCTGTGACTCTTCTCCTTTATTAATTGGTCTCCAAGGATTCCCACAAATAGAAATTATTATCCACTTTATTTCCAATTATGGATAGGCATTGTGGGTTTTGTATTACAAGTGACACATTTTGGACTATGGGCCAAAATTTCCTTGCTCTAAGCACACCAAACACATGTGAAAACATGCAAAGTCACACACAAACCAAGCTACACATGGAGAGAGACACATAGACACATGAACATGAACATTACACAGCACCCTAGGGATTCCTTGACTTTGCCATGGTTTCCATGAGCTTGACCTTGACATGCGGCTTCACCAGCTCCTTTGCAAAACTGCTTTCCTCTGTCAGAGTTTCACCCTCTGTTTCAATTGGAATTTTTCATGCCGTCCCATCTGGAAAATGCTACCTCCTCATTCAGGGATGCCTGGAGTAATGACTACATGAAACTTCCTTTTAATATCCCCATAGGGAGATGACATTTTTTTTTTTTTTTTTTTTTTTGCACTTAATTTGGATAGAAGTGTATTATTGTGTGTTTTTTGGTTGTTGTTGCTAATTTACTTGTTTATTTTAATATTTTACTAGAAAATATGTGGGTTTGCAGAACAACCATGCATAAAATACAGAATTCCCATATACCAGCCCACCACCAAAACCTTGCCTTGGTGTGGAACATTTTCTACCTTTGATGATAATTTTTTTATTTTTTTTATTTTTTTATTTTATTTTTATTTTTTTTTACCGGGAGGTCTCGGGGATCAAACCCGGGTCCCTCCATATGGGAGATGGATGCCCAAACAGTTGAGCCACATCCGACCCAATTTTTTTTATTTTTAATGAAGCTTTAAATTACACGAATGTTACTCCCAAAATATAGGGAATTCTCATATACCTGAACTGCTCCCTTTCCACACATTCCCCCATTAACAACATCTTTCATTTGTGTGATACATTTCTTGAAATTGATGAGTATTTATTAAACATTGTTACTAACCATGGATTACAGTTTGCATTTTGCACCATATGACTTTATAGGTTTAGACAAAATATATAATGGCTTGCATCCATCATTGCAATGACATGCAGGACAATTCCAATACCCCCAAAATATCCCAATTACACCTATTCTACCCTCTCCCTCCTCTCAGAATCTCTGGTGGCCACTACTATTTTTGAATTGTAGTTACCTTTGTAGGAATTGATTAAAGATTATTAAAATAATACTATCAACCATAGTTTATATTAGGTGTATTTTTACCATATACAATCCTATTATTAACATCTTGCATTAAAATCATAAATCTGTTAAAATTCATGAAAGAATATTCTTATATTTTACTATTAACTATGGTCCATCATCTAAAATAAGGTTCACTGTGTTGAACAGCCCCATGTTATATTTTTATTCTGGTATCTTTTATGACCTAAAGTTTCCCCCTTTTAAGGACATTCACCTATGTAGTTCAGTACTGTAGATTATACTCACAGCAAAGTGCTACCACGCATTTTATAGCTATAACTGTGTTTTGCTTTCATTGAATTCCTTGTCTTTTTACCCAGCAAAACTTTGAATACCTTGAAGGAGAGAGCAATTTTCACTGTACCTTGTTCATTTGGTGGCTGAGTTATAAAGTATCTGAATAGATATATATTTGTTGAATGACAATGTGGTTTCACCAGAAATTTTAACAAGGAGAGAAAGAGAAGGAGGTAAATGTTAAAAATGGAGGAAGCACCTGAGAGCCTCCTTGTTAATCAAATGTGGCCTCTCCCTAAGCCAAACTCACCATATAAATGTGTTACCCTCCCCCTGGCATGGGACATTACTCCCAGGTATAAGCTTCCCTGGCACAGAGGGATTACTACCAAGCACCAACTAACAATGCAACTGAAAAAAGACCTTGACCAAAAGGGGGGAAAGGGTAAAGCCAACCGAGTTTACATGGCTAAGAAACTTCAAAGTGAGGTTATTCCAGTGGTTATGATTATGCACATCTAGGCAGGATCTCAATGACTGACGCAGTAAATATTGCCTCAAATAGTGGAGCACCTGAGAGCTCTTGAGACATCCAGACACTGTAGGTAGGGCTGACAGATAAGGATTTTGGTGGTCTGCCACTGTGCCTTACTTTGGAACTTATGCTTCCCAGTGTGACAGAGTTGGACTCAGTTGTGGTTTCCCTACACATAACTCTTCTGCCCCTACTACCTGAACCTAGAGTTAGTGCTAGAGTTGATAGGTGTATGTCTAAGAAATTTAAATCTTTGGGCTTTGCATGTGCCAGTCAGGCCCTGAATCTCAACAAAGTTGCAACACTTAATATCCAGTTCATTGTACTCACCCAGGACAACTAACAAGGAAATGATGGAAAATGACCTTCCCAAGGAACAGAGAGGGTCTACAACTGCAAAAAAGATAGTCCCATCCATCTGCCCCATGAGATCTAAGCTCCTTCTCAAATAGAGGCAGAATGGGCACCACCATTTCAGAATACCCAGGATTGGGGAATGAACAATGGAGGAGAGAAGACTTACTGTTATTCTACTATAGACTTATTGTTATTCTACCAATAGAAAGACTTTTTATCATTGATGTGGTGGCAGTGGCCACTGAAGGCTCTGAGGAGGGAGAGAGGGGAAAAATATTTGTAATATTGGGGCATTTTGTGGACATTGAAATTATCCTGAAAAACATTTCAATGATAGATACATGCCATTATATATATCTTGTCATAACTTTAAAAATTTCATGGAGGAGAGTTTAAACTATATTGTAAACTATAATCCACACTCAGTGGCAATGCTCCAATATGTGTTCTTCAATTGTAACAAATGTAGCACACTAACAAAAGATGTTGTTAATGTGGGAAAATGTGGGAGGTGTAGGGAGTGGGATATATGGGAATCCTGTACATTTTAATGTAATATTCATGTAATCTAAGTTTATTTAAAATTAATAATAATCATAAAAAATGGAGGGAGTAGATGTAGCTGAAATGGTTGAGTGCCTGCTTCCCATGCATGTGGCCCTCGATTTTATCCCTGCTACCTCCTAAAAACAAAACCAACAAACAAACCAAAACAAAAGAAACAACTATGATTGGAGAGGAGGTGTAGTACAGTGGTTGAGTGGCTGCTTCCCATAGAAAAGATCCTGGGTTCAATCCTCAGTACCTCCTAAAAAATGTTTTGCAGCATGGAGACTTCATTCAGTTCCAATCATGGTGCTTGGCCCAACTTTCCTCATCCTCAATAGAATAGCCAAAGTGTTTCACATGCCATCAAGCAGGGACACTGCCCTTAAGCAGCAGGAAGCAGCTACAGAGGAATGACAATTGTCATTCAGCAACCCTTAAAAATAAAGTGTGTAAACTCTCTGAGGGAGGAATTGAGGCAGATTAGTATAGGAAATGAGAAAAGGCTGCTGGTCAGAACATAATCCTGAGATCCCACCTGGAAACCCCCTGAGGGAAGGTGGTTGTTTGAGAACAAAGCTATAACCATTACAGCAGAAAAGACCAATAAGTCCCTGGGCACATGGTTCCATTTGAAACTCTCAGGATCAAAAGAAACCCCAGATAACTCCAAACAGAAAGGTCAATGTATTGGTTTTCTGAAAGCTAGCAGGTAAGGTAGAAAGGCAACCAATCAGAACAGCAAACAACTGAGACCCCTCCTTAATATGCAGAGGGGAGAGGAGAAAAGGTTTTTAAAAGACCAAATTTGTGGAGTTAATAATTAGATTGCTGGTCTCCAGAAATTAGAAGTTGGGTAGAGAATGGAAATCTGAGGGTTAATCTGTGCAGAATTGGTAAGAGGATTGTTTTTAAATCTTCAAAATGAATTGATAATAATTAAAGCATATGATGGTGTTTGTAACTAGCAGAGTTTTTACATGGGTATGACAGTGGTTGAAGGGAAAAGACTAAGGTCATGCATATTACTAGAAGGAAAGCTAAAAACTGTTACATGGGGACTGTACAAGATACTAATATCCCATGTAAAACACAAATATGGTAATATTGCATGTACAAGGCTGTTTCTAAAAAATATAAATACAAATATACTAGAGAGAAGGAAAAAGAATAGCAGCTATGCACTACAGGGGAAGCTTAGAGAGATTGAGAGGTGTTTTTGTTTGTTTTTTGTTTATTATTGTTATTGGAATAATGAAAGTGCTCTAGGAATCAAGTGATGAATGCACAAATATGTGATGACACCAAATACTATTGATTGAACACTTTGGATGGATTTATGTTTTATTCAATTTATTGATATGAACCAGGGGCTCCACGTTGCCCATCTTACCTTGTAGCCTACACTCATGTCTCTGGTGTGTACCCTCTCTCTTCTTGATTCTTAATAAACACTTTTACTGCCTCATTAAAAGCATATGGGCGCGGCCCTGAGGATGGGCGGAGCTCCAGCTGCTGGTGCTGGTGGCCAGGGCTGCTGTGGTTGCAGGAGCCTGAGCCACCGCCTCTGCTCCCGCGGGTCGCTGCTTGCCAGGGCAGCGGTATGCTGGGGAACCGGGTAGTCGGTGGTAGTGGCGGTACCAAGGCGCCTAAGCCCTCTTTAGTGTCGTACGTGCAAGCGGAGGAAATTCACACAAACGAAAAGGAAATAAACAGAGAAGAAAGTAACTCTTCACTTGTTTCCAGGAGAACAGGTGCTTTGTGAAGCCAGCACAGTACTAAAGTATGTCCAAGAAGATTCATGTCAGCGTGGGATCTATGAGAGACTTGTCTGCACAGACTTCAAGATTGCTTTCTTGATTGATGATGAATCAGCATTGGATAATGATGAAATTCAATTTAAGAATAAGGTTATAGGAGAAAATGATATTACACTCCATTGTGTTGATCAGATTTATGGAGTGCTTGATGAGAAAAAAAAACTCTCTTTGGACAACTGAAGAAACATCCTGAGAAACTCATCATCCACTGCAAAGACTTCCGAGTATTCCATTTTGTCTGAGGTACAGAAAGGAAGAGGAAGTCAAAAGGATTGTCAGTGGCATAATTCATCATACCCAAGCTACTAAACTGCTTAAACATTTGTTTCTGTTGTCCTATGCAACTGCTGCACAAAACAGTATAGCCTCAGATGCCAAGAACCATACTGTAATGTTTGATACACTTAAGGACTGGTGTTGGGAACTAGAGTGGACCAAAGGCAACGTGAAGTACAAGGCAGTGAGTGTCAATGAAGGCTATACAGTCTGTGAAAGGTTGCCAGCATACTTTATTGTCCCCATCCCTCTTCTTGAAGAGGTTATTCCATGCTTCCATGGTCATGGAATTCCAATATGGTATTGGTCCTGCCACAATGGATGCACCCTTTTAAAAATGTCAGCACTGCCCAAAGAACTGGATGATGGCAATTTACAAATCCAAAAAATCTTCTTGGATGGAATTTACAAGACCATCCACAGGTCACCCTATGAAATTGTTAAAACTGAAAATCTATCAAGCAACTTCCTATCCCTGCAGGAAATCCAGACCACATACTCTAAATTTAAACAGCTTTCTGATAGATAATAGTACTGAATTTTGGGACACAGATATAAAATGGTTTCCTCTGTTGGAAAGTAGCAGCTGGCTTGACATAATCAGACGTTGTCTGAAAAAAGCAATAGAGATTACAGAATATTTGGAAGCACAGAACATGAACATTCTTCTCTTAGAGGAGAACGCTTCTGACCTCTGTTGCTTTGTTTCCCCTCTGGTGCAAGTGATGATGGACATGCACTGTAGAAGCTGGTTTGGTTTCCAGAGTCTCAGTCAAAAGGAAAGGATCATGGGCGGGCACTGTTTCCAGGATCGCTGCAACCATCTACGCCAGAGTGAAAAAGAAGAGGTTTCTGTGTTCTTGCTTTTCTTAGATTGTGTGTGGCAGCTGGTGCACCAGTATCCCCCAGCATTTGAATTCACGGAGACTTACCTGATCGTTTTGTCAGATAGCCTGTACATACCTATTTTTAGCACCTTCTTCTTCAATTCACCCCATCAAAAAGATACTAACATGGGTAGGAAAAGCCAGGATACACAAAGCAAGACTTTGAATCTGTTCACCGTGTGGGATTGGTCTATACAGTTTGAACCCAGAGCCCAGATGTTGCTGAAAAACCCTCTTTATGTGGAAAAGCCAAAACCGAACAAAGGCCAGAGAAAAAGAATGAGTTTCAAACATCAATGACAACTTTCTTTGCCACTCACCCAGCCTAAATCATCTCCCAAAAGAGGGTTTTTCAGGAAAGAAACAGATCATTTAATTAAAAACCCTATGGGCAAGAGAATTGGCAAATTTATTTATTCTTCAGATGAGCTGCAAGACAACTTTCGAGAGTTCTATGTGCAGCTGGCACAGCAAACCTATTGACTACCATGGTTTGTTGTTACCTCACATAGAGGGGCCAGAAATCAAAGTCTGGGCCCAGTGGTACTTGTGTTGGATTCCAGAAGCCCAGATCCTAGGTGGCGGCAGAGTGGCCACTATGCACTATGAGCAAACTGTTGGAAACGATGGAGGAAGTTTAGAGCTTACAAGAGAAAATTGATGAGAGACACCACAGGCAGGTGGACCTCCAGGCAGAGGCCCCCACCCTGCTGAAGAATTCTGCCTGCCTGTCCTCTTTCTTTCCATTTGCTTTGCTCCAGTGACAGTCCTCTAAGCCTGTCTTACCTACCAGCGGTTGGAAAGCTCTGGGAGATGAAGAAAACTTGGCCAAACGAGAAGATGAGTTTGTGGATCTAGGCGATGTGTGACTTATTTTTACAGTTATTGTGAAAAAAGACTATTGAAGATTGGGACAGGAATTGAACACATTTTTCTTTGGAGTAGTGTGTCATGCTGAAGGTTAATGCTGGTGGTATCATTAGCCTGGTGCTGTGTTGGAGTAAACCTGGGCCTTCAGGAAAAGAGGAGGTTCTTGTGTTTTTTGTTTTTGGATTTTTTTCATGGGCATGAAACACTATGCAATTAAAACCATGTATCTAGTATTATTAATTGAAAGGAACAACTACTTGACCCATAATAGGATTGTGGCTGTTTTCTGGTGATGCATAAGTATTATACAGAGCCTGCAATGGCTGGTTTACTACTAGAAAGGGCTTTCATAAGATATTCTTGGACTTGATACTTTCTTCAGATCCTTTCTCTGCCATGATAATTTATCCTACCACTGAGAAGAGTAAGTTTCTCTATAACCCATCTCAGTTAGAAGCAAATTCAGCTTTACGTGATATTTGTATGACAAATTTAGTATTCAAATAGAGGTATCAAAATTTAAGACATTTGTTTAAACAAATCATTTATGGTATTTTTCCTTTCTCCATCCTCTTGCCTGTAGAAAAGGTGGGGAAATTCTACCTGTGTCACTCATCCTCAAGTTTCAGGCCACCTTTCTTCCTCCATAGAGTGTTTCAGTTTGTATGGGGGGTGGTGGGCTAGCCCACCACAATTAGGCTAACAGCTCCAGGGCTTTCCTCTCCCTGCTCCACATGCTATCATCCTTCCAAGTCGCCCCTGCCTTGGTGCACATAGTTCCAGTTTCTTGCTGCTAAACCTACTGATTAAACTGGAGGAATTTCTTTAGTATATCCAGAGGAGCTTCCATTCTTCTGGAGTCTTTTGGTGTTTGAAACTAATTCCTTTGCCTTTTTCTAATAGACACCAAGGCCTGAGTTTGCGTTTGTGGTCCTTTGTAGCAACCCCTCAGATGGTTTCCTCACATTGTCTGTTACCATTACAGACTAATGGGTAGGATAACTTTTGAATGTGGCTTTCATAGGAAAGCAGTTAAATATAAATACCAGAAGTGTGATTATCATATAGTACCTCAGTGATTTTAAAAAGCCATAGAAGACACTTGATTATGCCTGATAACATACTTGGATCTACTGTCTAAATGATATATATATATATTTAATGCAGGAAAGTCACTTTGTAATGACCAGTTTTTACATTCTTAATGGAATCCTGTTAAATCTCACAAGAGGAAGGGAGAAAAATAAATCTCATATAAGAATATTTCAAATGGAGTGTTTGCCTTTTATATACATTTGCTTTCCAGTATAGATCCCAATTTGAATATTAAATGTTTAGAAAAGCTCTCAGTTGCTCAAAGGCAATAATAAATCTTGAAACTATTGACAAAGAGGAGTTTCTAAGTTTGCACTGAACCATCTTTTGTACAATAAGTTATTCTGCTGTTCTCTCCACTCCGTGTTAACATGTGAGCCAGGTTCATTTGTCCACATGGTGGATATTAAGGAGAGGACAACAAGGGTCATGCATCTGGGGATCAAACACATGCCAAGTCTTTGTTGCCTTAAGAGTCTCACTCGTGAAGTTAGTGTTAGGCTTGCAGCAGGGGTTTTTAAAAAATACACTAGTACATTAGCTACCTTCACATATGTTCTGTGGGCCTTCTTAAAACTCACACTAATCTCCACTTACTTCTCTGCTCCTTTGCCTCCCAGATATATACCAAGAAGCTAACTATTTTGTTACCATATTATAACGTGAATATTTATGCTGTAGCCTCTTCAGTCTTAGGTTCTTAGTAATTTTCATTCCAAAACTGCCTGGTGTGATGCTTTACACTCCACAAAGAATGGTTTAAAAGCACAAGGTCATGGCTGTTATCATAGCAGTTGAATGTGCATTGAGATATTTTTCTATGATTTTTTAAAAATTACAATAGAAAAGTAAGCTGTTGTAACATGTAAGATCATGACAATTTATGTATATTTGAAATCAGATTTCTATAACATGTATTTGTATAAGAATTCTTACTGGGTTTATATATGTGAAATTTTTATTCAACATTGAGGTGTGGGTTATGTTTAACAGTAAAAGCTGAAATGAGACTTTGTTTAAATGCTGCACTGTGCAAGTTTGGCAATGTACATTAATTTACTGTATATAATATCTTAAGTTTGTTTATACCTCCAAGTTTTTACACTGAAGATAAACTAGCTTTAATTAAATTCAAACTTTCCTCTTTTTTTATTAAGGGAATAATTTGTTGGACTAAATCTGTATAAATGTGCTTTTTATTTTCTGGATGTACAACAGTTTATACTCATATCTCACTACATCATACCTGACTGCAGAAATTAAAGCACACTTTGAAAGCAAAAAAAAAAAAAAAAAAGCATATGGTGTGCAAAACACACTTGATAAATTAATTTCATTTTCTGAAATGGTTGCTCATTAAAGGATCAAAATGATATTTTTTCCTAATTAGTTATGATAGAAACTCAGAAAATATCATAGGGAAACACCCATACTACAGACACATGCAAAATCATTTCACAAAGTACTTTGTTAGGGTGTGTGTTTATTGTATGTGAGTTGTGTGTGTATATGTGTATGTGTGTTGTCTGTATGTATGTGGGCACAAAAATACATTGCCAATCAAATATAATGAAAGACTTTCTTATGTTGGGAAAGGGACAATAATTTTTTGAAACCACTTCACTAAAGGCAAGGAAATATTAAAAAGAAGACCAGCCCCTGCTAATGGGAAAGTTCCTTGAATTTTGAAACAGCAGAAGGGCAAGGTTGGAGAGAAAATAGGTAGGCAGTGTGGGAGCCAAGTCTCCTCCAGTCTCAAGGGCCACAGAGGGAGCAGGTGTTCTTACTGCACCTACATTATCATGGTCTTCATATCACTCCCTGATCTACCTGCTACTCCTGTGACTGCCCCATATTTATCTGACCACACTTGTTTTTATATTTTCCCATAACTGATGACACAGTTCCCTTTTTCAGTTTTCTTTGGTGGCATTCTTTTCGTTATCATTCTTGGGCTTTGGGTTTTGATCTGCTTTTTGACAGTTTAATTGGAAAACCCAGTAATGGTCTGTACCTCATACAGTATGCAAAGGACTTCCTATTACTCTGATTTATCTTCTTCATAAAATATATGACTGAGGACTTTATGTCATGTGCACTTATTTCATTGTACTCGGACATCTCCAGATATAAGATGCAAATGAGCTAGACTACACCAGATTTGTTCACCTGTGTGTTTTCACAGAGGTTTCTGAATATCTGTGCATTTATATAGTAACAAAATTTAAGTACATTGTAAATAAATAAATTAAATTATTCATCAAGGAAGCAAACAAGCTAGGTGATCTCTCAGATCTAGGCTGTGCTGAATTGACCTCCGACCACACATAAAAAGTCTTGCTGTCCATTCACCCTGACACTTTTCTGCAGCTTCTACTGGGCTCTCACACCACCTGGATGGTAGCTCTGAGAGAAAGGTCTCCCTTTGAAAGTCCAAATTTATTTTAGAGTGGTTGGTAATGGAGACTGAAGCTTTGTCCCCAGAAAAGACAGCAGGAAGGAGTCAGTCATTGGTCCTCCAGCCAGACTTAGGAACCTAAAGAAAAAGCCATGTCCAATCCAGCCCAAGATTACAGAGGATGAGGGACAGCAGAAGAGGATATATTTACAACTTTCCTGTAGCCACTCATTACTGCATTTTTCTCTGTCCTTGATTAGCACATTTATTTTTTTGCTTCAAAAAAGAATGGCTTTGCCTGAACCATCATTTCCCTTTGGGACACTCTTCAAGAGACAATGAAAATGGTTCCTGCTGACTCTCTGTTCCCAGGAGACCAGGATGCATTAGGTTAATTCAGCTTTAATCACTCCTCTATCTCATGGATCTGCTTCCTTGTGCAGTTTTTCTAACATTCTAGCACCTTCCCCAACCTTTGAATAAAAGCCTTCACCATGACTAATGTTGATGAAACCACTTTCACTAGCCCCCTTGGATCTCTAAGCATTGACTTGGGGTGAGGATACCCCCCTATTCTTCTTTACATCACATTCTTTTCTCCTTTTCAATGAAGTGGAAACTGTACTCCTCAGATATGAAACAATAACCAGTGCTGCACTTGGCTTGATGATGCTTCTTTCCAATCCATTAGGAATGTCCTGCCTGTAGTGCAAGTTTAGTGGTGCCATTTAAGCATTCAGTTATAAAATGTTTATTAATTCAAAGAAATAAATTTCAGTCTCTTTATGAAACATTACCTGAGCTTAGTACCTTTATAAGGATTTTCTCTTGAATTATTACAAAAATCCATTCTTTAAAAGCAGTACTATTATACTACTAA
This sequence comes from Tolypeutes matacus, assembly GCA_026826555.1. NCBI lineage: Eukaryota > Metazoa > Chordata > Mammalia > Cingulata > Chlamyphoridae > Tolypeutes > Tolypeutes matacus. The sequence continues at coordinate 241,126 of JAKSZT010004335.1, forward strand.
TTCCATATTTGCAGAAATGTGTGGAGACCAAGGGTTTGAGTACTTGCCTAAATTTATAAACCAAGTAAGGGCTGGGGCTTTGCTGGGAACCTTGTAAAGATGCTCCAATTCTCAGTGCCTTAAACAATGGTTCTCAACCGTGGGTGGCTCTGGACATTTTTGGTTATATGACAATGCCTGGAGATATTTCTGCTTCCTCAACATGGGAGGGAGGGAGTACTAATAGTGTATAGTGGACAGAGAACAGGGAGGTTGTTAAACATCATACAGCATCTCAAAATTATAATGGATTCAAGTGAAAGCTTTCTGTCATGCTTGTTTGAGTTTTTGCTTTTAATTTATTAATTTAATTATTTAATCATTAAGTTCATTATTTTTATCATGGTAGCATACACACATGCATAACATAAAATTTGTATTTTATTATAATACAAGTGGAGCTGTTTCTCATTTTGCTTGTAGATAATTTTGATCAGAATAAGTTGCAAACAATCTGTTGGAGAGCTCTAAGTTACTTGTTATTCACTATATTTGGGGTAAATGCTCATATTCAATTTGTTTGTTTGAAAACAGTAGCTGTTTTCTAACATATTTTTTTTCATTTAAAATTATTGACATATATCCCTCAAAAATATAAACAATAAGGGTATAGTAAAATTGTGAACTTAAAAAACAAATATGTATAACATCATACAGGGCTCTCATGCCTCATCCTACCATCAATACCTTGCATTATTTTGAAACATTTTTAACATATGATGAAAGAGCATCCTCAAAATATTACTGGTAAACAATATTTCTTACATTTGGTATATTTTCCCCCAAACCACCTGTGTTGGTTAGGCTAATGTGTCAACTCTGCCAGGTAATTGTGTCCAGGTTTTAGGTCCAGCAAACACTGGGCTAATTTTAATACAAGAACATCTATGGACTTTGAACACCAGTGAGTTTACTGCATGAATGGCTGATTATATCTGCATCAAATCAGGGAGATTGCATCAGCAATGGGTGACCCTTTTATCCAATCAGTTGAATGCCTTAAAAGGGGAAGTGATTTCAACTTTTAGAGAGAATTTCCCAGCTCATCTTTGTATAGCCAGCTTCTCCCAGAAATTCATCAAGGACCTTCACTGGACTTTCAATTGAGCCCCTGAATTGCAGCCTGCCTGCGGAACCTGGACTTGTGCATCGCCATGGTCACGTGAGACACTCTTATAAAATCTCATATTATATATCATTCATACATGAACATACATAAACAATAAGTGTAGGTTAAAGAGTTGTGAACTTACAAAGCAAACATGCTTATTGTTTATGTATGTTCGTGTATGAATGAATGATATAATAATAATAATAGGGTGATGTATTAGTCAGGGTTCTCTCGGGAAACAGAATCAGCAGGCGATATCTGTCAATATTCTTTCATAATTTACAAGAAATGTCTTTTCTTCATCTATTCTTTTGTATGTTTGATTTCAGAGGCCATGTCTTCAAGCTCACCAATCCTTTTTCTGCCCCCTAAAATCTGCTATTATAAGATTCCAGGGTATTTTTAATGTTATTATTGCACCTTTCATTCCTATAAGATCTGCTGCTTTTCTGTGTATGCTCTCAAGTTCTTCTTTGTGCTCATCCAATATCTTCTTAATATCTTTAATCTCTTTAGCCATCTCATTGACTTTATTAAGGAGATTTGTTTGAAACTCTATGTTTGGTTGTTTCAACTCCTTTATGTTCCCTGGAGGCTTATCTTTTTCCTTTAACTGGGGCACATCTTTCTGTTTCTCAGTATGGATTGTAGTTTTTTGTTGGTGTCTTGGCATCTTTCTTACTAGATGTATTTATACTGGGTGTAACTTCTCTCTTTAGTTTAGTACTTTCTTTTCCTTTCTCCCTTGCTTGTTGTGTACTATGAGCCAAGGATGTAGGTGGTGCTATAAGCGGTGTAGGCTCAAATTGCCCATGTTGTCCCAGGGTCCAATGAACTTCTCTCAACTTTCTACTTTGCCGGGGAGAAGGACAAAGCCACAGCCATGTGTAATAATCCAATTCATGCAGGCCTAGTCTGTATTTTCCTAGAGAAACAGATGAAGGCACACATTTCCACCCCTGCTTAGGGAAAGCATTGTGCTGTAGGTGTGGGCAGCAATCTATGCTGTCAAGGTCCAAAATGACCACAGTTGATATAGTAGAATTCTGACTATTCTATCTGTGCCAGCTGAATGCACCTGCAGTTACCCAGAGAGGCTGATGCAGGTCCTGCCAGCTTCCTCCTTGCCAGAGGTGTGGCTGATGCCTAAGCTAGAGCTGCAGTCTGGTCTGGGTGGAAAGAAGGTGATCCCTACCATCACTGTGATTTTCAATCAGCCTGGCTTCCTTGCATAGTGTTAGTGGAGTAAAAACTGCAGCTACTTCCCTCTTTCTGACTTGGATAGGTTCAAACTTTAGCTGTTCTTACGGATATACTTTAGCCAGATGACTTTACTAATCAGTAGCTGAATTCAGTGCCCAACTGTCTCTACCCCCCACCCCCGCCCCACTTTTGGGAAATGGAAATTCCAACTTGAGCCACAAAAAACTCCTGAAGCAGTTTTTACCACCAGAGTAGGATGATCAGAATCCTCTGCTGTATGTCCTGTAATTTCCTGGAGAGTCTGGTGCAAGTCCCCCCCAGCTTCATCCATGCTGGAGGTGGGGATGGAGCTTACGCTAGACCTGCAATCTGATCTGGATTTAATGAAGCCAGTCCCTACCAGCACTGTGATTTTCAGTCTTCCCACTCCCAATCATGCTGGGGACTGAGTTAAAATGGCAGCTATCAGCCGCTTTCTGACTTGGACAGTTTCTAACTTTAGCTAATTTTAGGATTATATTTTAGCCAGCCAAATTTACTAACCAGTAGCTGGAACTGGCACCCAATCATCTCTTCCTCCCCTGTTTTTGGGAAATGGAGCTTCCAATTCCAGCCATGGAATAGCTCCCAAGGTGGCTTGTGCCTCTAGTGGAGGATATGCACTAGCCTCCTTGGCATGGAGTACTGTACCTTCAATTCTTCTCTGCGGATGTCCAGTATCCTCCTTCCATTCTTTCAAAGATGATGCAGGATGATCTTCTGGTCTCCTGGAGCCCGCAAACAGGTGCTTTAGTTGGCCCTGGGTGTTTACTAACTACCCTGTAGCACGAGCTGACTCTAAGATCTCCTTATTCTGCCACCACCTTGTTGGTTGTCTCTAACTGATTTTTTTTTTTTCTGGGTAAGCATTTTATTTTATTTTATTTTATTTTTATTTTTATTTTTTTTTTATTATGGGTAAAAATCAAAATTCTCACAATACATACAAACATTTGTAAAATGATATATAAATATATATGCATATATGTGTATTTGCTTACAAAAATGTTATTTTTATATATATATATACATATATTTTAAGAGGTGCTTAGATTACCTAAAATATTATACGGAACCCACTGGGATTCCCATGTTGCCCACCTCCCACACCTCCCACCACATCCAACACAAACATCTCCCATGATTTTTGTTATATAGGTATTATAAAGTCCTGAAGAACTTCCAGCATATTGAGCTAGATGAAATTTTGTAATATGGCAGAATATAATGAATTGCTTAATCTAACATCAAAATTACACAAGCCAGAAATGCTCTTTTAGAATTCTTACAATGGTATGATTTCTACTGCTATTTATTTTCTTCTTTTATTATTTTTTCATTTTTATTTATTAGAATGTCATGTGTTTACAGAAAAATTCTGCATAACATACAGTATTCTAATATATCATTCTGTTACTAACACCTTGCATTGGTGTGATAAATTTGTGAGAATTGCTGAAACACATATTTTACAAATTTACTCTTAATCTTGGTCCATGACTTAACTTAGGGTTTGCTGTTTGTGTTAAGAAGTTCCATGGAATGTCTTTAAATTTTTATTCTAGTATTATATATACAACCTAACATTTAACCTTTTAATCACATTCAAATATGTAATTCAGTGCTGTTAACTGACTACACAATGTTGTGCTACCATTAACACCATCCGTTACTGAGATTTACACCCCAATGTTCATATTAGCATTTTTTTTTCAAATAAGAAGTCAAAATTGAAAATTTTATTAAATTATGAAGAATTCTTTAGAAGTTACAGTCTGCAAAATATTAGTTTTTATTCTGAGAAACCAGCCAGGGTCTCAGTCAGTTTCTGCAGGATATACAGGATTCAAAAAGGATCACAGATACAATAACTGGAGCCCTTCTACCCCTGCAAATTTGTTTTTTGTAAATATATTTTTATTAAAAAATAATTACATTACACAAATGTTACAAAAAAATATAGGGCTTCCCATATGCCCCACTGCCACACCTCCCATACCCTCCCTCATAAACAACATCCTTCATTAGTGTGGCACATTCATTGTAATTGTTAAATGCATCCTGGAACATTGCCACTGAACATGGACCATAGTTCATATTGTAGTTTACACTCTCTCCCACACAATTCTGCTGGTTATGGAAAGATATAAAATGGCCTATAACTGTCACTGGCATGTCATTCAGGATGATACCCAAGTTCCCAAAAAGCCCCCAAATTATACCTGTTTTTCCCTCTCCCCATGCCCAGAGCCTCCAGTGGCCATTGCCTCCAAATCAATGTTGTAATTTCTTCCATTGCTGGAATGACAGTAAGTTTGTAGTAGAATACCAGTAAGTCCACTCTAGGCCCTAGTTCATTCCCCAATCCTGAAGATGCTAGGATGGTGATATCCACCCCACCTATAATTGAGAGGGGGCTTCAGTCCTGTACAGCTGATGGATGGGACTCTCTTGCTTGCAGTTATAGGCTCTCTTGTTTCCTTGGTATTGTGATTGTCAATCCTCACCTCCTTGTTAGTTGTCCTGGGTGAGTGCAATGAACTGGAGAGTAAGTGTTGCATCTCTGCTGAGGCTCAGGATCCAGCTTGCACATGGAAAGCCCAAAGATTCCAGTCTCTTGGATGGACACCTACAAACTCCAGCACCAACTATATGTTTAAATAGAAGTGACAAATGAGCCATGTGTAGGAAAGCCATAACTGAGTCCAACTCTGTCACTCTCAGGAGCACAAACTTTAAAGTAGAGTCCACTGGCAAGGCACAAAATTCCAGAGCTATCTATCATGACCATAGAACCTGGGTGTCTCCAGAGCCCTTAGGAGCCCCACTCTTTGGGGTAGTATCTCATATTAGGATTATTAACAATTGCCAAAAACAGAAACAACCCAAACGTCCATTAACCAATGAATGGACAAACAAAATGTGGTGTATGGAAACAATGGATTATTATTTAGCTATAAAAATAATAAAGTTGTTATGAATGCAACAATGTGGATAAACTTGAAGACTTCATGTTGGGATAAAGAAGCCAGAAACAATAGGACAAATATTGTATGATGTCACTGATTTGAAACCAGTAGAATAAGCAAATTCAGAGTGCTCATTGTTTTAAACCTCCTTCTGTCAGGTTGGTTGATTACACGACAATAAAAAGGCAATAAACTTTTTTTTCCCAATGACAATAACTAGAAAGCACATAGAGATATTTCAAGAGGGGTGTTATAACAAGTATAAGTGGCTGTGATTACAATAAAAATATATATTAGAATAGCTACTTCTGCCCTTTTTTGGCTATTGTTAGCTTGTAAAATGGTTTTCCAGCCATTCACTTTCAGCCTCCTTGAATCCCTGGGTCAAAGGTGGGTTTCTTGTAGACAGCATATAGATGGATCATATTTTCTTATCCATTCTGCCAGTCTGTGTCTTTTGATTGGTGAATTTAATCCATTAACATTCAGTGTTATTACTCGTAACGAATTTCTTACTTCAGTCATTTTTTCTTTGGGTTAATGTATGTCATATGTCATTTTGTTTCTCTTTTTGTCTTTTCAGTTGTTTTTAAACTCTCCTACAACTCTCTCTCCCTTGTTTTTTCCTTTCAACTTGTAGAGATTCCTTTAGTATTTTTTGAAGTGCTGGTTTCTTCTTGACATACTCTTTTAATTTCTGTTTATCTGTGAATATTTTGAACTCTGCATCATTTTTGAATGCTAAGGAGGTGTGGGGAGGTGGGCAACATGGGAATCCCAGTGGGTTCTGTGTAATATTTGTAAAATTTTGATTTTTACCCACAATAAAATATATATATATATATAAAACATGTGTTAATAAAACATGTAGATTTTGGAGTCTGTTATTCATTCTCACAAAACATGCAGTGGTACATTCCCTAATAATTTCTGATTCCATGTAGACTGTTTTGTTAAATGGCATGTGGGTGTATGTGCCAGCATGATGTTTCTGAGCTGAGCCCATAAGAGGCCCTTCAAATTTCCACTGCTCATTCAAGACTCAATCATTTAAATGGAAAAAGCAAACCCTGGTTGCCCACTGATAAGCCATGAGGAACAGAGCCAACCAGTTGAAAAATACTCCTCCAACAAGAGCAGAACAATCCAGAGCAGTAAACTGGAGAAGGTACACCTGCATCCACAGGCCTGAAAGAGCAGGTTTCTTAGGAATGCTGATATGTATAAAGCAGGGCACCAACACTTTTACCTGTACATCTTCACTGAATCTTCACATTTACTTTAAAATGTACACTGTACACTCATTCTCATTAATGAATAAGGAGACTGAGCTCAGAGATTACATGTCTACTCCTCAAACACAGGAGTGATCAGTTTGGCCATAATTTTTCCCATGTCTTCTTCATACCTTAAGTTCTGCTCTGGGGACATGAAGGCTCTTTCCAAAACCTTAATAAAAGACTTGCTTCTCAGGATGTTGGAACCATCAGCACAAAAGCCAAAGGACATCTTTTGGATGGGTCAGCACTCTGACATCTCCTGGAGTTAATATTTGAAGACCTGAGTAGGCACAGGAAGCCGCTGTATTGGGAGGAAAGTCAGGCTGGTGGAGGGTCAGTCTGACAATTAAATTATACTGGAATGGGGAGGGAGAGCAGTGCCCAGGAGAAGGAGAATCATGGAATTTTGCATAGGTGAATCCCACTAGATGAGAAGCAGGTGGTTTGAACTTTTAATTTTCCAGTGTCATCTGTGTTATCTCAGCTCCCAGACTCTCTAAATCAGTGGTCACACAACTACAGCTGGCCATAACTCACCCCACTTGATTTGTACAAAATTTAATCAAAACACAGTGTACAGATTCTACTGGAGCCATATAAGATATGTCCACATCATATTACCCCCTGTGGAACGAGTAACTGTGAACTTATTTGGAATAAGGGTATTTACAGGTATAAATTGAAGGATCTCTTGATTAGATAATCCTGGATTATCCAGGTGGGTCCTAAATAAAATGACAAGTGACTTTACAGGGGAACACAGAGGAGACACACAGAAGGAAGAGAAGGGGAAATGGCCATGGGAAGTCAGAAAGAGATATTGGAGTGATGCAGCCAAGAAACCCAGGAAATCTGGGAGTCTGTAGAATCTAGGGGTGTCCTGGAAAGGTTCATTCCAACAATTTTAGAATTTGCACAGCCTTACATACACCTGGATTTTGGAATTTGGGCTCCTAGAACTGTGAGAGAATAAATTACTGTTGTTTCAAGTCACCTGATTGATTATTTTTATAGGAGACACAGGACACTAATACACAACAACCAGCTCATGCCTGCTGTATAGTTTACAGCTGTGTTCATGTACACCACAAGAATAGGTAATTAGAAGAGAGAACAACATATGGTTCAAAAAACCTAAAATGTTTGCCATCTAATCTTTTAAATAAAATGACTGCTAACCCACATTCCATGTCAGTGTCACAAACTAATATATCCAAAGTTCTCTTCCATGATATATTCTAAATATCCTACTTTGGTTTTTATCCTGAAATTTTTTTCTTTATGTGTTCATCCAAGATGCAAATACTGAAAAATTAGACCTGGTGTTGTGTGATGTGAAAGTTCCTTCCTTTTTAACCTAAAGTGAGCCTGTTTTACTCCCCTGTCTGCAAGACTTACTCTAGATGTCAGGATGACATTCCAGGGAGCATACTGCTTGGGTTGGGTATGGCCGGGGAACATTGCTAATGTCTGAGTCAGGCATGGGGACTCAGTGTTGCTTACAACAGCTTCAAGTTTCATGAATGGCCCTTGTGGTGTGTCCTACAGGAGAGGCCATATCAGCATGGGGAGGTATTTTTCAGGAGGAAAGCTTCTATTGATAGGGAAGGAATAAGCATCTAGCTTGAAAGCTGAACCCTCAGGGAAAGAACAGGCAAGAATGTATACTATTAGTTATGGCCTATAGGCCTCCAGAGTACTCAGTTGCTGAACACATAGAGTAAAAAACAAAAAGCAATATATTTAATGAGTAGCTTTGAAAATTCAGCTTCTGTATCCCCAGAAACTATAAAATCTCCCTCTGCCATGGTCTTTCAGAGCAACAGATGTAGGCTAAAAGAACTTCCCTGAGGCTCTTTCCACCACTGACAGCACTCCACACATCCTCTTCCTCAGCTCCCTGCACACAGTTTCCAAGAAGGACATTCTAGTAGATCAAAGTCCATCCAATGATGTTGTTGGGGAATTCCAGGTATCTGTTAAGTCCTATTTTCATGGGACTTGGGGAGAAGGAAAGCTTTTATTAACCTTGTCCTCCTGGGAACAATCAAGGGTGATGAGACAGTTAATAAGGTAAAGAAGAATAGGTAAATTAGGGAAGAAATCATTGGCAAAATTACTTATTACAAATTTCACAGTGTCTATAATAATTAAACAAGCTGCTTTCCTAATAGAAGATTGACCCTTCCATATATCAATTAAAAAAAGACACTTATCTCCAAGATTATCTTAAAAATGACATATGTGTGATGTAATGAGCAACCTCTTAAGCCCATTCACTTCATGAAATCAATAACAGATTTCAAGATTCTTGAACTATGTCTTACTGTGGGCTGAAGATCTCAGACACAGGAATGACCTCCCTAGGGAAGGGAGAAGCAGGACTCTATATCATGGCCTTGACATGCATATTTTATGCATAAATCAGCAAAAAACCATGACTTGAACATAGTGCAACACCCAACTCAGTGACAAGGGCATTCAGACTCCCTGATAGTGAAGAAAGAACTGAACCACCATAATTCTGTTTGGTATCCTCTATTTTTTATCATGATTTAGGTGACTCTTAACCTGTCATCTTAATCACTGTCATCTGTTTCTCCTTTCATTTTCAATTGAAATTGTTGAGGGGTGTGTGTACATATTTCCAGGTAATGGTGTGATTTTTAAGCATCAATCATGTATGAGTTGCATAAAAAAAAACTCCCCCTCCCTGAAGGTTGCAACCTGAACAAATTATTACCAGGTCCTGGAGGTGGTCATATGTGAAGTGGGAGATACTCCATGAAATCTGCAGTGAAGCTGTACAATTGGCTTTTCTTTCCTTTTGGTAATTACTGATGTTATTTTTATTATTTTTAAATTTTAATAGAATTTTTATATTCTTAAAGGTACTTAGATTACATAAATGTTACATAAAAGTATAGGGGATTCCCATATGCCCCACTCCCTACCCCTTCCACACTTTCCCATATTAACAAGATCATTCATTAGTGTCATACATTTGTTACAGTTGATGAGCACATATTGGAGCATTGCCACTAAGTATGGATTATAGTTTACATTATAATTTAAAATTTCTCCAGCACAATTTTGTAAGTTATAACAAGATATATAATTACATGTATCTGTCATTGCAACATCATTCAAGACAGTTCCAATGTACTAAAAATGTCCTCATATTACACTTATACTTCCCTCTCTCCCCTCCCCACTCAGAGCCTTAGGTGGTCACTGCCTACATATCAGCAATAAAAGTTCTTCCATTGCTATAATCACAATAAATCTATAGCAGAATACCAGTAAGTCTACTGTAGTCCATCAATAATTCCCCAATCCTGAGGATTCTGGGATGGTGAAGCCCACTCTGCCTCTAACTGAGAAGGGGCTTAGGTCCCATTGGGCAGATGGATGGGACTATATTGCTGGCCATTTTAGAGACTCTCTGTTCCTTGGGATGGTCATTGTCCATCATCATCTCCTTATTACTTGTCTTGGGTGAGTCCAATAAACTGGAGTGTAGGTGTTACAACACTGTTGAGATTCAGGGACCAACTGGCCCATAGAAAGACCAAAGATTTAAGTCTCTTTGACATACATCTATCATGTCTCATACTAACTGTAGATTCAAATAGAAGTGGCAGAAGAGCCATGTGTAGGGAAACCACAGCTGAGTCAAATTTGTCTCACTGGAGAGCATAATTACAAAGTAGGGCCCACTGTTAGGGCAGCGAAGTCCTGAGGTGGCAACACAGTTTATAGTATTTGGATGTCTCCAAAGATTCAGGAGCCTTGCTATTTGAGGCATTTATTTAATGTGTCAGACAATGAGATCCTACTGAGACATGCATAAATGTAACCTCTGGAATGACCTTTAAACTCACCTTGAAGTCTCATAGCCATATAAACTCATTTGTCTTTTCCCTTTCCCCTTTTGGTCAAGGTCTTTTTCCAGTTACATTGCAAGGTGGTGCTTGGTAGTAATCCTTCAGTGCCAGGGAGGCTTAAAACCAGGAGTCATGCCCCATGCCAGGGTGGAGAGTAGGTAATGCATTTATATGGTAAGTTTGCTTAGAGAGAGGTCACATTTGAGCAAGAAGTAAGTTCTCAGGAGGTAACACTTAGGCAAATAATATTACTAGACTAATTTTCAAATTCAAAAGAAAAGTTTCATAAGTACAGTCATCAATATTAAGGGCTCATCAATGGGCCAGTCTCCTTCACTAGTAACTGCCCCTGACTCAGGGACTTTTGCCATCCCATTAGAGAATGTGGCAGAACTCACCAGAAAGGGAATTTGATATTCTCATGGGAATTGTATGGATCTCAAATCACTGTGACAATGCTCCATGAACAGTTGAACTCATTCATATGTCATATAGGTTTGCCACAGGTAAAACTCCTCCCATGCAACCCCCATCACTGACACCCCACACCAATGATCCTTCTGACACTGTTGCAAACCTTCTCTGATCCAAAACTTCTTCAAAATGAAGCCAAGAAAAAAAAAAAAAACACGAACAAATAAAATTAATAAGAAAATTGAAATATTAACCATACTTTAAAAAACAAAATACAAAAAAGTTTAAAAATTGAAATAAAAAATTAGAAAATATTATGGCATTACGACTTTCATCACTGTGAGATCTGTTGTCTTGTATGTATAGTGACATTTTCATTCATTCATTTCCCCAGTGTCTTATTTTTTTTTTTTTTCATTTTATCTTCAAAGAAGCTTTAGGTTACAGAAAAGTCATGTACAGAATATAGGGGACTCCCATATCCTCAACATCCTTCCCCTTTTCCCCTTTCCCTCATTAATAACATTTTACATGTGGATGGCACATTTGTTACAATTGATGTACAAATATTGAAACATTGCTGCCACCATGTTCAATGATTCACATCATGGTTTACACTTTGGACCATACACTTTTATAAATTTTGGCAAAATTTAACATTATCTGTATCCATCATTGTAAGATCATGTAGAACAATTCCAACATCCCCAAAATGCCACATATTCCATGTATTCTATTCCTTCTTCTCCCTCCCCTCAGGATCCACAGCATCCAACCAGTTCCATTCCTTGAAGAACAAGATTCATAGTTACTTGCAACAATATTGAAGGTTTGATATACTGGCCTGTTCTACCCAAGTCTCAGGCATGGGCTATGTTCTTGAGAGATTCAAGCCCATCTATTTGAGAACACAGCAGGACTGCCCAGGATTGGCATCTATCACCTTACCATTCATTGTGTGGGTCTCCACCCATTGATACAATGCACTATGACACTATGAACACTCACATACTCCCTAGAAGCTTGCTCTACATGTCCCCTGTCCTGCATGCTCTCCACATCCAACACCCTAAACCAGTAACACTCCCTTGCCATATTTGCCAAGGAACATCCTCAATGTTGTAGATTCAACCACATACCTGCAAATACCCAGATTTCATCTGCTCCCTCCCCCAACCCTGCCCCCAGTTCCATGGATAAGGCAACCTACCGCCCTACCCTATCTCCCTCACAAACCATCACTGTCCAACCCAATAACATCACTGCACCTCTATCATGCCCATCCACTGTCCAAATACACCATTCTACCTTCTTATAGATTTTGCCCAAATGGGTGTTGGTTCACAGAACTATATTTCCTTTCAGCCTCCTCTAAAACTATCTTCCAGAATCTAGCTCTGTGAGTCTGATCAATTTACTTAATTCATATCATTGAGGTCATGTAATATTTGTCCTTCAGTGCCTGGCTTGCTTCACTCAACATAAGGTCTTCAAGGTTCATCCATGTTATCCCATGTGTTAATACTGCATTCCTTTTTACAGCTGAGTAATATTCCATTGTATGTATATTCCAGAGTTTGCTTATCCATTCAACAGTTGATGGACACTTCAGTTACTTCCAACTTTTGACAATAGTTAATTATATTACCATGAACATTTGTGTGCTTATATCTTTCCATTCTTCTGGGTATTTACCAAGTAGCGAGATTGTTCGGTCTTATGGCAGTTCTAGAGTTAGCTTCCTGAGGAACTGCCAGACTTTACTCCACAATCGTTGCAACATTCTACATTCCCACCTGCAGTGGATAAGGCTTCCCATGACTCTACACCCTCTGAACACTTGTAGTCCTCTGTTTTTTAAATAGCCACCAGTCTAATTGGTGTAAGATTATATTTCATTGTAGTTTTTGATTTGCATTTCCCTAATAGCTAGTGATGTTGAGCATCTTTTCATGTGCTTTTTAATTATTTGTGTTTCTTCTTTGGAGAAGTGTGTATTCAAATCACTTGCCCATTTTTTAAATGGGTTGTATACCTTTTCATTTCCGAGGTGTAGGAGTTCTTTGTATATGTTTGTAATCAGGCCCCTATCAGATATATGGTTACCAAATTTTTTCTCCCATTGAATAGGCTTCCTTTGCACTTTCTTGACAAATTCCTTTGAGGTGCAAAAGTTTTTAATTTTTAGGATGTCCCATATATCTATTTCATCTTTAATTTCTCGTGTTTTGGGTGTAAAGTGCATGAAATTATTTCCTAATAAAATGTCTTGTAGATGCTTCCCTACATTATCTTCCAAGATCTATATTGTCTTGGCTCTTAAATTTGGAATTTGATCCATCTTGATTTAATTTTTGTATAAGGTGTGAGATGGTTTTCCTCTCTCAAACTTTTGGATATGGATATCCAGTTCCCCATGCACCATTTGTTGTAGAGGCCATTCTCTCTCAGTTGCGTGGGCTTGGTGGCTTTGTTGAATATCATTTGACTCTATATGTGAGAATATACATCAAAGCACTCATTTCTGTTCCATTGGTCAGTATGTATATCCTTGTGCCAAAACCATACAGTTTTGCTCACTGTAACTTTGTAGAATGTTTTAACGTCAGGTGTTGTGTTTCCTCAGGTTTATTTTTCTTTTTCATTATGTCATTGGATATTCAGTGTCCCTTGTTCTTCCAAATACATTTTATAGTTAGCTTTTTCAATTCAGTAAAAAAAATGTTGTGATCATTTTTATTGGGATTGCATTAAATCTTTAAATGAGTTTGTGTAGAATAGACATCTTAGTGATATTTAGTCTTCCTATCCATGAACAAGGAACAGTCTTCCATTTATATAGATCTTCTTTGATCTCCTTTAATCATGTTGTGTAATTTTCTGCATGTAAGTTGTTTATATCTTTAGTCATTTTTTCACAGGTATTTGATTCTTTTAGTTGCTATTGTAAGTGGGATTTTTTTCTTGACTTCCTCCTCAGATTGTTCATTATTGGTGTACAGAAATGCTACTAATTTTTGCATATTAATTGGATAACTTGCCATTTTACTTAATTACTTTATAAACTCTAGAATCTTTGATGTGGATTTCTTATGGCTTTTGAAGTATAGGACCTTATCATCTGCCAATTGTGAGATTTTTACATCTTTCTTTCTAATTTGAATGCCTTTTATAACTTTTTCTTGCCTAAGTGCTTGGGCAAGTTCTTCTAACACAATGTTAAATTAGAGTGGTGACAGTGGGCATCCTTGTCTTCTTCCAGATCTTAGAGGGAAAGCTTTCAGGATTTCACCATGGAATATGATAACTGTAGGTTTTTCATGTATACCCTTTATTATGTTGATGAAATTTCTTTCTCTTCTTATTTTATGATGTATTTTTACCAGTAAAGGGTGTTGTATTTGGTCGAATGATTTTTCTACATCTATATATTTCATCATTTGATTTTTTTCTTTTGATATGCTCATTTGATGTATTACAGGGATTGATTTTTTTGTTGAAACTTCCTTGCATACCAGGGATGAAATCAAATTGGTTATGGTGTATAATTCATTTGATGTGTGTTTTAATATGATTAGTGTATATTTTGTTGAGGATTTTAGCATCTAGTTTCATTAGAGAGATTGGTCTATATTTTTCCTTTCTTGTGGTGTCTTGTTTGGCTTTGCTCTTAGGGTGGTGTTGGCATAATAGAATGAGTTGGGCAATGTTCCCTCCACTTCTACTTTTTGGAAGAGTTTAAGCAGGATTGCTGTTAGTTCTTTCTGGAATATTTGATAGAATTTACCTGTGAAGCCATCTGGTCTTGGGCTATACATAGTTGGGAATTTGGTAAGGACAAATTCAATTTCATGGCTTGTGATTTTTCTGTTGAGTTCATCAATTTCTTCTTTCATCATTGTATGCTGCTTCTGTGTTTCTAGGAATTTGTGCATTTCCTCTAAATTATCTATCTTTTTAGCATACAATTTTTGAAACTATCCTCTTGTGATAATCTTCATTTCCAGGTTCCAGTGTTGATACCCCCTTCCTCTTTTCTTATTTTATGTATTTGCTTCTTCTTTCTCTCTATTTTTTTTTTGTTAGTCTAGCTAAGGGTTTGTCAATTTTGTTAATCTTCTCAAAGACCCTACTTTTGGTTTTGTTAATTTTTTGTAGTGATTTCTTATTTACAATTTCATTTAGCTCAGCTCTATTCTTTTTTATTTCCTTGTATCTACTTGGATACAAGTATCTACTTGGCTGTCCTTTTTCTAATCCCTCTAGCTGTGCATTTAGGTCTTTGATTTTAGCTCTTTCTTCTTCTCTAATGTATGAATTTTGGCTGTGAATTTTCCTCTTAGTTTTGCTTTTGCTGCATCCCTTCGGGTTTGATGTATTCTGTTGTCATTTTCATTCATTTCAAGGCAGTTACTGATTTATTTTGCAATTTACTCCTTGATACATTGATTTTCTAAGAGTGTGTTGTTTAACTTCCTCATCTTTTTTCCTAATTTGCTTCTCTGCCCCTTGCTGATTTCCAGCTTCATTCCACTGTGGTCAGAGAAATTACTTTGTATAATTTCAATCTTTCTGAATTCATTGAGTGTTCTGTGGCCTAGAATGTGGCCTAGAATGGAGAATGATTCAGGTGCACTTGAGAAGAATGTATATCCCACTCTGTTTTTGTGTAATGTTCTGTATATGGTTATTACATCCAGATCTTCTAATGTATTTTTCAAGGTCTTTGTTTCTTTATTGATTCTCTGTCAAAATATTCTGTCTAATAGTGATCCTGGTGTATAAACACCCCACTAGAATTGTAGAGGTATCTATTTCTCAACTTTGTTTTCCAAGGTTTGCCTTATGTATTTTGAGGCACCCTGCTTAGGTGCATAAATGTTTATGATTGTTCTTTTTTCTTGAAAGATTACCTCTTTTATTAATATATACTGCCCAAATTTGTCTCTTACAATAGATTTGCATTTAAAGTCTATTTTATCTGACATTAGTTTAGCTAATCCCCTCTTTTTGGTTGTTGTTTACATGTAAATTTATTTTCCAACCATGCACTTTCACCCTCCTTGCGTCCCTAGGTCTAAGATGAGTTCTTTGTAGACAGCGTATAAATGGGTCATATTTACTTTTCCATTCTGCTAATCTGTGTCTCTTGATTGGAGAGTTTAATCCATTATCATTCAAAGTTATTAATGTCAAGGAATTACTTACAGTAGCCATCTTTTCTTTATGTTTACATATGCCATATGTTGTTTTTATATCTCTTTTTATCTTTTTAGTTATTCTTACACTCTCCTCCAACTCTCTCTCTCTCCTGTTTTTCCCTTTAAACTTTCTGGACTCCCTTTAATATTTCTTGAAGAGTAGGTTTCTTATTGACAAACTCTCTTAATTTCTGTTTTTCTATGAATATTTTGAGTGCTCCCACATTTTTGAATATCAGCTTTGCTGGAGAGAGAATTCTTGGCCTGATATTTTTCTTTCAGCACCTTAACTCTGTCACCTTAACCACTGTCTTCTGGTCTCCATGGTTTCAGATGAGAAAACAACACTTAATATTATCGAGCTTCCCTTGTATGTGATAGATCTCTTTTCTCTTTATGCTTTCGGTATTCTCTCTATGTCTTGATCATTGGACAATTTGACATGTGTATGTCTTTGGGTAGGCCTGTAAGAATTTATACTCTTTGGGGTGTACTGTGATTCCTGGACATGTACATCCATGTTCCTCAGCAGAGTTGGGAGATGTTCAGCCATTATTTACTCCAACACTCTTTCTTCCCATTTCCCTTCTCTTCTCCCTCTGGGATAATCCATATGTTTGTGTGTTTCATGTTGTCATTTAAATCCCTATGTCCCTGTTGGATTTTTTCTATCTTTTTTTCTATCTGTTCTACTCTCTGTCTGATTTCAGCTATACCATCTTCCACATCACTATTTCTTTTCTCTGCCTGTTCAAATCTGCTGCTATGTACTTCTAGTGTTTTGTTTTTTTTTATTATTGCATTGTGCCATTCATAGCCATCATATCTGTTATCTTTTTATGTGTGTTTACAATTTCTTCAATATGTTTTTTTCCCAGTATCTTCTTAATATCCTTAATCTCTTCCTTCACTTAATTAAGTTGATTCATGATATTTGTTTAGATATCTCTGATAAGATGTTCCATATTCTGCATCTCCACATTTCTTTTAATTTGTTCATTAGACTAGGTCATTATTCCTGTTTCTTAGTATGGCTTTTAATTTTTCATTGGTGTCTAAGCATCTGTTTATCCTGATGGGTTTTTTCAGCTGGTTTTATTTCTCCTTCTACACCAGGGTTTATTTTGTTGTGGTTTTTGTATTTGTGATAAATATTAACTTTAACACTCCATTCCTCTTATTCTATTTGCTAGCGCTTGTCTATGCTTTTTTGAAAGAAATTTGGACTAGAGAAAAGGAAATGGATTAGAAGATAATAATAAAAATAATAATAATAAAGTTAGAAGAGTAATCATACAAGACCTAAGGAAATAAATAATTAACACAAGTAAAAAATCATAGAATGTACAGAGTAGTAAGAATAAAAAAGTGGAATAGAAAAATAAAATGAGAAACAAAATAGAAAAAAATATATGGAATGAATTAAAAGGCTGGAGTGGTGAGAAGAGAGGAAAAGAAAAAAGAATAAAAAAGGCAAAAGAAAGTAGAAAAGAGAAAAGAGAGAGAGAGAAATATAACAAAAATGTTGAAGACCAAACAAAAAGACATGGAATGAAAGCAAAACAACAGGAAACAGAAGATAGAAAAATAAAGGAGAAAAAATAAATAACAGGTAGAAAAAATAGGTAAAAGGAAAAAGAAGGAAACAAAAGGAAACACAATAAATGAAGAAACATAACAACAGCAACTAAAAAAATCTATAAAAAACCAACAGCCAAGGAAAACCACCTGTAGAGTATATGACTAATGGCTCATCTCTCTTCCCAGGGCCTCTGCCATATTTAAATGAAGCCATTCCTCCTTCTTCATGTATCTGCTTCTCTGTGTGTTTTCTTCTCAGGGCACCAATATGAAAACTCCAACTAACTTTGCTGCAGTGTAGTTTTCTCTGTGAGTCCTTGTCCCCTACTGTTGTGGTCCAATCAAAGACTTATTCATCATTTAATCAAGTAAAAGAGAAACCTCTGAATACAATACACCTGGAGGAACAGACCAGTTTATGAACATAATCCAATATCTATTTTTGGAATTCATAAATAATACCAAACTGCTACAGCCACTAAAGAGTTTCTCAGGTTGCCAGTGTTCATTAATAAATCACCCTGCATCCTGCCCTCTGCAGATAATGTACCAGGTTTTGGTGAGTAAAATAAGGGAAAAAGGAAACTTTATTTAAAAAAAAAAAAAAAAAACAGATCCAAGAAAACATAAAACAAAAAGAATATCTATATGTTCCCTATCATAAGGTTTCATCCGGATGCCTGGTAAACGGTGGATCACTCTTTGAATCACTTCTCTAAGGAGACCTGGAATCAAACTAGGGACTTCATATATGCAAGTTGGGAATTCATCCACTGAGCTAAACTGTCTCGTTTGTTTAGTTAGGCTTCAGAAAACTATCTGCCCTCTTTCCCTCTGGTGTTTTAGATTTCTACAATTTGCTAGAGTCCTGCTGATTATGCACCTATATCCACCCCTTCTCTAATCTAGATCCTCTCTGTTCCTGGGCAGCTGAACATGAGAGCCTGCCTGAGGAGATACCCCTTCTCTTTCCCCATTGTGTCAGGGTCTCTTCTGAGATTCAAAGGTGTCTCACCTGGCCAAACTCATCACCAAAAAAAAAAAAAAAAAAAAAAAACACTGTCCACCCTCTGTCAGACCCCTCTTCTTCCCAGGGAATGCCCCCTCTCACTCCATTGTCAGCAGCAATTCAAGCATTCCACCAAGGGTAATTGCCCTGAGCAAGGGGTATGTATATGTACCATTCCCAGCCACAGGGGAGAACAACTCATAGTTTTCTTTTGGCTTTATCTTTCCAGTACCCTCCTAGATGATTCAGAGCACCTTCCCAGTCTGTATATAAGAAAAGAAGCTCCCTTAGATAAGTCCTTGCCATCTCTCTACTTTTTTTTTTTTTTCTTGAGAGGGTCAGACTCTGCTTACCTACTTTGGTGCCATTTTCCTGGAACTATTTTTTCTTGTCTTTTCTTTTTATCACTCTCACTGCAGTGGCTTCCCTTATTTTGAGTCTGCACTCAGGAGATCTAAGCAGCAGTAGCAGAATTGTCCTTAATGGCCCAGGCGAGGCTAGGTGTGCTCAGGTGGTATCTCCACATCTCTGGGTGAAGTCAGTGGGTCCCAATGTCCTTGAACCAAGGTCAGCCTCATTCCCTCTGAGTGTAGCTCAGGGGCTCTGACAATATTGATTGGGAAATTCTGCACAGTGAATATCACAACCTAAGAAAGAATAGCTCTTATAACATGAAAACTCTTATATTTGAGGATTCAATCATTGTGCCCAATCTAACACCATACAAATTTAATGAGCAAAGAAAATTCCAGTCTTTTTTGGACAGCATGCTCATAATATCAAAAGTATTTAGAGACTATAGAAACAATAAAATAAATGAAAATTCAACTGCTGAAGTCATAGACTGCAAATATTACACCATGACATTTGCATACAGCCCTCTCTTTCCAGACGGAAAATAAACTCACTTATGCCCCTCAGAGACATCTCACTGGACAAGCTCACCCACATCTGCATGGTCTCCTTCCTTTTCTGAAGACAGAGAATGGAGGAAGAAGAGGCTTTTTATAGCAGTAACTCCCAAAAGACAGAGAAAAAGAGAGGGGAATGCCTATTTACTATGATTATTAAGCACCTGTGATGCTGAGTGGTGTTTGTGTCTTCACTGCCTTCCATTCTTTCTTAACTCTGGAGGTGCTCATTCACAAATTTAGAATGACAGGTCTTCCCTTCCTCATCAGCTACAACCTCCATTCTCTAGAACATTTCTCTTTATTTTGCCTCAAATAGCCAGTATCTTCTCACTCTTATCTCTGTCTCCCTTTCCCACCAGTGAGATCTCACATATTCATTTCTTAATTTATTCATTCAATGTACATTCAATGGACACAAATATTTATCTGTAAAATGAGTAAAATAAAGTTAACTGCCTACATCATAGAGTTGTTTGATCATACAATTACATAATGCATGAAAAGATGCACTTTCCAACAGGCCAGGAACACAGCTTTCTCTTAATGAATATAATCTACTAGGAGTTTTGATCATTTGAATAATCCTTTTATTTGCTTTCTTATTAGGAATCTTTTTCTATTTTTTGTCCTAACTGATTAGTGCAATACACATCAAAGCTAATTACTTTGGTATGTTTTGTGGACATTCACTTAACCAACATCCCTTATTAGTGTTTTTTAAAAATATCTTTGCTATTTATTTTTCTAAAACTTTATTGAAAATATTAAATAATACAATTTCAAATGTAAAAAAAATTCTGCAATAATACAGTTCAGGTATATTTCCATTGTGCTTCCCTTCTTTATTAGGACAGTAAAATGTCCAACTGAGTGAAATTTTGGACTCCAGATCTACTTTGTCCATCTCTATACAAAACAGCCACCCAAAAACCTGCCCTGGACTTTGTGAGTAGGTGTTTCAAATATGGTATTGGTTATGTTCTCTAAAATGTTGCACAATGACACTTGTAAGTCAACCATGGATCAGATCAGATATTTACATCTTGATCAATTATTTATTATAGAAAAATATGCTAAAATGAAATACAGTAAATAATTTCTAGTAACTGTAAATAAAAAAGAATATAAAACCAATTACCAGGAAAAAAAGTCTGTGTGTGTATGTATATATCCTTTATGTATACATACAAGTTCATTCAGGTACAATTTTAATTTGAAGGACATAGAGACAGTATTATTTAAGTGATAGTGACCTTTAAGATTTATTCAAACTTACTACAAAGTAATAAACAAAGTGAAAAAATCTCATATAATTTTAAACTCTACACCTTGCTTGAAAGCTTATAGGAACCCATGTTACAATCAATGGCTAACTAAAAGCAAATGTATGTGTATTTAACATTTTACCACAATTTCTATTTTTAAATTTGATTCAGTAATTCAACCCCCCCCCAAAAAAACTGCTATCTCTAATAACATTTTATCTATGAACATTGCAAACTGTGCAGTCTCTATTGCCAGAATTTCTAAGCATATTTAATGTACTATCTAAAACTGTGATCAGAGAAATATCTTTATCTTAAATTATGTTTAAATTACCCAAAATATACTGAGCAGTTTTACTGGAAGAAAAAAAATATTACTTAAAACAAAGCCGGTGGGTCGTCGTGGGCTCCAGGGGGATGGGGTGGGGGGAGTGGAGTGGATCAAGCAGTGGGTATTTAGTGGTCAATGGAATTGTTCTTCATTACCATATGGTGACGGACACAGGACACGGTAAATATCGTCAAAATTTATATAAGTGTGCGGTCTGAAATGTGAATCATGGTGTAGACCATTGACAACGTTTGGTGGCTAAGTCTCACTATTTGTATATCAGTTGTAACAATGTTACCATCCACGTGTAAGGAGGTATTGATGTTAGGAGGAGTAAGGGGAGAGGATGTTGAGTATGTGAGAGTCTCCTGTGTTCTCTGTGTGACTTTGCTGTGACCTAGAACTTCTTTGGGGACAGAGTGAAAAGTGGTGAGATACTGGGGAATTGGGTGGAAGGGATGGTGCCACAGTACATACTGGACGCCTGATACTGCGGTGATGAAAGGCAGAGGGTCAGAAATGATGATGAATGCCTTTGTTGCCCCCATGCTGAACCCCTTCACCTACAGGCTTATGAACAGGTACATGAAGGGGGCACTGTGGAGGCTCATTTGATGGAAGGTCCCCTCTCAGTGATGGGGACCATAATCACTAACAGCGTTTGAAATCAAAAGGATAAAAGCAACATTTTAAGTTCTTCTGCATTTACATATTTGAAAGGAACCCTTTATTTAGATCTTGCTTTGGGCTTTTTCTACCCTCACTTCAGTTTATAAAGTTATATCCTGGGGAACATTTTTAAATTTCTACCCAATACTTTTAAATTTGTATAAATAGGACTTGGCATACTCAGTTATTTTTAGGAATGTTGTGGACATTTTATGAAAATAAATTTTATCTCACACCTGTAATATATATCTTTACATTATATCCTTATGAGTTTATGCTTATTTGGTAATGTCTTAAAGATTGAATTACTGAGATGTTTTCTGGTTTACCTAATTGAAAAATTTCAAAGATTACCCACCTTTTCATCTGGCTCACTTTCCTTTCATTCATGTCAGCATCACTGAAATTTTGTATTAATTCACAGTATGGATTTTCTGAATTTGAGGGCTGTATCTTTATCTTTGTAGCCACAATGCCTAGTACCATTCTTGGTATAGAGTTTATGCTCAGTGAATATTAGTTGAAAAGATTGACAAATAGATAATAAGTGGTTAAATTAGAGGTACAGTCTGACCTTTAAAATACAGGTTTATTGAATTAATAAAAAAATTTGGTTTGGCAAAGAGCCTCAAAGCCATTAAATAATAATGACAATGATACTCCCTATTTGCCAACACTCTTTAAGCATTTCATACACATTGTCTCTTTGGATTTTTACAAGAATTCTTGTATGTGATTAGCTCCATATTTGCCTAGCTACAGATGTGAAAGTTAAACCTTGCAGTAATTAAGTGTGGTGTTCTGAAGATGGATGTATCCTCGGAAAAACATGCTCTTAAATTTAATCCATTCCTGTGGGTGTGAACCCATTGTAACTAGCACCTTATGATGATGCTACTTCAGTTAAGGTCTGTCCCATCTCATTCAGGATGGATCTTAATCCTATTACTGAAGGACTTTATAAGAGAATAAAATTCAGAAAGAAAACCATGGTGGCCAGAAACTGAAATTAATGAAACCTGGAAGTGAAGGGAGAGACCAGCAGAAGTTGCCAGGATCACTAGCAACCAGTCTTCGGAAAGAAAACATCACCTTCATCTTACCTTAATTGGACATTTTTCTAGCCTAAACTATGAACAAATAAAATCCTCTCATTTAAGTAAACCCATTTCATGATATTGCTTCCAGCAGCCTAGGAAATGAAAACAGGCATCTAGATCAAGGTGAAAGGCTTGGTGAAGAGGCAGAAACAAGATCAAATATGGGCTGTCTGCATTGAGGTTACTCTCTTAGGTATCATGTGACACTAACTCCCATTAACCCTTATAGTAATAAAATATAAACTCAAAGGAAACAGGAGTTCTGATTTAAGCTCTCACTTTAAGAAGACAGCTCCTGACTAAGAAATATTATGGGTTTTGGAGCTTCATTCTTACAAATAAATGAAACACTAGTTTAGACTTCTCAGTGTTAACCCTTTCCTTGGACAAGTTGTTTTCCGTTGGCAGTTCATGAGTTTTTCTGTTTTATTGCCGCCTTGACAATTCTGGTTATTTTTATTTTATTTGACAAATTGATATTAGGGAAATTACATTCCCATAATATTTTAATGTGAGGTTCTTTGATTGTTATTCAGTTTAGCCTTTTTCAGGTATATGCTTTATTTGTATTTATTATTTCTGAAGTTTTGGATCACATCCTCTCAAAATTTATCTTCTTAAATATAATGTTTGAACAAGACTTTTAATATGTCTATCTTGTTACACTTTGTACTGCACAGTATGTTCTAAATGTTTGCACTAGCTTTTCATTTGCTTTTATTTTCTTTAAATTATTTTGGTGTGCAATTTCTTAAAGAACATGTGTCCATCAATCATGTTCCCAGTTCTTACTTCCATATTCTTCCCATCTCTGTTTATGTTCAAAAAGGTAAGATATATTGCATTTAGAATCTTATGCTATTTTAGATCTTCCCTTCAATTTCAGTTAACATAATAACTAGTGTTAATAAAGGAATGTAAATTATATTGCCTTCAGAGAATAAATAATTTCCCCCAAACCATTTATTTCAACACCTTTCATTTCTTCATTTTTTAAAGTTTTAAATTTTTTAAATTTTATTATTTTTAAAGAAGCTTTAATTTTCATAAATGTTACATTGAAAATACATGATATTCCCATATACCTCACCCATCCCCCTCCCACACTTTTCCCCATTAACATCATCTTTCATCTTTCATTAGGGTAATACATTGTATTGAAGCATTGCTACTAAACATGGCCTATAGTTTACATTATGGTTTGCACAATTTTATAGGTTTTGACAAAAGGTAGAATGGTTTCTATCTTTCTTTGCAATGTCATGCAGAACAATTCCAATATCCCCAAAGTGACCAATGTTATCATTATTCTTCCCTCTTTATACTCTCAGAAACTGTGGTGTCCACTACCTTTTTATCAATGTTACAAGTTCTTCCATTACTAGAATAATAAGCCTACTTTATTCTATAGTTGCATTCCTCAATATTGAAGAATTTGGGATGGTGATGCCCAGTCTGCTTCCAGTTGAGAGGGAGATGAGATCCAATGGGGGCAGAAAGGTGGAACTGTTGTGCTTGCAGTTGTAGATACCCTGTGTTTTTGGTGATGGCCATTGTGCATTATTTTTCTTTTGTTAGTTGTCCTGGGTGAGTCTAATGAATGGGAAGGTAAGTATTGGCTGCAACTTTGCTGAGATTCAGTGTTCAACCGATGTATGAACACCCAGATGATTTAAGTCTCTGGGACACATATTTAATGGGTATGGTGCTAATTATATGTTCAAATAAAAGGCTTAATAACCATATGTAGGTAAATTTTAAATGAGACCAACTCCAGTACGTTGAGGGAATAGGTTATCATATATTCCAAGGTAAGGTGCACTGACAGGGTGCAGAATTCCTGGGGTTGTCTGCCCTGTCTATAGTTTCCAGAAATATCTTGAGCCCTCAGGAGCCCCCTAATGCCACATTTAAATAAAATAATTCAATATTTAGTGAATTTATTTGTGATTTATCTGATGCCTTAATATATCTCATTTCACCTAATCCACTTTCACAATGTTGTGATAAACACAGCTTAATTACACTTGTAATAAATAGAAAGTCAAATTTCTCTTATTTATCTCCCTTTTAAAAACTATCTTGTTCACTTATTCTTTGTATAAAACATGGAAGAGTTACATTTCCAATTTACATCTTGGAACTATCATTAATAACAGAAATCTGATTTTTTTTTTTAGTGGGGCAATATGCAGCTAAATCCATAATCTAGGCATTATAATGTGTAACAGTTTACTAGTGGTTCAAAGCAACATAACCACTATCTTTCAGTTCTTGAGGTCAAATTTCCAAAGTGGTTGAAATTGGTCTGATGTAATTTGGAAGAGATGTAATAAGTTGTGGAGGATCTATGGAAATACCTGTTTTTTCCTGCATTTTCCAGATTCTAGAGAATGCCTTAGCTCAAACTCCCCTTCCATCTTCTAAGCCAGTAATAACCAGCCAAGGCTTTCTCACATCACCTCACTCTGACATAGGCAAGTGGGCATTCCTCCTAATCATTTAAAGTCCTTTGTGATTATATTGGGCACATGGGCACACCTCAATAATCCAAGAAAATCTCCTTACCTTAAAGTCAGTTAATTGGAAATTTCATTCCACCTGTTGTCTTTATTCCCAGGTTACAGGGATTAGAATGTGCACATCTTTGAGAAATCATTATTCTGCCTACAATACCATGTGCCCCAATTTGGGCTAAAGAGATTTAAGGTGAAGTCTTAGGTAGAGTTTCTATGTAAACATGTACTTTCTTTATTAAAAATAGACAGCTGTGGGAGGGACAGGTGGCAGAGTCCTAGAAATAGGGTTTCCCACTGGTACTAGTTTCTTCACCATTTTCTGTCCCACCATACCCATGATTGGAGACAGGAGCCAACCAGTGCTGCACTGAAGGTTGAAATTGAGCAAAGTTCAGACATCTTTTTAGTGTGGTTACTAAGCAATACATTCCTCACTACACATTCCAACAGTATTTCATGACAAATTATGGTGACACTTCTGCAACAGATACTTCTCAACAAGCAATTTCTACAGACTATATTGGAGGAAATCATTATGTTATACACCTCCGTGATGATCCTGAGGACAGCATGAATGATCATAAAGACACAAATGGCTTGAAAAAGAGTTTCAGAGAACAAGGTATATATCTTCCAATTTCAAATGTGGCAAGAAGAATGAAAAAAGTCTTACCTCAAACAGGAAAGGTTGCAAAAGATGCCAAAGAACATTCTTAATAATGTATAAGTGCATTAGCTTTATAACTTCTGAAGCAAGTGAAAGATGCCATCAAGAGAAATGGAAGGCAATCAGTGGAGAGGATATTTTCTTTGTGATGTCTAGTTTAGGCTTTGACAATTGTGTAGAACCTCAGAATTTATACCTTCATAAATTCAGAGAGGCTATGAAAGGAGAGAAAGAATTGGTGAAATGGTCACAGCTACAGATGGATTATATGAAGTTCTTATAGAGGAAAAATGTACTAACATGTTACCAGCTGGGTTATAACTGCACACAGTCAACAACAAAATGTTATGGTTTATACAACATCATATAAAGAGATTGTTGGTGTTCAACAAATTCAGTTTTCATGAGCTGAATAAATTATGGTATAAGGAGTGTTGAAAAGTAGATGAGGCTCTACAAAAAGCATTGAGCTTGAGATGAGTGGCAGGCAGTGAATATTTATACCTGTGAAGGCCTTGACATTCTAGAATTCTCATAAAAAAAATATAGTTTAACTCTCACTTTATTTTCCATAAAATTCATGCAATTAATGACGGAAGTGTTGAAAAAGTTATCTTTCACTAGCTCCTTTACATGCCTGCTTTCCTCTGTCAATGTTTCTTCCACTGTTGCAGTTGGAATTTGTCACTCTCTCCCATCTGGAAAACTCCACGTCTTCATTCAAGGATGCCTGGAATCATTGCTTTGTGAACGTTTTATTTGGAGATCCCCACAAGAAGATGCCTTCTTTCCTGCAATTAATTTGAGAGGAGAGTCTATTACTTTTCTTTTGCTTTTACTAGATTCCATGTTTCTTGTTACCTTCCTAGACTGAGAACTCCTTGAGGGATAGGCAATCATGCTACATACTTAGTCCAATTGTTGGCTGAGTTGAAATAGTAGATGAATAAATATATGTTGTGTGAATGAATAAAAGAATGTGGTTTAACTGGAAACTTCAATGATGAGAGAAAGAGAAGAATCAGGAAGATGGTGTGAAGAATATGTTAGAAGAAAAAATTACATAATCTAGTATCACACATACAACCTACCATTTCCCAATTTAACCACATTCAGATATAGATTTCAGTGCTGTCAATTATGTTCACAGTGTGCTAATATCGCTACCACCCATTAACAAAATTTTCTATCACCAAAAAGGAACTGCATTTTATGCCTTAACACCCTGTTCCCTAGCCCCAACCCTCATGCTCTGGAAACCTATATATCAGATTCTGACTCAATGATTTTGCATATTCTAATTATTTCATATTAATAAGTTAATGCAATATTTATCTTTTTAGGTATACCTTATTTCTCTTAACATGATGTCCTCAAGGTCTATCCATGTTTTCGCCCATATCAGAGCTTCATTGCTTTGTAAAACTCAATAATATTCCATTGTATGTACATATGACATTTTGTTTAGTCATTCATTTTTTGATGGACAGATGAGTGGCTTCCATCGTTTCACAGTTGTGAATAATGCTGCTATGAACCTTGATGTGCAAATAACTCTTTGAGTTCCTGCTTTCAAGTCTATGGGTCTATACCTAGAAGTGGGATTGCTGTGTCATATAGCAATTCTATACATGACTTCCTGAGGAACCACCAATGGCTGTTCTATTTTGAATTCTTACCAACACCAAAAGAGTATGCCTATTTCTCCATATTTTATATACACATTGTCTCATTTAAATTTTTGATAACATTTTATGTGATTATTATTATTGAAAGATTGTAGATGAGTGAGTAAAAGTTTACAGAAGTTAGGTAAATAACTCACAGTCACAAAGGTGGTGAACAGAAAGAGACAGGGCTTAAACCAAGAGCTACATAGAGTACATTCCCTTAAACATCATACTATATTGACTTGAGTTAATCATGATGATAATAATAGTTAAACCTCAAAGGATTCAAGAGTCTTTCAACTTTAAACATCCTCTCCTGGAACTATGGAAGGTCTGCCTCTGGTGGATGAAGCCTTAAAACAAAACAAAGAGTAAGATCCTTATTTGGAAAAATAAAATAAAACACCTGCTTCTGGAGACCATGGTTTACATAATTTAGCACATCCTCTCCATGTCTGGGTTTTTCTAATTTATTTTGTAAACTGATGACAGGGAAATTAGGTTTCTAGGATGATTTAATTTTATACTCTCTGATTTTAGAGAATTTGAGCATGTTTTAATAGTTAAAGTTATTTGGATTTTTGTGTATGAATCATTGCTTCACAAACATCGATTGTTTTTCTTAAGTGTGTTTTGTTCTTATTAAAATGTTTTAAATGTCTACCTCATTATGTTTTTTTAATGTCCTATACATTGAACAGTATATAAAAGTTCTAATACACTCCTTGATTTTGTCAATCTTGGTCATATTTTATAATGTTTTTGACACTCAAGTTTTAATGGGAATGAGTCTATCAATTATATTCAAAGTTTTAATTTTTGTATTTCTTTCATCTTACTTTATGCTCATATAGTTATCCTATAATTTCTTCTAGTAACCTTATGCTACTTTTAGTCTATATTTTGAAAATTACACACCAAATTATTCTAGGTAGAAAATCCTTGCTGATCCCATATCCATCCTGGTCTTTTTCCTTAAGAGAACCTTAATATTTTGTTGGTGTTGAGTAGCAATATACTTAGCTATAAACTAAAATGTCACAGTCATACCAGAAATCCAGTGGTTATCATGTGTATCAGTGTCCTATTTCTGCTATAACAAGTTAATCTTAGTGGTTTGGCTTAAAACAATAGAATTTATCTGTCAGTCCTGGAGGTCAAACAACTGAAGTGATTACCATTTTGCATAAAATCAAGATATCTGCAGGGCTGTGTTCTTTTTTGGAGGCTCTAAGGAAGAATCCCCTTTTTTGTGTGTCTCCAGGTTGTAGCAGCTGCACACTTTTCTTTAATCTTGGTCCCCTGCCATCTTCAAAGCAAGAAAAAAATTGCCATTTGAGTTTTCTCACATATTGACAGTCACTTTTCTGCCTTAATTTTTCACATTTTGATCCTAGCCTAATAATCCAAGATAACTCCCTAAATAAAATTCAGCAGATTAGCATCATTAATGCCATCTGCTAATTTAGTTCTTCTTTGACACATACTATAACATATTTTAGGAATTAGTACATAAACATCCTTGGAAAGTCATTATTATGTTTTGCTTATCATTTGCAACATTTAGGCCAAAGAAATGTAATCTGAAATCTCTTATAGGAGTTATTAGGAAAATGTGTATAATCTTAAATTTAAAAACAGAAAATATAAGGATGAGACTCGCAAACCGAATGCTGAGCAAAAACTTGGACACATAAGGATATACATTACATGATGCATTTATATAAAGATCAAAAAGGGCAGTAATAACCTCTTCTGCTTGAATTCTACAAAGTATTTACCCTCAAAATGGGACAATAACTGGGCAAAAGAATCTTCTTTGAACCATGGCCAGGATTATTTCCAGCTTCTGGTTAAAGGTACTATTTTAGATTTTGAAAATTCATTGAAGTTATGATAGGACATTTTCCCATATATTTGTAATGCTTCAATGAAAGTAATTTCTTTTAAAGTCCAGCTGAAGCTGTCTCAGTTTGCCAGGCTGCTATGACAAATACCTCACAATGGGTTGGCTTATGAACAGAAAATTTTAGCTCACCATTTTGAGGCTAGACGTCCAAAATCATAGCACCAGCAAGACAATACTTTCTTCCCAAAGTCTAACCTTCTGAAACTGTCAGCCAGTGATACTAGAGCACCTTGACTTTTATACATGCCTCAAGTAACATTGTGATAACTTCTCCTTTCTCTTTGAGGTTTTATTGACTTCTGGATTCTGGCTCATCCTAGTCATTTTTCTTACTCTGGGTTTGATATTCTTTTTTAATGTCTGAATTTATTCTGCATATATAGGATGTGAGTAATCTGGAATAAGACCAACCTCATTTAGTTGGGCCAAAACTTAACAAAAATAGATCCTTATTAAAATGGTTAATGTAAATTAAGGATATTTCTAAATAGGGTGCATAATTCAATCTACCTCATCCTTCTATAATAAGAAATTGTAGAATTTTCTATTTGAGAGTCTTTCCCATCATGTGTACATCTCTGTGTTCCTGGATTTACTCTAAATAAACCCAACTCCCCTCCACACTATTTCCCATGTGATATTCCAAGCTCCTCTGGATCATCAAATTGCAGAGGTAAAAGAAGAGTTCTTCTGTTTTGTTAATCAATTAGCCATATATGAGATCCCTGGGCTCATTGTGGAATCTGGAAGGTAAAGCTTAATTTTTCTTAGCTTAGGAATGATAAGTTTGAGGTGAGGGAAAGGTATATAACATTTATATCTGGGTAAGCTGTGACAACCAGAATAGAATTTCCATGGCGGCATATTAAATATATATAGTTTGAATTTAAAATCTATTTTGTCTGATATTAGTATA
This sequence comes from Tolypeutes matacus, assembly GCA_026826555.1. Classification (NCBI taxonomy): domain Eukaryota; kingdom Metazoa; phylum Chordata; class Mammalia; order Cingulata; family Chlamyphoridae; genus Tolypeutes; species Tolypeutes matacus. The sequence goes on from JAKSZT010004335.1 coordinate 271,819, forward strand.
GCTACTCCCACCATTTTTTAATTATTGTTGGCATGGCATGTAAAATTATTTTCCAAACATTCACTTGCAACCTCCGTGCATCCCTGGATCTAAAGTGAGTTTCATGAAACTAGATTTTACAGTAGAGCCAGATATGACCTTAAATATGATGAAGTAAAATTTAAATTATATTTTGTATTACTATATATTGATTTAATGATTTTTGCATATTCATTTAATTAGGAAGTCTTGGTGTTTTTGTGATAGAGTGTTTATACATTGTAACACAAAACTAGATTTTATGTTCTTTATCATGCCAATGGATAACAATTTCCATAGCTCTAAACCAAATATCTGCCCCTTTCTACATCTGTCATAACTTGTAGAGGGCACTTGTGTGAAAAATTTATGTGTTTTCTCTATCATCCAATTTTTTATCACCAATTTTCTCAAAACTCCCTTCAATCCCTATAAAGAAAGCATGACTTATTAAATAACTTGAAATCATTCCCAAAATGCTTCTTGGAGAGTTCTGATTTAGTGTCATGAGGTATTCCTGCACAGACACGCATTTCCTTCCAACATCTCCTAGTTTCCTACAAGGGACCCTCAGTGGTAGTCTCTGTTTAATACAGTTATCTGAAATAAATTTGAATAAGAAATAGTGATCATGAATGCAGTTTTCAAATATCTGAAGGATTGCCAAATAATTTGCAGCAGCCATGTATTCTGAATGCCCTTAATACTTTTTCCATTGATTATTGTGCCAGTTAGGTATTACTGCATAAAAAATTGCCTCAAAGTAATTGGTTGATGATAATGCTTCTACTACTGCAGCCACATCTGTGGTGTGAAGATATCTGGATCTGTGCAATACTGCTCATTGCAGTGTAGCCAGCTGCATGTCAGCTATGGAGGCTCTGCAGATCTTGGTCAGGGTCCCACTCATATTGGGGATTATGGGGTTATTGGCAGGTCTATGGTGTTCTCAACTAAGCAATAACATTTTCTCCAGATGTTCTCATTCTACAATAGGCTAATCTGGAGTTGTTCACGAGGCTGAGTTAGAGATCCAATGGAGATTAGCAAAACATGCTGAGGCCTATTGAGGCAAACTGTTATTTCCATCATATTTTCTTAACCAAAGCATATTAAAGACTTTAAGTCCAGCCCAGAACCAAAGGTGAATAAATAGACTCCATGTCCTAATAAGGAGAACTGCACCATCAAGTTTAAAAGACATGGATTCAGAGAAAAGTGGAAAATGGGGCCATCTCTGCAAACAGTCTACTCAAAATTTAATTGCAATTCAATTCAATAATATTTTATTGTGATTCTTAAAAAAAAACAAAGCTTGAATGATGGTTCTCTGCATTTTTCCCCTCAGCAATCTTGTTAATTTCTTGAGGAGAGTAAGAGTCAAACTATACATTTCATAAGCAGCCATGGAATTTCTACTCCAGATCATCATGGCTTTCTCAAACATAAACATTCCCTCCCTGTCCCTTGCCTCCACATCAGAATTTTTATGCTAAAAAGAAATAAACCATTTTCCTTCTTGGTACCTCCTCAAGTGCAGGGACCTTGTGCGAGCCCAGGACCCTGGGATATCCCCTCCTAAATGAAACACAGACCAAAGCATGTAGCCACTGGCATAATCTAGACACTTACTAATTTAAAAGTGACAGGCCTACTGCAAACTTTAATCTTCTCAAGGCTGTGACAACATCATCAAACATCCCATTTGTGTGCTTCATGTAACTCTTACAGAAACTCTATTCTTACACCCTATGGAATGTCTTTGTTCTGAAACCCCTTATATCATCCCTCATTTTCTTTTCTCTTTGTGGAGCACTAACATCATTCTTTGACCAGCAACCATTGAAGAACATCTGCTGTTCCTAGTTCCAATAAAGTTTATGTCTAACCATTTGCCTGGTGCTTTCTTTGTTCTTATGCTGCCCCAACATATGCATTTCAAAGTTGGGTTGAAACAGACCTCTTGTCTGACTCATTACCTAATGGAACAGAAGTACTCTTGCTTCACTGATGGAATCTTGATGACACAGGACCCCAGGAGGTGCTGTAGGAAGCAACATGGAGGGAAGGTTGGGTTTTACCTGAGGTTTCTCCAGAAACACAGAGATGGGCATGTGATGAGCAAAGCAACCAAATAGAATATTCTCCAGTGGTTTGATAAGGGAAGTGCCAGGGCCCTAACCTCCCCCTCGGCAGAAACCCACAGCTTTAGGAAAATAAACTCCCCTCAGTCCCTGGTCCCTCTTTCCCTTCCTTCCTCCCCTTTTCTCCATGGAATCCAGGTCAGGAAGATAAGCACTCCAGGCTGCCCATTTGAATCAAAATTTACAACTCTATACAGATAATGACTCTTTTCCTGGACTTCTGCTTTTAGAAAGATAAGGTAACTTTGCTTCTCTGCCTTTGTAACCCTGCCTGCCCACTTGTTCAGGAATTTGCCTGCTTAGTGTACCTATATAAACTTATGAAAGTTGGAAAAGAGGGCTCAGATTTTTGGAGATTTGACTCTCCTCTGGGCCTGCGTGTAATAAAACTTTGTTCATCCATACGCCCAAGAGTGCTATCTGGGTTACTTTCTGCTGGCTGCAACATTTGGTTCCTTGACTGGGAAACACCCAATTGAGCAGGCCTGTTGTGTCTCCCGCCTGGGGCTGATGGGCACAGCCAACAGTGATCTCAGCATGAATGTGGTGAGTGCCGCCTGTCCTCTTGAAGGGATCTCCTTCTGAGGTGGTCTCCGCAAGCCGCGTCCCTACAACCCGGCCTGATCCAGTGAGGAGGCAGACTGAACAGTACCAAAAAACTCTGGAAAGGTAAGGCCCCGGGTGCCAAGCACCTCAATCAGGCCCATCTCCAGACAAGAGGAGACTGGTCACCTCCTGAAATCTTGAGTGCAGAGATTCCAGAATAGGGCAATCCCTGTGGGAGGGACTACATAACCTCTGAGTGACTGTGTGAGTGAGTGAGGACAGCAGAGGTTTGTGTCTACCGTACCAGTCTGTAACTCTAAAGTGTTATGCTATGGAGTACGCTTGGGCCCTAACCTGTTTTCCGCGCCTATGTCATATCACATAATGGTCATCCCGAAATTTACCTTGGTACCTTAGCTAAGACAAGCCCAAGTTCTCATGAGAGACACAGACATGCGGGCACCTGAGTGGCCTTGAAAGAGGTGACCCCTTCCTTGTCTGTCTTGCACCACTGATGCAGTGTATGGGCTTATCACAGTCAAAACCTACTTTCTTAAACTGAATGCTCAAGAATTTCAAGACGGGTTTTTCTGGAGATTATGGCATCCGAATGAACCCGGCACCCTCAGAACCTTATGTGAAGTAGAGTGGCCCACTTTAATGTTGACTGGCCCTCGGAAGGGACCCTGGATATAGCCAGGGTCTGTGCAGTGTGGCTGGTGATCACGGGAACTCCTGGCCACCCCGATCAGTTTCCCTACATCGACTCTTGGTTGGAGATAGCCCAGACTCTGCCCGCTTAGGTTTGATTGTGTGTTAGAAAAAAAAAAAAGACAGAGCAGGGTCTTGGTTTTACAAGGAACAGGGCTCCAGAAGCCAGTCATTCATCAAGGGTTCTCGGAGGAGGACCCACCACCACCTCCACCGCTGTATACTCCTGCTGCTCTAGCCTCTCCTTTGAGTCTGGGAGTGCAGGCAGATCTCCCAGAATCACCCCCACCTTTGGTCTCTCCTCTTAGCCTGGGAATGCAGGCAGATCTCCCAGCAACACCTCCACCTTTGGTCCCTCCAGGGACATTGACCCCATCTGGGGAAAACCTTGCAACCCCACTAGCAAAGAGACTTCAGTCGGCACATCTCGCATTACAGAGTCCCCTCCGTGAAACACAGGGTCTGGCCCAGATCGGCAAGAATGGGACCATCCAACCCGGGAAGCCTGTATTATACTACCACCCTTTCACAAATACAGACCTCTTAAACTGTAAACACCACACCCCCTCCTACTCAGAAAAGCCCCAGGTCCTTATTGATCTCATGTAATCCATTTTCCAAACCCATCATACTACTTGGGATGATTGCCGCCAACTTTTCCTGACTTTGTTTAATACGAAGGAGAGACGAAAAATTCTGATGAAAGCCTGAAAGTAGCTACAGGAGCAGGCCCCTACTGGCGTCTTAAACCCGGAAGATTGGGCACCAGAAGCCCAACCGAACTGGGACTTCAGCACTGAATAGGGATGGGTTGCACTCCAGGAATACCGGGAAGTGCTCCTCCGAGGGGTCTGAGAGGGGGTAAAATGACCCACAAACATGACAAAGAGGACTTTAGTTACTCAAAAGCCCGACCAGTCTCTGGAAGATTTCTATGAATGGCTTTGTGAGGCCTTCAGAATCTACCCTCCTTTTGACCCAGAAGCTCCGGAAAACCAGAGGATGGTGAATGCCACCTTTGTTGCACAGGCAGCAACGGACATTAAAAGAAAGCCCCCAAAATTAGAAGGATTCAAAGGCATGAACATCTCTCAAGTACTGGAAATTGCCAACAAAGTATTCGTCAATCGGGATGAAACTGCCAAAAAAAAAAGCCAAGAAATGAATAAAACATCAAGCTTCCCTACTGGCAGCAGCCTTAGGAAATCTTGAACCCACCAGATGAGAAGGACCACCTCAAAAAAGGGGAACAAGCACCAGAAGAGTGCCTCTGGCCAGAGACCAATGTGCCTACTGCAAAGAAAGTGGACACTGGGAAAATGAGTGCCACCTAAAGACTCAGGCCCATAGAGGGAACATCCCTAAAAGGAAATACTGACCTGAGCCATAAGACCATCTGCTCGGGCTGGCAGGACTGAATCCTGAATAGGGGTGACCAGGCTCACTGGAACTTGGCCCCCACAAGCCCATGGTCAAACTACAAGTTGGCGGCCAGTCAATAACTTTCACGGTGGACACTGGTGCTGAACATTCTGTGGTGACAACCCCCATCACCCCCTTTAGCAGAAAAACTGCTAATATCATAGGAGTGACTGGGGCCCAGTCAAGCCAATGGCCTTTTTGCCAGTAAAAAACTTGCCAGCTCGGTGGTCACAAATTAACTCATGAATTTCTTTACCTGCCTGAATGTCCAGTTCTCCTGCTTGGTATGAACCTCTTAAACAAACTGGGAGCCCAGATTACCTTCAAACCTGAAGGGCCAGAAAGCTTAAACCTCAGGACCGGCCTCACTCTCCTCATCACCGTGCCCCAAAGCGAAGAATGGAGACTTCATGCGGAAAAATGTTCAGGTCAGAATCTGGAAAAACTGCTGGAACTTTTTCCCCAGGTTTGGGCAGGAAAAAAATCACCGGGAATGGCATGGAACCATGCACCCATCATCATCATCCTGAAGCCTAGAGCGATCCCGGTGCGGCAGAGGCAGTATCCGATCCCCTGCGAAGCGCAATTGAGCATAGCTGAACATACAGATTGCCTGAAGAAAGAGGGGATCCTAATCGAATGCCAGTCACCTTGTAACACCCCATTATTGGCAGTACAAAAGCCAGATGGGACCGAATATCAACCAGTGCAGGATTTACGAACCAATAATGCCACTCTCATCTTACATCAGGTTGTTCCCAAACTGTAACTTTTTTAGGACAACTGCCGCCTGAAGCCTCCTGGTTCCCTTGCCTGGACCTGAAAGATGCCTTCTTCTGCCTGTGGCTGCTTCTCCTGAGCCAGCCTCTGTTTGCCTTTGAATGGGAAGATCCCCAAACCTGGCAGAAACCTCAGCTACCCTGGACTCGGTTCGCCCAGGGCTTCAAAAACTCCCCTACCCTTTTCAGGGAAAACTTGGCAGTAGATTTGGCAACCTACCCCTGAGAAAACTGCAGGTGTGCTCTCTTACAATATGTAGATGACCTTATACTTGCCAGTGAAATGGAAGAGGAGTGCTGGAGAGGGACCCAAACTCTCCTACAACTTCTAGTACAGACTAGGTACAAATGTCTTGGAGAAAGTCCCAGAGCTGTAAACAGCAGGTCAAGGACCTGGGGTTCAGCATCACACAAGGGCTCCAGATGCTCAGAACTGAATGAAAGAAAGTGATCTGCACTTTCCCTACCCCACCACAAAAAAAAAAAAACAAAACTTTGTGAGTTCCTCTGGGCTGCAGGGTTCTGCTACATCTGGATTCCCAGGTTTGCAGCCATGGCCAAGCCCATTTATGAAGTTTTGGTGGTCCAGAAAAAGAACCTCTTGCCTGGGGAGAATCTCAACAGGGGGCCTTTCAAAACATCAAAAGACAACTCAGCGGAGCCCCTGCCTTGGGCCTCCCAGATGTAACTCGAAACTTTAACCTGTTTGTGCATGAAAGGAACAAAGTAGCATTGGGGGTTCTCACACAAACAGTGGGCCCCTGGCAAAGACCTATTGCTTACCTCTCCAGTCAGCTGGACTCTGTGGCTGCAGGGTGGCTGCCCTGCTTAAAAGCCTTGGCAGCCACCATGACCCTTGTCAAAGAAGCTGAAAAATTAACTCAGGACAGGCAATTCACGTTATGGTGCCACACGCCATAACTGCCCTAATGAACTCACACCGCATCGGTGGATATCAAATCCTCAGCTCGCACTTTACCAAGGTTTACTCTGTGAAAACCCCAGGGTGACAATAGAAATGGTTCACAGTCTAAACCCTGCCACCACCTTTTTGCCAGATGAAGAAGGGCTTCCTGAACATGACTGGGTCGAAGTAACAGAAGAAGTTTACGCCAGTCCCCCCGACCTCCAAGACAAACTGCCTCCTCCCCTAGATCAGAAACTATTTACAGATGGAAGCAATCTTGTTAAAAACAGGGAAAAGCTTGCTGGATATGCAGTCACCATTACCAAACAGGTGGTGGAAGCAGCATCTCTACCATGGGGATCCTGTGTGCAATGGGCAGAACTCTGGGCGCTGCTCCAAGCCCTGTAGCTAGCCACCGGGCAAGCAGTAAACATTTACACTGACTCTAAGTACGCAATTGCTTCCATTCATATCCACGGGGCAATTTATAAAGAAAGAGGTCTCCTAACTGCAGGGGGGAAGGAAATCAAAAACAAAAAAGAAATCCTCCAACTGTTAGAAGCAATCTGGAAACCAGACAAAGTCGCCATCATCCACTGCCAGGGACATCAGAAAGGAATGGATATGGTCGCTCAAGGAAACAGGCTAGCCAACAAAGCAGCTCAGCAAGCCGCTGAAGGAACCCATGGAATACAAGTCCCGGAATTAGCACCCCCGCTGTCCCTCTTAGGATAGGAGACTAATCAGCTAAGCTATACCTGGGAGGAACAGGAGTGGGCTAAAAGAGAAGGGGAAAGCCGAACCCCTGAAGGAACTTGGCTGCTCCTGGATGACCAGATTTTTGTAACAAAAGGAGCCACTCATGCCTTCATCCAGTGATACCACCAACTCACCCACCTAGGAAAAACTGCCCTAGAAGTCTTGCTCAGGAGATACTACTACATAGCCTGGCTAAATTCTCTCTGTGCCACCATCAGCCAGTGCCAAGTTTGTGCCAAAAAGAACCCCTTGTGGGGTCCCCTTACTCCAGCAGGTGTCCAGCACACGGGAACAGACTCTTATGAAGATATCACAGTAGTCTTCACAGAAGTGAAACCAAGTCGAGGGTAAAAATATCTGTTGGTGATAATATGCACCTTTTCAGTTTGGGTCAAAGCTTTCCCCACTTGCACCGAAAAGGCAAGAGAAATGACTAAGGCTTTATTTACTTAGAGAAATCATTCCACAACATGGGCTGCCACTGTCAATTGGAAGTGCAATGGCCTGGCCTTTGTGGCTGCTGTAGTCCAAGAAGAGCTAGCAAAAATGTTAGAAATCAAGTGGAAAATTCCATATCGCTGACAGGCCCCAGAGTTCAGGGAAAGTTGAACGCATGAATCAAATCTTCAAAGCCACCCTAGCCAAATTCTGCCAGGAAAACCGGTCTCCCCTGGGTAGACTTACTTCCCTTGACCCTTCACCAAATTAGCTGCACCCCAGGACCCACAGGCTATTCACTCTTTGAAATTTTATTTGGATGGTCACCCCCAATTATCCGGGCCTTCAGAGGAAATCTCAAACCTCTGGGAGAGGTTATCCAAGATTCCATACTCCAGCAGCTGGGGAAAACTCTAGCTAAAATACATAAAACTGTCTTGTCCTGGAATGTCATCCCCATGGGACACCCAGTGCACCCCCACCAGCCAGGGAACCTAGTCTGGGCCAAAGACTGGGAAAAAAAAAAACCCTTCAGCCTACCTGGACAGGTCCACATACTGTGATCCTTGTAACTCCTACTCTCTTAAGGTTGCAGGTATCATCCCTTGGACCCATCATTCCAGGGTCAGGAAGGCATATCTTGATAAAGAGCAGGACAGCCGGACAGCCCAACCCTTACCCAGCCACCCCTTGAGAGTGCTAGTCACCCAGGATCCTCGAGCACTGACCTCGTCGAACGCCTGCTGAATGGACCCCTGCTCCTGGTGGATCCTGTGCTTATATGGCCTGCTCGCCTTGGTATTTTGAGTTAAACTTGCAGCTGTGGCCCCTGCAGACTGGACTATTGTGAATAGAGTCCTAATTGCAATTGCTTAATGGTGTGTAATAAGATGCTTCTGTGCCTTAACTTGCTTGTCCTTTCCTTCCTTGCCCCCTACCTAGGAGCCGATACCTGCCCCCAAAATCTATGACAGCTGCAAATTAGTCAAAGCTGGGGCAAACAATCCATGCTGAATGCTTCAGTCCCATTCCTGGCAGGTGCAACTTCAGCCTCTGTAATATTTGATGCTTGCAGGGCAATCCAAGATCACATTCCTTACACCTTGCTGGTTGCCCCATACCTGCCCCCAGGATAGGGTGTAGGGGTCACAGCTATGGGAGTTATGACAAATACCTCTGCCGAGACCCCCAAAAAGGAGGAGGATTCTGCCGCTCTTGGAACTTGCTGGTAGGTGCCACTGCTCCCTGGAAGGGGGTCACTAACTTCTCTGTATCTCCTACAGAAAATCCACAGCCCGACAGGTTGTGGCATAGAAACCTGTGACCCATAAAACTCACCTTATTAAACCTAACCACTGGATCAGAAAATACCTTTTTAAAGGCCCAGGCAGGACTTAACTAGGAATCAGAATATACAACCGATCGGGGCTAGACCCAGGAGACATCACACTAGTCCAATTGATTCCAGTAACCCAACCCTCAGAGAAAACCCTGATGAAAAATATCAGTAAAGCCACCCAGATGCTAAAAGGCAAAGATAGTACAGCCCCCTGCAACATTCTTTTGAACCAGGTTCAAAATTTACACCAACTGCTAAATGAATCTTGATCTGACATATCTGCCTCCTGCTGATTATGCACCTCCTTCAGTCTAACCATTTTCCCTGTACCTGTCCCATGGAACGTAACCCCCTAGCCCATGACAGCTCTGTGGCAGGAACCAGGCCCCTCCCAGTCCACATAACCAAACCCCCAGGAAAACTGGCTAACTGTAAAAACATAACCACCAGGTCTCCTTCAACCATCCTCCCTCTTGGAAGGGCCAACTGTGACACCACCCGCCCACTCAATGAGCCTGATCAATGCACTGCAAACTCCACCATCTGGGTCTGTGGCACCAATACCTACCAGTGCCTACCGCAGGATGGCCAGGGCATCTGCTACCTGGTTTGGCTTGTACCATAAGTTTCGGTGTATGGAGATGAGTTGCCTGGAGAGCTCTCCCAGGCCAAATAAAGAATACAGACAGTTCTGATACTCTTAGAACTAGGAGTAGCTGGGAGTGCAGCAGTAGTGGGGACCTCACTCACAGTTGGTCAGGACTGCTTACAAACACTAGCATGAGAAACATAAAATGACCTCTAAGAAATACCAGGGTCTCTGCAAGACCAGATAGACTCGTTGGCAGAAGTGGTTTTACAAAACAGGTGAGGATTACACTTGCTCATGACAAGTTCATGGGGGATCTGTCAGGCCCTAGGGGAAGAATGCTGTTTCTATGCAAACTCCTCAAGAATAGTTAGGGACAAAGTAGCCTTACTGAAGGAACAAGCCAAAGACCGTTTAAACCGTATATACCATGCATCTACCAACAGAAACTACTTCCAGCATCTCCTCTCCTGGATTTTGCCATTTATGCCAGTAATAGCCTCAGTCTTTTTTCTCTTAACTTTTGGCCATGCATTCTACGGTGACTAACACAATACATCACTTCCCGTTTAAACACCTTAAAACACTAAGTAATGCTTCGTGTTAAATATCAGGGCATCAAAAGTGGGGAATGATAAGGGAAGTGCCAGGACCCTCAGCAGAAACCCACAGATTTAGGAGAATAATCTCCCCTCGGCCCCTCCCTCCCTTCCTTCCTCCCCTTTTCTCCTTGGAACTGAGGTCAGGAAGATAAGCAACCCAGGCTGCCCCTTTGAATTGAAATTTACAACTCTATACAGATAATGACTCTTTTCCTCCCTAATGGCCTTCTGCTTTTAGAGAGATAGCTAAACTTGCTTCTCTGTCTTTGTAACCCTGCCTGCCGGCTTGCTCAGGAATTTGCCTGCTTAGCGTACTTATATAAACTTATGAAAATACGGAAACAGGGCTCAGATTTTTGGAGATTTGACTCTCCTTTGGGCCAGCGTGTAATAAAACTTTGTTCATCCATACTCCCAAGAGTATGGATGAACAGGCACTGGATTTTGTCCTTCGGATTTATCAAAAAGAAAGGCAAAAACCCAAAGGCCTAGAATAATTAATAAAAGATGACTGCACAAGAAAATGAGTGACGGACCAGCTTACCTCACTATGAGATCACAAAAATTCAGTGTAATCAAATAAGTATGGGACAGGCACAGGGAAGCAGGTAGGTCAGGGAATGATGTGGAGACCATGACAAGGCAGATGCAGCAAGACCAGGTCCATCTGTGTCCCTTGAGTCTGGGTGAGCCTCGGCTCCTACAATGGCTGCCTGTTCTCTCACCAAATTTGCACTTAAGTTTAACCCTCTAAGTGTAAGAAATTTTCCCATTAGCAGGGAATGACATCATTTTCAATCTATTCTTGCCTTTAGTGCAATAGCTTCCATAATTTTGATGATTTCTCAGTTTCAAAAATACATTTAAGAGTGTACACATGGACACATACAGACAATTAAACAAGGAGATTCATGTATTCATTTGGTTTAGCTGCACTATTTCATAGGCACTCTATTTCTTATGGTGTTTTATTTACATGATTCTATAATTCTTATAAAATATCATCTTGCCCCATATATATAGGCTTTCATCTCATGATGTGGAAGGCATGCCTCTTAAAATCTTCTGACTTATCTTAGTATTTCCCTGATTCTTCTCCTTCATCATTTCCAATATCTATAAAACTATCAATTTTTATTCATTCACACAATATACATTTATTCAGCTACTGTCACAAGCCAAGCCTAAAGTGAACAATATCAAGGGATATAAAACTTTGTAGAAGATTGCTATTTTCCCCAAGGCACACACAGTCTAGCAGGCAGAAGACATGGAGCTCAATAAATGCAGCATATAGGGATCATCACTATCACCAATATGAAGTGTGTGCAAAATTTTTTGGATTATGGGGGTGTTAAAACTTATTTACAACAAAGAGATATCTCCAGGCTAATCTGAAAGGTTGCTGGAGTTTCCAGAAGGAACAGGCATGAAAACATTTTAAATGGAACTCTCATGGAGACACGATGCACAGTGAAGCACTGTTTAAATCCACTTAGTATGAAAACTATGGAGATCTAGCAAAGGTCCAAGTCAAATTCAATGTCTTGGATATCAGTGTCCATGAGGGTAACCCACAGGGTGAGGGGTGTTCAGAAGACAGACAGGGAAGATAAAGCTTGCATTGAACCTGTGGTGTTTTGACTTCATTTTCCAGTGAGGAATCACAATTGGTTATATGTTGTGGAATTTGAAAGATTTCTCTTTTTTTAACAGTTTATTTTTTATTTTTAAAGAAGTATTAGATTTACATAATTGTTACATAAAAATGGTAAGGGATTCCCTGACAACCAGCAAGATGGCAGCAGAGTAAGGAGCTCCGGGAATCAGCTCCTGCTATGGGGCAGTTGGTGATCACCCAGAGCTATCTAGAGCACTTGTCTGGGGGCTCCAGGACACCAGAAGTGCATCCTGCAAAATCCTTGAAAAAATGGAAGGAAGAGACTGCTTATCTGCAGAGAAGATTTATAAGTAGAGCACTCCACGCCATGGATGCCAGTGCCCTTCCTCCACTGGAGGCATAAGCCGCCTTTAATTGAAAGCTCCACTTCCCAAAATAAGGGTGGAAGAGATGGTCAGGCACCAACTTCAGCTACTGGTTAGTAAAATCAGCGGGCTAAAGTATAATCCAAAGAACAGCTGAAGTTTGAACTTGGCCAAGTCAGAAAGAGGCCGGTGGCTGCCATCTTAACTCCCTGTCTGATATGAAGGGAAGCGGGGCTGACTGAAAATCACAGTACTGGTAGGGACCGGCTTTTTTCCATTTAGATCAGATTGTCACTCTATCCTAAGCCCCAGGCCCACCCCAAGCAGGGAGGAAGCTGGGGGGAGATGCGCCAGCCTTCCTGGGAAATTAAAGGCCACAGTGGAGGCCAGTGATCATCCTACTTTGGCAGCGCAAGCCACCCCAGGAGCTATTCTGTGGCAGGAATTGGAAGCTCTATTTCCCCAAAACAGGGGAGGAGATGGTTGGGCACCAATTTCAACTACTGATTGGTAAATTTGCCTGGCTAAAGTATAACCCCAAGAACAGCTAAAGTTTGAGCCTATCCAAGTCAGAAGGAGGATGGTAGCCACCATTTTGACTCCAACCCCTGCACAAGGGGAAGCTAGGGTGACTGAAAATCACAGTGAAAGTAGACACCGGTTTCTTTCACCAAGATTGGCCTGAAGCCCTGGCCAAGGCTTTAGCCTCACCTCTAGCAGGGGAAGCTGAGGAGCCCTGCACTAGCCTATCCAGGTAACTGCAGGTATATTTAGCTGGCACAGACTGAGTAATTGGAAGTCTCCCAGGACAACTGTAGTCATCTTGGACCTGCACTGCATAGATTACTGCCCACAACTGCAGCTCCATCCCTGCTCCAGGAAGGGAGAAAGGGATGTAAAGCTTCATCAGTCTGTCTGGGCAACAAAAGTCTAGGCCTGCATGTGGTTCTGTTCTTACTCCTGGAAAAGGAGAAAGTTGGGAGAAGGTTCATTGGTCCTTGGGGCAATGAAGGTAGTTAGAGCTTCCATTGCTTATAGCACCAACTACATTCTTGGTTCCTACTACATGACCAGCAAGGGAGAAGGGTAGAAAGCCCAAAATTAAAGAGAAAAACTGCACTCAGAATAAATACTGCAGTAAGTCATATGCCAAGACACCAAGAAAAAATTACAATCCACATCAAGAAACAGGAAGATATGGCCCAGTTAAAGGAACAAGATAAGCCTTCAGATGACATAAAGGAGTTGAGAAAACTAATCATAGATGTTCAAACAAATCTCCTTAATAAATTCAATGAGATGGCTAAAGAAATTAAGGACATTAAGAAGACAATGGATGAGCACAAAGAAGAATTTGAAAGTATACATAGAAAAATAACAGATCTTATGGGAATGAAAGGTGCAATAAATGAAATAAAAAATGTGCTGGAATCATATAAGAGCAGATTTGAGGAGGCAGAAGAAAGAATTGGTGACCTTGAACAAATGGCCTCTGAAATTGAACATACAAAAGAACAGGTGAAGAAAAGATGGGAAAACCTTGGACAAGGTCTCAGGGAACTAAAAGACAGCAAGAGATGTGTAAACATACATGTCATGGGTGTCCCAGAGGGAGAAGAGAAAGGAAAAGGGGCAGAAGGAATATTTGAAGAAATAATGGTAGAAAATTTCCCAACCCTATTGAAGGGCATAAATATCTGTGTCCAAGAAGCACAACGTACTCCCTTCTGAAAAAATCCTAATACTAACTCCAAGGCAATTACTAATCAAAATGTCAAATGCCAAAGACAAAAAGAGAATTCTGAGAGCAGCAAGATGGAAGCAATGTATAAGGTATAAGAGATACCCAATAAGATTAAGTGCTGATTTCTCACCAGAAACCATGGAGGCAAGAAGACAGTGGTATGATATATTTAAGAAACTACAAGAGAAAAACTTCCAGTGAAGAATCTTATATCGGTAAGATTGTCTTTCAAAAATGAGGGTGAGTTTAGAATATTCACAGATAAACAGAAACTGAGAGAGTTTGTAACCAAGAGACTTGCTTTACAGGAAATACTAAAGGATGTGCTACAGTCTGAAAAGAAAAGACAGGAGAGAAAGGCTTGGAAGAGAGTCTAGAAATGAAGATTATATCAATAAAAGTAACTAAAAGTGTCAAAAGAATGGTGAAAATAAAATATGACAGATAAAACCCAAATATTCAGGTATAAACTTAACCAACAATTTAAAGCACTTGTATTCAGAAAACTAAAGCTCATTGTTAAAAGAAATAATTAAAAAAAAACTAAATAATTGGTTGAACATTCCATGCTCATGGATTGAAAGACTAAATATCATTAAGATATCTATTCTACTCAAATTTATATACAGATTCAATGCAATCCAGAAAAAATTTACAACAACATTTTATAAATAAATGGAAAATATGATTATCAAATTTATTTGGAAGGGTAAGGGGTCGTCAATAGCCAGAAACATCTTCAAAAGGAAAAGAGAAGTTGGAAGACTATCATTTCCAGACTTTAACTCATGTTACCTAGCTACAGTAAAAAAAACAGCATGGTACTAGCATAAAGACAGACACATAGACCAATGAAACTGAACTGATGTTTAAAAAACAGAACCTCACATTTACGATCAAGTAATTTTTGACTACCCTGTCAAACACACCCAGCTTAGGCAGAACATTTATTCAACAAATTGTGCTGAGAAAATTGGATATACATAGCAAAAGAAGGAACAGGACCTCTATCTCACACCCTATACAAAAATTAACTCAAAATGAATCAATTACCGAAATATAAAAGCAAGAACCATAAAACTTCTAGGAGAAAATGCAGGAAAATATCTTCAAGAGCTGGTGGAATGTGGTGGATTCTTAAAGGAAACAAGAGGAGGACTGAGATAGACTACTGGTATTTAATGTATGTAGAAGTTTTAATTAGCTTTACTGTAAAAGTGTCGAAATGTACACAGTTGAAGATAACACATTATAGTGAGCAGCAGTTGGTTTATAAATGGGGATGTGGCTGAAAATGTTAGTCTAGGAATGTAAATGCCGATTGACAGAAAGCTAGAGAATAAACTAGGGACTGAATAGCACACTAAACCCAGGGGTGGATGAGAATAGTCGTTGATGGAACAGTTGCAAGTGAGTCCTTTGTGAGCTAAAGCAGATGTACATCAGTATTGTAGGGTGGTAGGAATATGGAGATGCATGGGGAAAATACAACTGGAGTGACCTATTGAGTGTGGTTAAGAGTAAAAATGTAATATTATTGATCTACACCAAAAATGTACTGTGTTGATAATGGGGGAGTATGGAGAATGTGTGCCAAATGGACTTGGTGATGATTGGATGATATATCTCATAATCTGTAACAAATATTCCACCGTGGTGTGGTGTGTTGATGGAGGGGTGTTGTGTGGGAATTCTGCACATGTGCATGATTGTTTTGTAAGTTTACTACTTCTGTCATAGAAATATATTTAAAAGATAATAATAGGGTGGGTTGGGAGAAAAATACACCAAATGTAAGATAAGGACTATAATTAGTAGTAAGAATTTGACAATATGTTTCATAATTTGTAACAAATGTCTCATGGTAATGCAAGGTGTTGGTGGAGGGTTGATGTATGGGACCCCTGTATGATGTTATGAACGTTTGCATTGTAAATTCACAACTTTTACTATACTCTATGTATGTTCATGTATAAATGATATGAAAATAATAATAATAATAGTGTAGGTTGGAGGAAAATAATTTGGTTAGTAGTAATATTTTGAGCATGTTCTTTAATCATTAGTTAAAAATGTTTTACAACAATGCAAGGTATTGGTGGTAGGGTGAGGTATGAGAGCCTGGTATGATGTTATGTATGTTTGTTTTGTAAGTTCTCAACTGTTACTGTACACTTATTGTTTATGTATGTTTATGTATGAGTGATATACTTTAATAAAATTTTAAAAATGAAAAAATGTATAGGAGATTCCCATATATACCACTCCATCCATCTCTTATTTTTCCATATTGAAAACATCTTTCATTAGTGAAGTACATTTGTTACAGTTGATGAACAATATTGTAACATTGTACTAACCATGGACAATAGTTTACATTAGAGTTTACACTTTGTCCCGTACAATTTGATAGGTTTTGACAAAATGTATAATGGCCTCTATCCATCACTACAATGTCCTGCAGGATAATTCCAATGCCCTAAAAATGCCCCCATATTGGACGGAGAGTCCCCTGATCCCAGTTTCTCTTCTTTTTGTCTTATTCTTTCTTTCTCATCTGCGGCACTGTTTTCACGGACCCAGGTCCTGAACGGCACCTGACCGTGAAAACGGTGCCGCGGATGAGAAAGAAAGAATAAGACAAGATGAGAAGAGAGACTGGGATCAGGGGACTCTCCGTCCGATATGGATATACCTACTCTTCCATCTCCCTCCACTCAAAACCACCGGTAGCCTCTACTCTTATATCAATGATATATTTACTTCCATTGCTAAAATAATAGTAAGTTTAATTTAGTCCATAATTGCATTCCCCTTTCATGTTTGTTCATTCCTCAATCTTGAGATATGGGGAAGGTGATGCTCACTCTGTTTCTGATTGAAAGGAGCATAGATCTCATTAGGCAGATGGATGGCACTGTTTGGTTGCAGTTGTAGATATTCTCTGTTTTATGGCATGGTCATTGTCCATCATCACCCATTTGCTTATTTTCGTGGGTAATACCAATAAACTGTTGAGTAGGTGTTGCAACTCTGCTGAGATTTAGGTTTCAACTGGCATATGAGCAGACCCAAGATTTAAGTCTCTTGGACATATATTAAACAAGTATAGTGCTAATTATATGTTCAGATAAAAGTGGTAGAAGAGTCATGTGTAGGGAAATTATAAATGGTTCTAACGCCATCGCAATGGGGAGCATATATTTCAAAGTAAGGCCCACTGACAGTTGCTGAAATCCTGAGATATTCTGCCCTGCCTATAGTGTTTAGTTATCTCTAGAGCCCTCTGGAGCCCCCATGTTTGAGACAGTGTTTGCTATGGCAGTCAGTGAATTCTTGCTGAGATGTGCATAAGCATAACATCTAGAATGCCCAACTCATTTTCAAATCTCTTAGCATAAAATCTCATTTGTGTTCAATATTTCAATCTTTTGGTAAAGGTTTTTTTTCCAGATGCATCACTAGTTGGTGCTTGGTAATACTCCCTCAGTGCCAAGGATGCTCATCCCTGAGAGTCATGCCCCATACCAGGGAGAAGGTAGTATGTTTATATGCTGTTTCCCTTAGTGTGAGCCCACATTTGTGCAACAAAGAGGTTTTCAGGATGTAACTCTTAGGCAATATATAATACAAGGCTAAGTTTTAATTTCACAATAACAGCTTCATAAGTGCAACCATCTATATCTAGGGCCAGGTGTATTGATCTGTCCTTTGCTCAGCACTCTGCATGTACTCAGGGGATTCTTGCCTCTCTATCAGAGAATGTAGCAGGACTTTCCAAGATGGGAGTTAAGTACTTCTTCAGTTATTATTTAGGTCTCCATCCACCATGACAATGCCCCATGACAACTTGAATATATTCATATACCCATAGAGGCATGCTTAAGGTGCACACATCATCACATCACTGACACCCCACACTAGTGATCCTTCCATGTCACAGTTTTGTTTTTTTTTTACTTTAAATATTGTTTTACTTTTTTAAAATCCTTTTTTATTTTCTTTTTTAAAGAAACTTAGATTACATAAATGTTACATAAAAAATATAGGGGATTCTCATATGCCCTGCTCCTTACCTTTCCCACATTTTCCCACATCAACAGAATCCTTCATTAGTGTGGTACATTTGCCACAATTCATGAACACATCTTGGAACATGGCCACTAAGTGTGGATTATAGTTTATATGGTAGTTTATATTCTCTCCTGCAAATTTTTGTAAGTTGTTACAAGACATACAATGGCCTGTATCTGCCATTGCAATATCATTCAGGACAATCGACAACAAGAATACCTTGAGCACAGGGGCAGTGACTAGTGGAGGAGTATGGACCTGCCACAGTTTTTTTTTTCTTTTTAATTTATTTATTTTTTATTGTGGGTAAAAAAAAATTTTTCACAATACATACCAATATTTGTAAAATGATATATAAATATATATGCATATATGTGCATTTGCTTATAAAAATGTTATTTATATATATATATATAAATATATTTTAAGAGGTGCTTAGATTACCTAAAATAGTACACGGAACCCACTGGGATTCCCATGTTGCTCTAATCCAAAAGATCTTACAAAACAAAACTAGAAAATAAACACAAAATAAGAAAATAAAATGATAATATTAAAAAATAATAGATAAAATATAGAAATAAAAAAATAATAATACAATGAAAAATATTTTTCTCATTGTATCTTTCATTTCTGTAAGAAAAGATTTCTTTCTGGTCATGTAGTTACACTCATTGAAAAATGGAATATTGATGCCAATATATGAGGGTAATGTTCATTGGAGTGTAGGAATGTGTTGTGTATTTTATATTATTTTATAGGATTATGTTATGCTTCTGCTTGAAAACTTACAATGATACAAAAAAATGTGACTACTAGTATTCTATAAGCAAGATATCTGCCATTTTTCTAAATATTGTGAACAGACTAAAGGCAGGTGAAAGAAAAATCTATGTATCCAATCTCTCATCTCATTATTCACTTATCATCAACATTCTCTTCAATCCTCATGATCAAAAGAGGTCTGACACAAGGGTTTGTATTCCTGTCCACAAAATACCTTTAGTAGCGGAGAGTTCTGATTCAGGGTCACAAATTATTCTTGCAAAAAGATGTAGGACCTTCCAAACTCTCCTAACTATCTGGAAAGAAAGCTTATTTGTGGACACTTGTGTGTAAAGTTATTTCAAGTAAGATTTAATGACCTTTGGTCATAAATGCTGTCATCCAATGTCTGAAGGAATGCATGCAAATGAAATAGGCAGAGTTATCTGAATACACTCAGATCCCTCTAATCTGTGTCAGTTAGCCACTGCTGCATAACAAGTCATTCCACAAGTACATGGCTTAAGATAATGGTTTGTATATTGCATGGGAATCCATGGTATGGAGTTCTTTCGATCTCATCTGGCTCCTCGTGAGTCTGTGGTCAGATGTGAGTAGGCTGGGATGCTTTTTGTTTGTGCTTTTAAAAAAAATTATTAAAGTATATTACTCATACATAAACATACATAAAATAAGTGTATAGTAAAAGTTGTGAACTTACAAAACAAACTTATATAACTTCATAAAGGGCTCTCATACATCACCCCATCACAAATACCTTGATTGTGGTGAAACATTTTTGACTAATGATTTTTGACAAAATATAACTACTAACCAAAGTATTTTACATTTGGTGTCTTTTTCCCTAAACCCACCCTATTATTATTGGGGGAAAAGACACCAAAAGTAATATATGGTCTATAGTTAGTAGTAAGATTTTGACAATATTCTTTCATAATTTTTAACAAACGTCTCACAACAATGCAAGGTGTTGGTGATGGGTTGATGTATGGGATGATAGTATGTTATGCATGTTTGCTTTGTAAGTTCACAACTTTTACAATACACTTATTGTTTACATATGTTCATGTATAAATACTATCAGCTAGGTTGTTTTGATATTCCCAATTAACTCTCTCACTCGTGATGGCCCTACTGGCTGTAGGCTGGGCTAGGGTGAACTTTACTGGAAGAACAGACCTCTCCTCCACATGTCCTCTCATTTTTTTGCAGGCTAGCTTGGACTTTTTTGCATGGCTGAGGCAGGATTCCATGAGAGAGTAGCAGAATCAACGTAATACCTCCTGAGGCCCAGTGTCAATTCTGACATACTCTACTGGCCAAAGCAAATGAAACATCATCATTCCCACCCTTATTCAAAGGTGGAGAAAGAGACTCCACCTCATTTTTCTTTAAGATTTTATTATTTATTTATCCCCCCCACCCCACATTGTCTGTTCTCTGTGTCCATTTGCTGTGTTTTCTGTGTCTACCTGTCTTCCCTTTAGGTGGCACTGGGAACCAGTCCTGGGACCTTCTGGAGTGGGAGAGAGGTGCTCATTCTCTTGCAAACAGCTTCCTGGTTTGCTGTGTCTCTTGTTGTCTCTCCTCTGTGTGTCTTTTTGTTGTGTCATCTTGCTGTGCCAGCTCTTCATGAGGTCCAACACTCCATGTGGGCAAGCACTCCTGCATGGTCCAGCACTCCTGCATGCATCAGCACTCCACACAGGCCAGCACTCTGTGTGGGCCAGTTCATTGCTTGGGCCATCTTGCCACACAGGCCAGCTTGCCATCACCAGGAGGCCCCATGGATAGAACCCTGGACCTCCTATATGGTAGATAGGAGCCCAATGACTTGAGCCACATCCACTTCCTGAGACTCCACTTTTTGATGTGTGGAGCTGCATCATAACATTGCAAAAGATGTGGATACAGAAAAAGGTGTTCAACAGGTGTCATATATGCAATTTATCTACCAGAATTATAAATTTTAATGCAGACCATTTTAATGTGATATTGCAAGGCCTCTTCTTTAAACAATGAGTTTTTCCAACTCTGCCTTTATCAATTGAATGAATTTCTTGGAGAGCAAAAAGAGAGTTTAATGAGGAGTTTAGGAAATTTTACTACAGAACATCAAGACTCTCCAAGATGCAAATATTCTCTATCTGCCCCTCATCTCTAGATCAGCATTCCAAGGATAAGATAAACATTCTTTTTTTCTAGATACCTCACTGGGTCCAGTGATCTCATGCCTGGCTTTTCTATTGTCAGAGCTGGTGAATTCTCACTTCACTGGTGCCAATTGATTTCCTCATGTATGTGTGGCCTTAAAGCCTTTGATTGACTTGCAATTTGATATATTCAATAAATTTTCTGTTCTAGAACTAGTTGATGGAGATGGTAGAACATTCTAGGGAATGTGCCTTTTCAAATGATAACAAACAACAGGAAATCAGGAATTGGAAAAAGAAGGGAGTTGTTTTGAGTTACTAGGTCCATTTGTTTTTGAAAAGACAATTTAATACTTTATTATGAGACTTAAGACATTCAAATTATAAGACATTCAAATTATAATAGTGAATTATATCATTTTTAGAATGTGTAAGGGTATTTCTTGTTAAATCAAATACAATATCACTAATGTTTGCATAATCCAGAATAATTAATATAAATGAAAACTCTTGCTTTCATTTTTATCCCCAAATACAAGCAATAAAATGAAATGAGTCTATAAATTTTGAGTACTCCATCATCACTTGATCTCTCAGTTGCTAGGTATTGCAAATGAGAAAAAAAAGAAGGTAGAGCCATAGGTGTGAGTGTTGGAAAAGGGTGGATTTTTTGGTTGTTTCAACATTAAATGAAAAGTCTTTCATGATATAATAGAAACCTATAAGGTAATGGTTTACAGTTCAAACTATTTTGAACTTGAAGAAATTTAGTTCCAGAAAGTCTAAATAACTGGCACAGAGGGCATACCTGTCAGCAGTGACTCAAGCACTTGTCTTGGTCTCCACACTTAACTTCTATACCATGCAATTTGCCTTCATATAGTATATGTTGTTGGCATGTGTACATTTTGCACTCATGATCTATTATACAAGTCAGTAAAAATACTTCTACTCATTATCTTAGTGGCTGCATGATATTCTGTGCAGTATTAGAATTGTTGGACATTTGTCTTGTTAGAATTTTTTTTTGTAATGAGCTATTCTTATCAAATTGTTAAACTTTATTTATTTACCTTCAATTTCTATAAATGGGATTTGCAAATAAATTGCTGTATGGTTCCAGGCAGTACAAAACCGGTCTCCATAAAGGACTTACTTATCATAACTCTATTTAAAAGTTTCTTTCAATAATGATTCTATCATATGGGATATTTTTATAATTATTTGTAATGATTGGTTTACATCAATACAATCACTTGTCTCTCTTTCCTCTAATCATATGGATGCATTTTTTTTTCTCCCAACTTCCTTATCTTTTTTTTTTTTTTAATTTTTAAAAAGATACCTAGATTACATAAATGTTACACAAAAGATATAGGGACTCCTATATGACCCACTCCCCACACCTCCCACACCCTCCCACATAAACCTCGTCCGTTAGTGTGGCACAGTCATTGCAATTGACAAACGCAACCTGGGGCTTTGCCATTAAGCATGAACCATAGTTGACATTGTAGTCTACACTCTCTCTCATACAACTCTGCATGTGACTCTCTACCCACTAAGACAATCTCACATGAATAATTGAACATATTCATATGACTTACAGGCATGCCCCTCATGAACCCCTTCCCATGTGACCACACATCACTGACACCCCACACCAACGATCCTCCCATGCCACTGCTGTTACTCTTCTGTGATCCAAAACCTGTCCAAAAGTGAATCCAAGAAAATTACTGTATAAGTTAGTAAGAAAATGAAATAATAATTTTTAAAATAACAAATAAAATTAAAAATAATTTTAAAAATTTAAATAGTATAAAATTTGTTTAGGCATTGTGTTTTTCATCACTGTAAGATTTGTTGTCTTGTACATATAGTGACAATTTCTTCCTTATATTCCCCCAGAGTCTTATTTTTCCATTTTCTCTTCAAAGAAGTTTTAGGTTACAGAAAAGTCACATAGAAAATACACAACATGAAAGAGACCTTGGCCAAATGGGGGAAATATTAAATACAAATAAGTTTTTATGGCTAAAAGATTTCAATCTGAATCAAGAGGTCATTCCAGTGGTTACACTTATGCTCATCTCAGCAGGATTTCTTTGACTACCATATTAATCAGTGTCTCAGCCGGTGGGTTTTCTGAGGGCTCTTTACAGCCAGACACTATAAGCATTGCAAACAAGTTCAGGGATTCAGCACCTGTCAGTGTGCCTTACTCTGGAATTTATGCTTCTTAGTGTAACAGACATTGACTCATTTATAGTTTCCCTACACATGGCTCTTCTACCTCTTTTATTTGAACCTAGAATTAGCATCGTACTTGTTAAATACATGTCCCAGAAAATTAAATCTTTGGTCCATTCATGTGCCAGTTGAGCCCTGAATTTCAGCAGAGTTGCAATACCTACTCTCTAATTCATTGTACTCACCCAGGGCAACTAACAAGGTGATGATGATGAACAATGCCCATCCTAAGGAACAGAGAGTATCTGCAACTGCAACCAAGATAGTTTCATCCATCTGCCCCATGGGACCTAATTCCCCTCTCAGTTTGAATCAGAGAGTGGGCATCACCATCACAAAATCCTCAAGATTGGGGAATGAACAATGGACTAAAGTAGACTTATTTTCTATTATAGACTTATTATTACTCTAGCAATGGAAAAACTTTCATCATTGATATAAAGACAAAGGCTACCAGAATTTCTAAGGGGAGGGAGAGGGAAGAATAGGTGTAATATGGGAGCATTTTTGGGACATTGTATTGTCCTGCATGACATTTCATTGACAGATACAGGCCATTATATAATTTGTCATAACTTACAAAATTGTGTGGGATAGATTGTAAACTATAATGTAAACTATAGTCCAAGTTTAGTAGCAATATTTCAATATGTGTTCATCAATTTTAACAAATATATCACAGTAATTAAGGATGATGTTAATGTGGGAAAGTGTGGGAGGGGGAGGAAGTGGGGCATATTAGAATCCCCTATTTTTTTTAAATATCACTTGTGATTATTTTGACCCATTTATTCAGGTTTTCAAAGAATTCAGTGACACTGCCACAAAAAAATAGCTTCAAGTCACGTGTACTTATTTACATGTAAACTTTTCCCATGTTCACATCCACAAAAACAAATAAAAAATAGCTGTTTCATTCTAACAAATATATGTGGGTGGATGCAGGGAAGAAAAAAGCTCCAAACAACGTAAGAGAAGCATTTCCAATAGAACTTTCTATGTTTAACAGTTATGAAAATTGTGATATATTTATACTGTTTTGATTAATCATGTATTTAATAATTGTAACAACCCATGTCAAAAGAAAATGCTTAACACTATGATCACTATCCAATTTTTTAAAATGTTTAAATTTTAATGTTTGTACACAGTTTTGTTGTGGGGAAGTTGGCTGATAAACCAAGACTTTCAAGAATAAATTTTTTTTTTTAAGATTTATTTTTATTTATTTATTTATTTATCACCCCCTTGCTGCTTGTGCTCCCTGTGCCCATTTGCTTTGCGTTTTTCTGTGTCTGCTTGTCTCCCTTTGTTGAGTCATCTTGCTGTGCCAGCTCACAGCACTGCTCAGGTCTTCTTGCCTTCACAAGGACGCCCGGGAAATAAACCGGGGAAATGAACCCGCTGCTTTCCATATAGTAACTGGAACCCAACCAATTGAGCCAAAGTCACTTCCCAAGCATAAAATTTTTATACTAGAAAAAACTTCTATAGAGAAAATAAAATAGAAATATGAGTTCAAGGAGGAAAAAAGAACAATGTAGAATTTTCACTGTTAAATAAAAACTTGTTTATGTATTTTTTTTTCAAAGGATGATGAAAAAAATCAATCACTATGTTAGTTAGATTCCATTACACACATTTAAAATAGTGATGTAAGAGTTTTATTTTAAAAGGTCAGCATTTACAATTAACCAGAAATCCTACCTTTTCTAAGCTCTCTGTTTGTCTGCTTTCAGCTATCGGCCCTAAGCTTTTCTCCTAAGGCTCTGAAGCCCTTGAAACATGACCCAGGAAAACAGATTCAGACCTTGTCCCAGGTGGGCAAAAGAAGATTCAGTGGGAATTTTAGTTAGGGTCTTGCTAAGCCAAAACCACTTCATCCAACCAGTCCAGTTTCTATGCATCAGGCAGATCTCTCTCTAGCAATTCACCCATTTCTCCAGGCCTATGTCTTTTGCACCCTCCTCCCATTGAGTCAAACTGACTTATTCAAGTAAAACCACGCCCCCCCCAACAAAATAACAACAAACATTTAAAACAAAACAAATTCAAAGGCTTCTATTTCCTTTTAGATTTGGGACTTATTCTCAAAGGTCACTCAGGTGAAAATTTCCCCATAGTTTGAAAACTTCATAAGCAAAATCAACACCAGGGATGCAAAACGCCTCTATTTGGCAAGCTAGAGAAAGAAGAGAAGCCGGCAGTCTGGCCATCCTCTTTATTGGTGGATGCCTGGGAGCTCCGAGCCATATACGGGAAGGAATCCGAGAATCGGGATCTGGAAAGCAGAGATGAGCTTTGCTCAGCAAAATACTTCACACCCGCCCACTCAGATGGGTACCTTTAATCCCATTTCTCAGATGAGCAAAGTGAGGGTTGTAAAGCTACCCCAGGTCACAACTAGAGGTGGCTGAGTCTGGACTAAAGTCAAACCCGGAGTTCTAAAGTACAGTGACAATGGACTCGAATTTGTGTTTGAATACACAATTTCCACATCTTTCTGGTTGTGAACCTTTCTCAGTGGAAAAATAGGGATATCACTTTGCCTTGTAGGGTTCCTGTGAAGGCTATGAGCATTGGATGCAAGGCGTTTGACCTACAGTCTGCTACACAGAACATGCTCAAAGAAATTGTAACCAAGGCTTTGGTGGGCCTTGAGTGGTGGTTCTATGTACCCAGAGACCCTCATCCCGTGTGGCGTGGGGGAAAGACCCATACCAGGTGCTGGAGGGGATGGCAGCTCTGCAGCGCAGACAACCAGCCCATGCTTGCCTTGGGCCGGCCCACTCCCTCTCCTGTTTTTTACCTAAGATTTATGTAATCTAAAGCGTCTTTAAAAATAAAAATTTTTAAAAATCTTACTATAGGTAACAATAACATTGTAATATTTTTCATCAGTTGTAACAAAGATATCATAACAATGCTAAGTTTCATTATAGGAGGTTATACATGGTAGGGTATTTTTCTTTTTGGAGTAATAAAACTATTCTAAAATTCATTGCAGTGATGAATGCAAAACTATGTGTTTAAACTGACAGCCATTGACTGTACAATATGGAGGAAGTATATGGTGTGTGAATAAACCTGCTTAAAAAGTATGCCAGTGCTACTCAACGTGATCTATAGGTTCAATGTAATCCCTATCAAAGTCCCAGGAGCCTAAAGGAAGAAATAGAAAATCCAGCCATCATTCATCAGGAACTGAAATTCACCAGGAATGCAGTACCCCTTTAAGTGTTATATTTATTTAAATCCTTGTCTCTTGCCTTGTTTGGACTGTGAACTGATTTTGAGGAAATACAGTACCTTATACTCCTCTCCATTTCTAGAAAGTACTTTAGAGTTTTAAATACAGTACTGCTGAATAAATATTTATTGAATGACTCAGGATACAAATGGTTGTATGTGTGAACAGATATTGCTAACTAGCGGGAGAGAAGAGAAGCAGTGAGACAAGAGGAAATCCTCTTGAGAGAGGGTGGCTCCATTCATGAGAGCCAACTCCAGAGGAGACAAATCAGAGACATAATATATTTTAGTGTATCCAGAATCTTTCTCCAGAATAAGCAACAGGGAAATCATTATGGGAAACCTGGCAA
The DNA here is from genome assembly GCA_026826555.1 of Tolypeutes matacus. Classification (NCBI taxonomy): domain Eukaryota; kingdom Metazoa; phylum Chordata; class Mammalia; order Cingulata; family Chlamyphoridae; genus Tolypeutes; species Tolypeutes matacus. The sequence continues at coordinate 298,671 of JAKSZT010004335.1, forward strand.
TACTAGAGCTCATACCTAAAAAGAGGTGAACTCCTCCTGGAGGTAGGTATCTAGAGGGATAAAAGATGAACATGGAGATCCAAAGCTGTTACAAGGGACAAAACTGGTACAAGTTTGCATTGTGCTTTCATTTCTTATCACCAGAGAAGTAAATGTCTCAAAGAGTACTGAGACAAGAGAATAATTCATTAATGCAGCACATGGGAATGGAATCTCTAATTGCTCAGAAACTCTAAATGCTTGTTTCAATATATCAAGTCTACTTTGTTAATCTCTGGTGAAGAGAAAGCACAATTTTGCCTTCTAGAGGCCTTGTGAGTGGTTCCATCTCCCTTTTCTTCCTGGGATCAGAGCTTCCAAATTCATCCATCATTCAAGGAAGAATCTGTGTTGGCGAACTTGGACTCTGCCTTGATAATTTCAGGGTGAGTTACAGAATCTTCACAGGTGTTGGGGGAATGAATTTCAGCTCTACAGGCCCCTTTCATTGGTACTAGCTTTAAGAGCATCAACAGGTTATGACCATAGAGAAAGTTTAAAATACAAAGTCCTGCCTTCTTAAAAAGTCTGAGTGGAAATAGATAGCAGATTCACTAAAATATGTTCTTTTTCCAATATGTCTCCTCTGGCCTCTCACTCTTGGGTCTTCCCTCTCTCAACAGTATTTTTCCTTGTTTTACTCTTCTTTCTCTACAAATGTTGAAAGTATCTGTTTAACCACATTCATTCATTTTTTCTTTTAGTCATTCAACAAATGTTTAGTCATCAATTACTTCATGATGAGCTCTAAATATTATTTGAAAATAAAGAAATGAGTAAGACTTTGTTCCTCGTATTAAGGAAATTACATCCAAATGGGGTAATAGACATAGACATGAGTATATCCAATATCCTGAGGTGGCTCTGAAATCCCGGTGAAGTGGATCGAAAAGTATGGACTCATTCTATGGATGTTAATGAATGCTTCACAAGGCAGCCTTAAATTGTACTGAGCCTTGAAGGAGGAATTGGAGCAATTTCAGGAGGAGAAAGGGGTAGAAGCACTCCAAGAAGAAATGAAAGGGATGCAAATGTGCAAACAATATAACTATAAGGTATCATGAGGTTTTAAAAATAGTTTTTAATATTTGATGAAAAATGAGGGTCAGGGATGTGTAAAGGGAAATACGATCCTGGCCAGATTGGCAGCAGCCATATAACAGAGATCCTTGTGTTTTGCCTTCAAGAGGGATATTTATGTTTGGAGTTATTGGAGAGTCAGTGCTGCCTTATAGAAGGGGATGACCATGAAAAACCTTGCCCTGAGGAAAGCTCACTCTGGGTCAATATGAGTACTGCTGTTGTCAAAGCCCACATCAACGATGAAGAACAGAAATAGCACAATGGACATGGGGAAGGTGTGGGAAGTGAATCTGTGTATGGTGGAATTATAATATATAAAATATGGCTATTAAACTAGGCACAATGTCAGACATTTTATATTCATTATTTAATTGTTTCAATTACTCTATGAAATTGCTTTCATTATTCTGATTCAAGGGATGAAGAATGTGCAACTTACAGCAAAGTGATATTGCTGTACCAGGCATGTGATTAGGTATAGATTGAATCTTGGAGTTTGATATTCCTAGAATTTTGCATATCACTAATAATTTTAATTCTTAATAAATAAACTTAATATATTAGAACAGGGTTAAATTTACAGAAAAATTGAATGGATTTTAGAGATAGTTTCTAAGAACCTCTCACCCTCTTTCCCATGTTCTTAACATCTACCATGCAAAATAACACCTTACATTTATTTGTCATATAATCTTAGACCCTTTGTGACTGTGACAGCTTCTCAGACTTTCCTAGTCTTTGAAAACCTGGATAGTTTTGAGGAGTGGAAGTCAGGTATGTTGTAAAATATACCTCTGTTAGAATTTTCTCATGTTCTTCTAATGATTAGACTGGATTTATGGGTTTTTAGAGGAAGACACCAGAAATAGTGTCATTTCATCACATCATATCCAGCGTGAATCCTATCAACATGACATCATTGTTGATGTTGACCTTGATCAGCAGTGTTTTGAGGTTCCACCAGTATAAAGTTCCTCATTTCTCTGCCTTTCCTTACATCACCTCTGGAAAAGGTCATGAGGAATTCTCCAGGAGTGGGCTTTATGCTCCACATGTTTGAGAGAGCAATATCTACATAAATTATTGAATTCTTCTGCATGAGAGATTTGTCTCTTCTTACTTAATCAAAAATTTATTTCTATCAGATGGATTCATGACATTTATTTCATACTTTGGGTTGCGATACAGTAGTGCTTTTCGTGTTGTTCAATTTGTTCCACTTTTGGTCATGGGAGCTCTTTCAACTGCACTCTGTATCTCTTTACTACAATCCTATCATTGAGGGCTATATTTCAGCACCTATTTTACTCTTTGGTACTACAAAATGTGCCAGGTGTTTCTTGCATATTTCTTTCCTAGAATCAGCAATTTCTCCAAGAAGACACTTATTGGAGAATGGTGTTAAATTCCAAAGTCTGGGCACTATTTGTGATCCTTGCTACTGCAACCTCTAGGCCTTTTCTGCAGAGAGTATAAGGAAATATATGTATGTGTAAGCTTGTACATATTAATGACTAGAAATATGTCTACATACAACTCTGTGTATCTATAGTCACCTACATGTGAGTTCGTACTGTTGTGTCTAACTCTAAACCTTTGTCACATAGAACATTCTAACCTCCTTCCCTTGCTTATCTGTAAGCACCCACTACACAGTGAGAAAAATATTCCCTCATCTGCTCATATTCATCTATCTATGAATATCTTGATCCATTGTATATGTATAAATTTATTAGAATTGTTAATCCATACGTGGTGGAATGCTACTTCACTAGGTACTACTTTACTTACTACAGTTTCTTTGGACTTCATTTTACAGGCTCCATTCATAGCCAATATTACATTTTTAGCACCTTTGCCCTCAGCTCCTCTTGTTAGGGCAAATTATACAATTTAATATAGTTAGATAGATTTGCCACATTTTCATTCCATGTGGGATTCCCTTGACCTTGTAAATGATTTTTTTTTTTAAAACAAATATCTTTTATTGAGAAATATTAAACCAATATCTTTTTTTTTTTTTTTTTTTTTTTTTGCAGGACCAGCTCTGAGCACCCATATGGACATAATCTATGGTAAAGGGATAGAATGTAAATGATTTTTTACTTGCATACATAAGATTCACTCTTTGTGCTGTTAAGTTCAATGGATTTTAACAAATGTGTATTATCATGTGTCTACAATGACACAATACACACAATAGATTCAGTGCCCCAAAAATTCCCTTGTGCTTAACCTATTCAACCCTCCTTCTGTCTCTTCAGGCCTCTAGCAACTACTGAACCTCTTATTGTCTCATTGTTCAGTCTTACCCAAATGGTCATATAATTGATACCAACATATGCAACATTTTAAAATTGGTTTCTTTTAATTAGCAATATCGTTTAAGATTCATCCATATATTTTTTGACTGGATGGCACATTTCTTTTTATCTCAGTAATGTTCCATTGTATAGATACAGCAGAGTGAGTTCACCTATTAATCTATAGAACATCTAGTTTCCTTTCATATTTGGAGATTACAAAAACAGCTGCTGTAAACATTCACATGTGGACTTTGTGTGGACTCAAGTTTTCATATCACCCACATATATACCTAAAAGCACAATTGCTGGATTGTATGGTAAGACTATATTTAGTTTTACTAGAAACTGCTAAACTGTCTTCTGGCTGAACAATTTTGAAGTCTTTCTAGCAATGTAAGTGAGATGTACTGCTCCACATTCTCAGCATCAACTGGTATTGTCACTGTTTAGGATTTTATCTATTCTAATAAGTGTTTGATGATATATTATTGTGGTTTCAGTTTTGCAATTCCCTAATGACAAATGATGTTGAGCTTTTTAAAAATATTTATTTATTTATTTATTTATTTATTTATTTATTTATTTATTTTAATTTTTAAATTTTAAAGTAGATTTAGATTGCATAAATTTTACATAACAATAGAGGGGGTTCCCCAATGCCCCAAACTTTCCCCCTCCCACTCTTTCCCATATTAACAACATCTTTCATTAGTATGGTACATTTATTGCAATTGATCAACACATATTGAAGTGTTGCTATTAAATGTGGACTATAGTTTACATTACACAGTCTGTCCCACGCAATTTTAGGTTATGTCAAAACATATAATGGTCTGTATCCATCATTGCAATGTCATGCAGGATAATTCCAATGTCCTGAAAATGCCTCCATGTTGAACCTATTCTTCCCTCTCACTCCAATCAGAATCTCTGGTGACCACTGTCTCCATATCAATGATAAAAGTTCTTCCATGGCTAGAATAATAATGTCTATAATAGAATAATCATAAATCTATTTTAGTCCATTGTTCATTTCCAAATCTTGAGGATTTGGGGATTGTAACACCTACTCTGTTTCTAATTGAGAGGGGGTGTAGATTCCAGGGGGCAAATGGATGGAACTATCTTGCTTGCAGTTGCAGACACTCTCTGTTCCTTGGGTTGGGCATTGTCCATTATCATCTCCTTGTTAGTTGTCCTGGGTCAATCAAAGGAACTGGAGATTAGGTGTTGAAACTCTGCTTAGATTCAGGGCTCAACCAGCACATGAACAGTCATTAGGTTTAAGACTCTGTTACATATATTTAACAAGTATAGTGCTAAATACAGGTTCCTATAAAAGGAACAGAAAATCCATGGGTTGGGAATCTATAAATGATTCTAACTCTTTTACACTGGGAAGCATAAATTCCACAGTAAGGCCCACTGACAGCGTGCTGAATTCCTGAGATTCTCTGCCCTATTCATAGTGCCAAGATGTCTCTAGAGCCATCAGAAGCCCTGCTGTTTGACACACTGTTTACTGTGGCTGTCAATGAGATCCTGCTGAGCCATGCATAAACTTAACCTCTGGAATGACCTTACAACTCACTTTGAAATCTCTTAGTCATAAAATCTCATTTGTAATTAATATTTCCCCCTTTTGGTCAAGGTCTTTTTTCATATGCATTTCTAGTTGGCACTTGGGAATAATATCTAGTTGCCAGGGATGTTGAGCTTCTTTTTGTATGCTTATTTGGGAATTGTATACCTTCTTAGGATAGGATTCTATTCAAATCTTTTGCTCATTTTAAAATTCAGATTTGCTTTCTTATTTTGTGGTGTTAAAAGTAATTTGTACATTTTTATACAAATCATTTATCAGATGTGTTTTGTAAGTATTTTTTCCAAATATGTAAAAAATTTTTAGCTTCTTATCAATGATTTTCACAGAGCAGAAGTTTTACATTTGAATAAAAACTATCTTATAAATTTTAATCTCTCATGGGTCATGGTTTCATTGCTATATCTAAAAAGCATTTACTGTACCATGGGTCCCAAGAGTCTCTTTATGTTTTAGTCTAGCACATTTACAATACATTTTATTTTTAAGTGGTATGATTCATTTTGATTTAATTTTTATGAAATAAATACAGTCTGTGTCCAAGTTCCTTTTTTGTTTGGCACGATTTCATCCTATTTTTCCAGCTCCATTTGTTGAGAAAACCATACTTTCTACATAGAATTGCCTTTGTCTTCTGTGAAACATCAGTGTGCCCCCATTTGTGTGGGTTTACTTGTCTATTTCATCAATAGGATTCTGTTTAGTTATTGTGTTTTTATGGTAAGTGTTGCAACCAGATAATATGGCCAAAGCATGAGCAACAAAAGAAACATAAATACATGGAACTTCCTCAAATTTAAAAACTTCTACACTTCAAAGGAGTTCGGCAAGAACTTGACACATCAAGAAAGTTTAGGCCAGTGGAGGAGTCTCTGCTTTAAATATAGGAGATCCCTGGTTCAATTTCAGACTCTCCTTAGAGTAGTGATCCACCGAGTTATTAAACACTCAGCTGATACTTTAGAACAGGGAACACATAGTCATTATTTTTGTATTAGCTTTTCTTGGGTCTCTTATTTTTCTTTAAAAAGATTCATTTTTAAAAAATTAATTTAGTTTAATCTCTAAAACCCACGTCAAAACCTGCAGACAGTAGGCTGAAGGGTAACTGATTGATGAACACCAACAGCTTGAGAAGCTCCTCAGGAGCATAAGAAGGAACACGGTTTTTCCTGATTTTGTTTGAGTGCTTGTTTGAGAGTTTGTTTTTTGTTCTTTTCCCCCACTTTCTCCCAGATCCCCATTTTTTCTTCCTTTTTTAAAAATAAGGTGCTTCTCTCGTTTCTTTTTTGCTCTGTTTCCCCCTTCCCTTTGTTTCCTCCTTTTTTTGTATACTAATTTATTCTACCTACACTAACTCTTTTTCTACCTTCATCTTTCTATCTTCTGCTTTCTGTTTTTGATCTTACAATCCACCTTTCTTTCTTTAGTCTTCATTTTTTTTCTCATTTTAATTTCTATCTCCTGTATTCTCTTTTTTCTTTCTTTTTTAAATGTTTTTTTTTTCTCATTGTCTTTTATTTTCTCTTTCCCTCTTTTCTTATCATTCTGGCCTGTTAATTCATTATAGATATTTTTCCCTATTCAGTTTTTCATTTCATTGTTTGTACTCCACTTTTTTATTCTTAATTCTCTGCACTTCTTACATGAGTTAATTACTCATTTCCCTAGGTCTTATATGGTTCCCCTTCTACATTTTCTTATTATTATTACCATTATCTTTTTCCTCTTCATACCTCTTTCCCTTTCTCTGGCCCTAATCATTTTCTTTCAAGGGAATGTAGATAACAGCAAGTAAATGGGATAAGAAGAACAAAGTGCCAAAAAGAGAACTTACCACACACACACAAAAACAGAAACCAAACAAGTTCCAAGAGTAGAGAGAGAAACTAATCAACTGAATAAATCCATCAAGATAAAGGGATGCCTAAACACCAACAAAAATTTATAAACCATACTAAGAAACAGGAAGACATAGCCACATCCAATGAACAAACTAAAAACCAGGAGGAGATACAAAACATGAAACATTTTAAGAATACACTGGGAGAACATGTTGAAGAAATTGTAAACACACGTAAAAAGATAATGGATATGGTGATGATGAAATGCACAATCCAAGAAACAAAAAATACCCTGGAAGCACGTAAGAGCAGATTTGAACAGGCAGAGGAAAGAATTAGCAATGCGAAAGACAATACACCTGAAATCAGATAGTAAGAGAAAAAATCGAGCAGGGATTTAGTAATCTGAATGACAATACAAAATGCACAAACATATGCATTATAGGCATTCCAGAGGGGAAGAGAAGGGAAAGGGGACAGAAGGAGTGTTGGAGGAAATAATAAATGTAAACTCCCTAACCCTATTGAGGGAGATGGATGTATATGTCCAGGAAACACGGCACACCCCAAAGAACATAAATCCCAACAGACCTACTCCAAGACACATACTTGTCAAATTATCCAATGCTCAAGATAGAGAGAATACTGAAAGCAGCAAGAGAAAAGAGAACCATCACATACAAGGGAAGCTCAATAAGATAAAGTACAGAACCCTCATCTGAAACAATGTAGGCAAGAATGCAAGCAGTAGTATGACAAAGTCAAAGTGCTAAAAGAAAAAATTCCAGCCATGAATTCTCTATCCAGCAAAGCTGGCCCTCAAAAATGATGGAGAATTCAAAGTATTCACAGATAAATAGAAACAAAGAGAGTATGCCAATAAGAAACCTGCTCTTCAAAAATATTGAAGGGAGTTCTTCAGGTTGAAAGTGAAAAACAGGAGAGAGAGAGTTGTAGGAGAGTGTAAGAAAAAATAAATAAAAACAAAATGAGAAATTAAAATGATATATGACACACATAAACCCAAAGAAAATATGGCTAATGTAAGTAATTTCTTAACAGTAATAATGCTGAATGTTCATGGATTAAACTCACCAGTAAGAGACACAGATTGGCAGAATGGATAAAGAAGAATGACCCATCAATATGCTGTCTACTGGAAACCCCTCTTAGACCCAGGAATGGTTCTTTAATATTTTGCATTCCATCCTGGGATTCCCTTAACTCTGTAAATGAAATTTTTATTTGCATATATCAAAGTTCACTCTTTGTGTTGTCAAGTTCAATGGGTTTTACAAATACATAATGCTATGAGTCTACAATTACACTATTATACAGAATAGTTTCACTACTCTAAAAATTCACCTGTGCTTCTATTCAACTCACCTCCCCTCTCCATAAATCCTGTCAACCAGTGATCATTAATTTAGTCTCTGTTATTTTGCTTAATCCAGAAGGTCATATAGATGATATCATACATATGTAGCATATTTGGATTAATTTCTTTCAATTAGCAGCAGTCATTTGAGATTCATTCTTTTGTGGCTGTCTAGAGCATTTCTTTTTATCTCTGAGTTTTATTCCCTTGTAACACTGTGTTTATTAACCTATTGAATGACTTCTTGGTTCCTGACAGAGGTGGGGGATTATAAATATATCTACTAGAAACATTCACCCATGGGTTTTATGTGGACTTTTCATACAAGCCACATATATAGCTAAGGGCACAATTGCTGGATTATATGGTAAGAAAATCTTTTATTTTAAAAGAAATTGCTAAATTGTCTTCTGTATGTACCATTTTTATTCTCACTAACAATGAATGAGAATTGTATTGCTCCACAACCTCACCAGCAAATGTCATTGTCAGTGTTTAGGTTTTTATCTATTCTAAGTGTGTGGTGATATATCATTGCAATTTTAATTTTGCAAGTCCCTAATGACAAATGCTTTTTGTTTATGCTTATTTGCAAAAAGTATATCTTGTTGGGTACGATTCTTTTCAGATCATTTGCCCATTTTTAAATTGAGTGTTTGCTTTCTTATTGTTGTGTGTTAAGAGGTCTTTATATTTTTGAATACAAATAATTTATCAGATATGTGCTTTGCAAATATTTTCCCCAAGTCTGTTAATATTCTTTTCATTCCCTTATCAAGACTTTCACAGAGCAGCAGGTTTATATTTTAATAAAGCCCAAGTTAAAATTTTTCTTCTTGGATCATGCTTTGGGTGTTATATCAAAGCACTAATCAACAAACCACTGGCCCAAAGAATTTCTTGTATGTTTTATTCCAAAAGTTTTATACTTTGCATTTTACTTTCAAGTACATGATTCATACTGAGTAAATTTTTGCATAAAATTTGGCAATACTAATTACATGCAAATGTTGTGCTACTACCACCAATATCCATTACTTCAACTTTTTTAATGAAGCATACAAAATGACTGGTCAAAATACTTGTTGAATAAAATAAATTCTGTGTTTGCTTGGAATGTATGTATGTATGTATGTATGTATGTATCAGTATCTAACTATCTATATTTACTATCTATAATAAGAAATCATTAATTTAATGTGTTATAAATCATAACATTTAGGACAACTTTCTGGTCATTATTTGTGGTTAAATTCTCATTGTTCTCATCTCTTTTCTAGCATTTTCTTCAGCTACATTGAACCAGAAAATCAAACACATGTTTTAGGATTTGTCCTCTTAGGTTTCTCAGAAGATACAGAATTGCAGCCTCTCCTTTTTGGGCTGTTCCTCTCCATGTATCTGGTCACATTCATTGGGAATCTGCTCATTATCTTGGCCATCATCTCAGACTCCCACCTCCACACACCCATGTCCTTCCTCCTCTGCAATCTTTGTTTTTCAGATATCTGTTTCACCACCACAACTGTTCCAAAAATGCTGCTGAACATCCAGACACAGAGCAAAAGTATAACTTATGAAAACTGCCTCAGTCATATGTATTTTTTCATGATTTTTGTGCATATAGGTAATTCCCTTTTGACTGTGATGGCCTATGACCACCTTGTGGCCATTTGTCATACCTTGCACTACATGGTCATCATGAACCCCCAGGTCTGTGGTCTCCTGCTACTGGCATCCTAATTATTAAGTGTTTTGTTCTCTTTTTCACATGACTTAATGGTTTTGTGATTGTCTTTTTGTACAGATTTGGAAATGTCCCACTTTTTCTTTAAGCTTATTCAGGTAGTCCAAATTGCTTGTTTGTTCTGACACCTTTGTCAATGGCCTGGTGATGTATGTCACCTCTGGACTTCTAGGTGTTATTCCACTCACTGGGATTGTTTTCTCTTACTCCAAAATTGAATCCTCCATTTTGAGAATTTCAACAGCTGAAGGCAAGTTTAAAACATTTCTTATTTGTGGATCTCACCTATCAGTAGTGACCTTGTTTTATGGTAAAAGCATTGGAGTGTATCTTAGTTCTGCTGTTACCCCAAACTTAAGGGCAAAACCAATAGCCTCAGTGATGTACACGGTGGTCACTCTCATGCTAAACCCCCTGTATCTACAGTCTTAGAAACAAGGACACAAAACAGGCTTTAAAAAAGCTGAGAAATAGTCTTTCTATGAAAGGGTTCTTTGTCTCAAGTTCAGGAAAATGTTCATGATTAGCAGAGCTCAAACATTGGGAGGTCTAAGTCTGATTCTTTATACGTGTATAGAAAGCTAATCCATTATCTGCCCAATTTTCAGAATTCTATTTCTTTAATTTTTATATATGAAGTACACCTCTTTCTTCTCTATTATTTTACATCATGAGATCTCTTTTATCGTATTCCCTGTAATAATTTTGAAGGCAGAAACTGCAGCTTGGATTTTCAGGAGAAAAATATTTCATACAGGTAATTCTGTATATATAATATTATAACAGGTGCTGGAGGGATGAAGGTGTACTGCAGTCACTGACAGATGAAAGTAACTGCATGTGTTATATCATTTTGTTGAAAAATAATCTCTCATCGCAAAAGCTGTGTACCATCTACCAAGGTTTTTGTTCATTGGCTCCAGAAAGAGGTCACATACTGAACTGAGGCATCATCTGATTTGGTTTACAATAATCTACATTCCATGTCTGATATTCTCCTTTGCCCTGCACATTACCAGTCGTAAGTTAAGTGAGGTGGTATTTGACAATATAATCCTTGACTCTTCAAATATGGATGGTTTCAGTGATTTCTGAGATTTTTCCAGAGATGGAAGCTTGCTATTTAAAAATTATTTTCCTAATTAAGTACATTTTCAGGAAGTTTCTTTTGGTTCTTCCTACAATAATAGTCCACATTTACAGATGATAAAAAACAATGTGTGTGTTTTCCCCATTTTTGACTATGTCTTTTACAACTATTAAACCTAGATACTCTAGTAAGGCAGATGCCAAGATTCCAACAAAAAATTAAAATCTACACCAAGAAACAGGATGATATGGCCCAGTTAAAGGAACAAGATAAGCCTCCAGGTGACATAAAAGAATTGAGACTACTAATCATAGATGTTCAAACAAATCGTCTTAATAAATTTAATAAGATGGCTAAAGAAATTTAGGGTATTAAGAAGACATTGGATGAGCACAAAGAAGAATTTGAAAGTATACATAGAAAAATAACAGATCTAATGGGAATGAAAGGTTTAATAAATGAAGTTAAAAATACACTGGAATCATATGATAGCAGATTTGAGGAGGCAGAAGAAAGGATTGGTGAGCTTGAAGAAATGGCTAATGAAAGTGAACATACACAAGAACAGAAGAAGAAAAGTTTGGAAAAACTTGAACAAGTTCTCAGGGAATTAAGGACACCAAGAGACATGCAAACATAGGTGTCATTTGAGATCCCAGAAGGACAAGAGAAGGGAAAAGAGGCAGAAGGAATACTTGAAGAAATAATGGTACAAAATTTCCCAAGCCTATTGAAGGACATAGATATCCACATCCAAGGTGTATGACATACTCCTATCCAAAAGAATCTGAATAGACTAATTCTGAGACACATACTAATCAGAATGTCAAACGCCAAAGACAAAAACAGAATTCTGAGAGTAGCAAGAGAGAAGCAATACATAATATATAAGAGATACCCGTTGTGGCAATGGATGTAGGCCATTTTAAATCAGCACACGCCACTCAGAACTGTGTGGGAGAGGGTGTGGTCTACGGTGTGAACTGTGGTCTATGGTTGGTGGAAAGGCCTCAGGATGTGCAAGTCCATTGAGGGTGGTGGGCCACACTTGTGGGAGATGTTTGTGTGGGATGTGGTGGGAAGTGTGGGAGGTGGGCAACATGGGAATCCCAGTGGGTTCCGTGTAATATTTTGGATAATCTAAGCACCTCTTAAAATATATTTATATATATATAAATAACATTTTTGTAAGCAAATGCACATATATGCATATACATTTATATATCATTTTGCAAATGTTGGTATGTATTGTGAAAATTTTGATTTTTACCCACAATAAAAAAAAAGAGATACCCAATAAAACTAAGGGCTGATTTCTCTCCAGAAACCATGGAAACAAGAAGACAGTGGTGTGATATATTTAAGATACTGCAAGAGAGAAACTTCCAGCCAAGAAACTTATATCCAGCAAAATTTTCTTTCAAAAATGAGGCCAAGTTTAGAATATTCACAGATAAACAGAAACTGAGAGAGTTTGTAACCAAGAGACCTGCATTGCAGGAAATACTAAAAGGTGTTCTACAGCCTGAAAAGGAAAGACAGGAGACAGTGTTCTGGGAGATTGTTTGGAAATTAAGATTATATCAATAAAAGTAACTAAAAATGTCAAGAGTGGTGAAAATAAAATGTGACAGATAAAACCCAAATATTCAGGAATAAACTTAACCAATGGTATAAAGCACTTGTATTCTGAATACTACAACTCATTGTTAAAAGAAGTAAAAAAAAGACCCAAATAATTGGAAGAGCATTCCATGCTCATGGATTGAAAGACTAAATATCATTAAGATATCAATTCTACTCAAATTGGTATACAGGTTCAATGCAATCTCGATAAAAATTCCATCAGGATTTTAAAAAATAAATGGAAAACATGATTATCAAATTTATTTGGATGGGAAAGGGGTCCTGAATAGACAGAAACATCTTAAAAAAGGAAATGTAAATTTGGAAGACTCTCATTTGCAGACTTTAAGTCATTTTACATAGCTACAGTGATAAAAATAGCATGGCACTGGCATGAAGACAGACATATGGACCAATGGAAACAAATTGATGGTTAAAAACAGATCCTCACATCTATGGTCAAGTGTTTTTAGACTATCCTGTCAAACCCACCCAGCTCGGACAGAACAGTTCATTCAACAAATGGTACTGAGAAAATTGGATATCCATAGCAAAAGAAGGAAAGAGGACACCTATCTCACACCCTATATGAAAATTAACTCAAAATGAATCAAATACCTAAATATAAAAGCAAGAATCATAAATCTTCTAGAAGAAAATGTAGGAATATATCTTCAAGACCTAGTGCTGCTAGGTGGTGTATTATTAAAGGACATAAAAGGAAGACTGAGAAGGACTACTGATATTGAATGTATGTAGAAGTTTTAATTAGTTTTACTGTAAAATTGTGGAAATGTACAGAGTTGATGGTAACACATTATAATGTGTAACTGCTGGTTTATAAATGGTAATGTGGCTGAAAATGGTAGTCTAGGGATGTAAATGCCAATTGACAGAAAGCTAGAGAATAATCTGGGGACTGAATAACACAGGAAACCCAGAAGTAGATGAGAATAGTGGTTGATGGTACAGTTGCAATAATATAGCCAATGTCAAAGTGAGTTTATGTCACACATAAGAGCAATGATTCCTTCCTCCACTGCCAAGAGCTCAATTTTCAAGAGAAACAAATGCTAGAGTCACAGTATTGGATGAAAAGGTCCTGGGTTTCACCTCCTAGTGTCAGTCCCCAATGATACAATTCTCATTTCCTCTCACTTCCAGTTCACCCTTCTCAAAATAATTGGAAGCACACACATATGCCTGAGATATAACATCCCAAATGTGGTTACATATGTGTTTCATCTCCTGCAGTTTCCAGAATGAAAATATTTTGTATTTAATTATTATCCAAGGAGGAAACCACCAGTGGAACAATAAATAACTGAAATGAACCACAGAAGTTCTGATTCCATGTGGGAAGAAAATATCATGTGAGTGAATGCTTTACTGGCAGTAAACGCAGGGACAAAGAGAAATTGTCAAATATAGGAACAGGGCACAGCTATCAATTTGGTTTATTTTCCATTTTCTGTTTCAGGGTGGGTAGCCCTGTGTTTTCCTTTGCACCTAAATTTCTCCCAGTTCCACTGCATGGAAATTTAAATTTTCATCATTGTACATTTCAATTTTAGAGATTCTATTTATTTCATTGTTGAAATATGTTTATGCCATTTCATATAATTGCAACCATCTTTTTAATTTTCTAAAACTCATTAAAAAGTATTGTTTCATAGTCTCTGAATAATTTCAAAATCTGAAACACTTAAAGATTTTCTTCCACTGTCTGCTTTCCTTTGGAACTTAGTCATGGTAACTTGTTTTCTTCGTGTCTATATTTATTTATTTTTATTTTAAACATACTTAAATTACATAAATGTCACATTAAAAAATTTAGTGAATTTCCATATGCCCCATTCACTACACCTCCATATTTTCTCACATTAGCAACATATTTCATTAGTGAGGTACGTTCATTGTAGTTGATGAACACAACATAGAGCATTGCCACTAAGTGTGGATTAAATTTACATTGTAGTTTACACTCTTTCCCACCAAATTCTGTAGGTTATGGCAAAATATATAAAGGCCTGCATTTGTCATTGCAATGTCATTCAGGACAATTCCCAAGTCCCAAAAATAACCCAAATTACTCCCACTTTTCCCTCTACCTTTCCTCAGACTTCCAGAGGCCACTGACAACCACATTCCTTTACCATGACTCTTCTGAACTTCTATTTGAACCTATAATTAGTACAAGAGTTGGTATGTGTACATCAAAGAGCAAGGGTATATCCTAATAGGGGAGGACAATCAGAGTGTCAAGACCTCTTGTTGCATGTAACTATGAATCTTGTCATCCAATGAGTCAAGACAGGGAAGTGTCATGTGCCCCAGGGGGATGGGGAGAAAGGAACAGGAAAGATCAAACAGGGGGTATTTAGTGGTCAGGGGAAGTGTTTTTCATTACCTTACAATGATGGACACAGGACATGGTAAATATCATCAAAAATTATTAAAGTATACTGTCTAAATTGTATACTATACTGTAAATCATTGACAATGTTTAGCAGCTAAGCTTCACTATCTGTATAACCGTTATACCAATGCTACCATCCACATAAAAAAGGTTTTAATATGGGGTGAGGAAAGGGGTGGAGGCTGGGTATATGGGAGTCTCTAGTATTCTGTGTGGGACTTTGCTGTGACCTAAAACTTCTTTGAAAATTAAATGAAAATTCGGGAGACACTGGGGAGTGAGGGGGCAGGTGCCACAGTACAGACTGGACACCCAATAATGCAGTGATAAAAAGAAAAATGTTAAAAAATTAAAAAAATTTTTTTTTATTTTTCCCATTTTTTTAATTATCCCAATCCTTTATTTTTATTTTATTTCTAGTGTTTTTTTTTTAAGTTTCCATGTATTTTATCTCTTATAGTTAAACTTATCTTTATTATTTCATTTTCATATTAATTTTATTTGGTTATTATATGGGCTTCATCTTCAAGGAAGGTTTGGATCACAGAAGGGTTACAGAGGGGCAGGAGATGATAATTGGTGGGGGTTGTCTGGGATGGGGGTTTCATGGGAGGAAGTTCACCTGAATATACATGAAAGATATATAAAATTGTTCAAATGATCAAGGGGAGGGGCATGGTCACAGTGGGTAGACAATCACTCAATAAATGAGGGAATACTGAATTCCCAGCCTGGAGAGCTCTGCCACATTCTCCAAGGGAGCAGCAACAGTCCCCCGAGTGCAGGGTCAGTGTCTGGCAAGGAGGGTCCACTGATCGGTTCTTGTTATTGATGACTAGCCTTATGAGTCTTTGCTCTTGTAATTCAAACTTAGCCTACTGTTATGGGTTGCCTAAGGCTTGTCACCTGAGAGCCTCCTTGTTGCTCAAATATGGCCTCTCTCTAAGCCAAACTCAGCATATGAATGCATTACATGCCCCTCAGTGTGGGAAAAGACTCCAGGGGATGAGCCTCCCTGGCAATGAGGGATTAATACCTAGTGCCAACTTGCAATATGACTGGAAAAAGAGCTTGAATAAAAGGAGGAAAAGGTAAAGACAAATGAATTCATGTGGCTAAGAGACTTCAAAGAGAGTCGAGAGGTCATCCCAGAGGTAACGCTTACGCACACCTCAGTAGGATCTCATAGAACACCAAAGTGGATATCATCCCACACAGAAGCACTCCTGAGGCCTCTGGAGACACCCAGGTCCTATATAAGGGGGGATAGCTCCAAAGATTCATGCCTTATCAGTGGGCTCTACTTTGGAATCTGTGCTCTTGAGAGTGACAGAGTTGGACTCAAATAAGTCCTCCCTGCACATGGTCCATCAGTCCCTTCTATTCAAACCTATATGTGATGCTGGAGTGTGTAGGTGTACTTCCAGAGACTGGAGCCTCTGGCCTGCCCATGTGCCAGCTGTGCCTGGAATTTTGGTGGAGCACGACTCCTCCTCTACAGCTCAATGGACTCAATCAAGTCACCTGGTGAGGAGATGATGATGGACACCAGCTATCCCAGGGAATGGAGAGAGCCTTCAGCTGCAGGCAGGATAATCCCATCCACCTTATCCATGGAATATAAGCCCCCTCTCACTTGGAGGTGGAGTGGACACTACCATCCCAAACTCCACAGGATTGGAGAAAGAGCTATGGACTAGAGTGGACTTAATGGTATTCTGTTGTAGACATATTGTGATAGAAGCAATGGAAGAATTTACAAGAGTGAGGTGGAGCCAGTGGCCACTAGACACTTTTGGGGCAGGGAATGGAAAAGCAGTTGTAATACAGGGGCTTTTTTGGAACTTGGAAATTATTCTGAGTGACATTACAATGACAGATATAGGCCATTTTACGTCAGCATATAACATGCAGAACTGTGTGGGAGAGAGTGTGGTCTACAATGTGAACTGAGATCCATGCTTAGAGGCAAAGCCCCAGGATATGTATATTCATTGCAGGTGATGTGACACACTAATGAAAGATGTTTATGTGGGATGTTATGGGAGGTGTGGGAGGTGGAGAACATGGGAATCCCTGTAATTTTTGTATAATATTTATGTAATCTAAGCATCTTGTAAAATCTATATAAAAAACATACCACACAAATACAAAGTATCAACAATAGCAGAGTATATGTGAACATTGCACTTTTCCATGAATTATCTGTAATCCTGTAATATTTCTAATGTAAAATAATAATATTTCAAAATGTTAAACTTACAGAAAAAATAAACTGCTTTAAAAAAAAAAAAGAGTTGGTATGTGTACATCCAAGAGTCTTAAATCTTTGGGCTGCCCATGTGCCAGCTGGACCCTTAGCATGATAAATAGTATATATGTAAAAAACACAGGTAATCTTATCCTCAGTGCTGAGTGAAAGCCATACCCTTGAGGTCTGGAACAAGCCAAGGCTGCCTGCCTTCACTACTGCTATTCAGTCTTGTACTGGAAGTTAGGAAATTAGGCCATAAAACTACATAAACGATATCCAAATTAGAAAGGAAGCAAAATTAGCTGTTTTAAGAGATGTGATGATCCTTTATATACACCATGACAAAGCTTGCCCAAGAAAACTCTAGAGCTAATAAATGAATCCAGTCAAATGAAACCTATGAGATTAACATGCAAAAATTAGTTGTGTTTTATACAATATAAAGAACATTCTTAACTGGGCAATTAAAAAATCCATTCACCATAACATCTAATGGAAAATAATTCATAGGAATAATTTTAACTAAACAGGTTGCACAATAAAAACTTCAAAAAATTAGAAGTGTATGCATTAGAAGAAATTAGTGTGTATGCATAGAAATATTAGAATTTTTAATCCATACATGGTGGAATGCTATATTATTAGAGTACTGTAATTTTGCAGTTTCTTTTGAATTCACATTACAGTCTTCATTCATATTCAATATTACTTCTTTCAGCACATTTGCCCTCATCCCCTCCTGTGAAGGTAAATTATACATTTGTAATATATTAGATAGATTTGCAACATTTTCATTCTATCTGGGATTCCCTTGACTTGTAAATGATTTTTTTTACTTGCATACATATGGTTCACTCTTTGTGTTGTCAAGTTCAATGAGTTTTAACAAATGCATAATATCATGTGTCTAGAATTACAGTATTGCACAGAATAGATTCAGCTCTATAAAAATTCCACTGTGCTTCACCTATTCAACCCTCCTTCCCTCTCTGCAGTCCTCTGACAAATAGTGAGCATTTTGTTGTCTCATTGTTTTGACTTATCCAGAATGTGATCTAATTGATATCATACATATGGAAAATTTTAAAACTGGTTTCTTTTAATTAGAAATAATCATTTAAGATTCATTCATATCTGTAGTGACTGGATGAAACCTTTCTTTTTATCTCAGTAATATTCCATTTTATAGATATAGCATAGTGAGTTTACCTATTCATTATTCAACATCTTTGTTGCATTTAGATTTTGGGAATTACAAATACACCTGTTATAAATATTCATGTGTGGATTTTTTTAATTAATTTTTATTTATTTTTAAAGAAGCTTTAGACTGCACAAATGTTTAAAAATATAAGGGATTTCCCTCCCACACTTTCCTCAATTAACAACATCCTTCATTAGTGTGGTACAATTGTTTCAATTTATGAACACATATTGAAGCATTGCTACTAAACATGGACTATATTTTACAATATAGTTTACACTCTGTATCATACAATTTAATAGGATATGACAAGATATATAATGACCTGTATACATCATTGCAGTGTCATGCAGGACAAACACAATTTCCCCAAATTGCCCCCATATTACAACTATTCTTTCCTATCCCTTAGAATCTCCAGTGGCTACTGCCTTTATATCAATGACAAGAGTTCCTCCATTGCTAGAATAATAAGTCTATAGTACAATAATAAGTCTACTTTTGTCCATTGTTCATCCCCCAATTTTGAGGATTTGGGGATGGTAATGCCCGCTCTGCTTCTAATTAAGAGGGACCTTAGATCCCATGGGGTAGATGAATGGAACTATTTTGCAGTTGCAGACACTCTCTGTCTTTGGAATGGGTGTTGTCCATCATCATCACGTTTTTAGTTGTCCTGGCTGAGTCCAGTGAACAGGAGATTAGGTGTTGCAACCCTACTGAAATTCTTGGCTCAACTGGCAATTGAAGGACCCAAGATTTAAGTCTCTGGGACATACATTCTTCAAGGATACTGCTAAATATAGGTTCAAATAAAAAGGGCAGAAAAGCCATATGTAGGGAACCTATAAAAGAGTCTAACTCTGTTACACTGGGAAGCATGAATTCCAAAGTAAGGCTCACTGACAGGGTGCCAAATTCCTGAGCTGTGTGTCCTGCTTATAGTTTCTGGATGTCTCTAAAGCCCTCAGGAGCCTGGCTATTTGAGGCACTGTTTATGGTGGCATTCAATGAGATCCTACCATGACTTGCATAAGTGTAACCTCCGGAATGAACTCCTGAATCAATTTGTAATCACTTAGCCATAAAAACTTTTTTTGTGTTTACCATTTTCTGCTTTGGTTAAGATCTTTTTCCAGTTGCATTGATAGTTGGTACTTCATTTCTCTTATTCTTTTTCCTTGCTGTTGTCTATGTTCCCTTGAAAAAAAAAAAAAAAAACTAGGGCCAGAGAAAAGGAAAGAGGTAAGAAGAGAAAAAGAATAATAGTAATAATGATAGTAAAAGGTAGAAGAGTTACCCTGTAAGACCTAGGAAAATAAATAACTCAAGCAAGAACTGCGAAAGATTAAGAGTAAAAAAAGTGAAATACAAACAATGAGATGAGAAATCAAATAGAGAAAACTATGTAGGATGAATTAAAAGGTTATAATGATGAGAAGGGAGGGGAAGAGGAAAGACAAGAAAATAGAGAAAAAGTAAAGAAAAAGAAAACAGAGAAATACAGAGAAAGAAATAAAACTAGAAAAATTGAAGGCCAAACAGAAAGAAGTGGAATATAAGAACAACAGAAAGCAGAAGATAGAAAGATGAAAAAGGAAAAG
>JAKSZT010004335.1:318967-336579 GCA_026826555.1 Tolypeutes matacus
AAAAAAAAAAAAAAAAAACAAAAACAAGTAAGCAAAAACAATAACCATGGGAAAACAGCCTTCCCTTTTAGGCTCCTAAGGAGATTCTCACCAATCAATTACCCTGTATTATGCCCTCTGCAAGTTTTTAACTGGGTTTTAGTAAGTAAAATAAGTTAAATTTTAAAAAGGAACATTTTTTTAAAAAGAAAAATAAAAGATCCAAGAAAAGTTAATAAAAATGAATGTTTCTATGTTTCCTGTCCTAAAATATCAGCTGGATGTCTGATAATCCAGTGGATTACTTCTCTAAGAAGAGCTGGGAATCATACAAGGGACCTCATATATTCAAGACAAAAACTACACAACAGAGCCAAACTTTCTCCCTGGAACAGTTGGCCTTTCAGAAAGCTATCCACTCACTTTCCTTTAGGCGGGTTAGAATCTTTGCAGCTGGCCAGAGTCCTGCTGATTAGATGCCTGTCTGTCCCCACTCTCTTTCTATTTTAATTGCTTTCTCTCCCTGGGCAGGTTGATGTGACAGCCTGTGCATAACATTCCAATGTGTGTATCACCACAATTTGTTCATCCATTCATCAGTTGATGGAAACCTGGGTTGTTTCCAACTTTTGGCTCTGGTCAATAATGTTTCTATGAACATCCATGTACCAAAGGCTATTCATGTCACTGTTCTCAGTTCTCCTGGGTATAGACTTAGCATAGAATTGGTGGATCTCATGGCTAATCTATATTCAGCTTCCTTAGGAACTGCCAAATAGTCCTCCACAGTGGCTGTAGCATTCTACATTCCCATCAACAGTAAATAAGTGTTCTTATCTCTCCACATACTCTCCAAAATTTACAGGTTTCCAACTTTTTACTAGTGGCCAATTTAACACATGTGAAATGATATCTCACTGTAGTTTCAATTTGCATTTCCCTAATCACTAATGATGTTGAACAGTTTTTCATGTGTTTCTTCATCATTTCTATTTCTTCTGTGGACTATTTTGTTTTCAATTCTTTTGTCCTTTTTCTGAATATATTTATATTATATTTATATATTTTTTATTTTATTGAAATATATCATTGACACATTAACATACATAAACAACAAGTGTATAGTAAGTGTTGTGAAGTAACAAAACAAACATGCATGACATTATACAGGAGACCCATACCTCACCCTACCACAAACAAGTTGCACTGTTGTGAAACATTTATTATAAATTATGAAAGAATATTGTCAAAATATCACTACTAACTATAGTCCATATCTTACATTTGATGTATTTTCTCCCAATCCACTCTATTATTATTATTATTTTCATATATTTTTGTTACAGAAGTTGTGAAGTTACAAACAATCATGATAGTTTTTTCTTATTGTTGAATTATATGATCTCTTTTTATATCATGGATATTAAACTGTTATCAGATATGTGATTGGCAAAAATTTTCTCCTATTGAGTTGGGTGCCTTTTCATCCATTTGTCAAAGTCCTTTGAGGTACAAACATGTTTAATTTGAAGAGGTACCATGTATCTATTTTTTGGGGTTGTTGCTTGTGCTTTTGGTGTAAGGCTTAAGAAACTACCATCTACCATAATATCTTGAAAATATTTTCCTACATTTTATTCTAATACTTATATGGTTGTTCCTCTCTCTGTCCCTCACCATTCTGGGAGTTGTGAAATGCTGTATTGCTCTGCTGACCCCCAAGACAAGCCTTTCAATCACCTTTTGGCTCTTTCTTCCTTGCTTTTGTGAGAGAGCTGACTCCTGTCTGCCTAATCTGATGCCATCTTTCTTCTTAAAAGATTACCCCTTATACTATTATATAGTGTCTGTCTTTGTCTCTTACAATAGCTTTGCATTTCAAGTCTATTTTGTCCAATAATAGTATAGCTACCCCTGCCTGTTTTTGTTTATTGTTTGCTTATAAGATTATTTTATATCCATTCACTTTCAGCTTCCTCAAAACCCTCGGTCTAAGGTGGTTTCTTGTAGACAGCATGTAGATGGGTCATATTTCCTTATCCATTCTGCAAATCTGTATCTCTTGACTGGTGAGCTTAATCCATTAACATTCAATGTTATTTCCTTCAAGGAATTATTTACATTAGCCATATTTTCTTTGA
Organism: Tolypeutes matacus; assembly: GCA_026826555.1. Lineage (NCBI taxonomy): Eukaryota > Metazoa > Chordata > Mammalia > Cingulata > Chlamyphoridae > Tolypeutes > Tolypeutes matacus. The sequence continues at coordinate 321,088 of JAKSZT010004335.1, forward strand.
TTTATGTATGTTGTTTTTATTTCTCTTTTGTATTTTTACTTGTCCTTATACTATCCTCCAACTCTCTCCTTTTTTTCCTTTCAACATGAAGAACTCCCTTTAGTCTTTCTTGAAGGGCAAGTTTCTTATTGGCATACACACTTAATTTCAGTTTATCTGTGAATATTTTGAACTCTCCATCATTTTTGAATGCCAGATTTGCTGGATAGAGAATTCTTCGCTGGAAGTTTTTTTTTTCCTTTCAGTTCCTTAACTATGTCATATCCACTGCCTTCTTGCCTCCATAGTTTCAGATGATAAATCAGCATTTATCTTATGAGTTTCCTTTGTATGTGATGGTTACCTTTTCTCATGCTGCATTCAGTATTTTCTCTTTGTCTTTAACATTGATCAGTTTGACAGGTATATGTCTTGGAGTATGCCTGTTGTGATTTATACTGATTGGGGTGTGGTGTGCTTCCTGGACATGTACATACATCTCCTTCAATAGGGTTGGAAATTTTTCAGCCATTATTTCCTCTAACACTCCTCCTGCCTCTTTTCCCTTCTCTTGTCCCTCTGGGATATTTGTAATGCATATGCTTGTGAATTTTCTTTTTTTTTTTTTTTTAAATATTTAATTTTATTAACAGAATATTTACATTCTCTTTAAGACCTTATTTAACCTTTGTGACTGTTCCAAGTTTAAAAAGCATTAAGCAATAACCACACACAAGATGAAAGCATTGTAAACTATACAATACTTTATGTACAATTTTTACAAAGTAACACTTTTTTAAATAATGTAACTGGACACAAAAATATACACTTTAGAGAAATTCACATCAGTAATTGTATAAAGCTCTCTTCTATGGTCCTGAAAATTTAGGACAAACATTAGCTCTGTAAATAAAGTGTTACTGTGACAGTCCTGAAAGGCCACTATATATATTTATCTACATGTAGATATCACACTGACATTTTCAAGGCTACCAGCTTTACTATATAATTTTTAGATTATGTATTCAAGTGTTGAGGTTATGATTATGCAAACATTAAAAGAATAGTGGTATAAGAAGTAGCTGGGGAACAAATATGAGCCAGCATTTACTTAGAGGCTCTAAGCTTCCCAATTTAAATTCTAAATGTCTGATATTCTTCACTTCAAAAACCAGTAGTGAATAATGTTTAAAATAAAATTACTGCAAACAAGCTTGAAACATGATTCAGATTTAGTACAATTTTAAGTTATTTTTTTTTAAATGCAAACAGTTCATTTACCATTTATTTTAATGCATCTGCATTAAGGCTTTGAATTATTTGACCCAAGATTTTACAATATTAAGGTCTGACTCAGGATTTTACAATGTTAAAATGAACAGGTCCACAACCATACTACCTACTCTGTCTCACTGAGACTCAGCATATCGTTAAAGCTCAACACCTTAAGAAAATGGTAGCACAGACATATGCTAACAGCTAAGTAGTTACATATATAGTTTTTTAATTAAAGATGTATAATAAAACAAACAGCTTAGTGGCAAGAAATCGGTGCTAATAAACAAAAGGTTTCTTTTTAAAAGAAATTGTAACATCTTTGGAAAACTGTCTGGTTCTTTCTTTAGTTCCCACGAAGTTCATGCAGATAGATTTCTTAAGACAATCTTAAAGTACATCGTGGATGGAAGTGGAATGTACATCCAGAACTACAGCTGAAAACTAAGACCTGGGTGCTGATAGAAAAATCTTCCTGATTTCAGTCATCCATCACACATTTGTGTCCTGGAGTAAAGGTTCTTTGGCCTCTCCTGGGGCTTGTGTACTATGAGGATGGCTGTGACTGCCACAGTGTTTTTTCCAACTACTAGACCTTAAGCTTAAGTTGGTATGTTCCGGAATAAACAAGGCAACAAGCAGAGCCAGCAGTACCGAACAGGCTCCAAAAAGGAAGGGGGGGGCCAGGGATGATGAAATTCTGTTCGAAATGGTGCTGAGGGCTTGTGTTTGTTCCCAAGTCTGTTCCTGTTATTGGCAGTTCTTTAAGTTCCACATGGAATATGTAGAATATGAATCCATAAAGGGCTGGACCCAGACCATTGCACAACCCTCAGATTCCTGTTATCATTCCTTGAATGACACCTTGTTGATCAGCATCAGCAGTTCGTGAAACAAGTGCACTGACAGCTGGAAAGGTAATGCTAGACATGGCTGCTACCGCCCCAGCAGCCCACATCATCCAAGGTTCTGAACCGAAGCCATACCATGCCAACTGTAATATTTGAAATCCTAGACCCAATAAAATGGTGTTCTTATTTCCAATTGATCTCATAAGTAAACTCAAGACTATAGTCTGTGCAATAATGGAAAGAATGCCAAGGACTGCTATAAATGCTGCAACACTTTCTGGTGAAAATTTCATTATCTGCCTGAGGTATAAAAAAAAGCTGGAATATTGGCCTGCTGCAAAGGGGTCAGCCTGTTCCCAGGAAATTGGTCCTCCCCACGACGCTGGCCGCATCTTCTCAGGCAATGACTCTGGCACAGCAACAAGGATGAAACAAATATCTAGCAAAGCTATTGCTGTAGCTAGGACCACCACTAAGCTGTCTCCATATACTCGCCCAAGGTAAGCCCCAATTGCAGGGCTGGTTACTAAACTTGCAGCAAATGTTGCTGAAACCAGTCCATAAGCCATACTTCTTTCATGTTCTTGGGTTATATCTGCTACATATGCAAATACCATGGAGAAAGTCACTGCAAAAACCCCAGACACAGAGATAACAGCAAAGTACCACCTTTACTCCTTGAATTAGGCCATTCATCAGAAATGTATGTTTAGGGAAGGTTTCATGTAATACCACCAAGGTGGGTGCTGTCAATAATCCCCAAGCAAAAAACTCCAAAAAGATGACGATAACTGCATGATAAACACTAGGAGAACCTATTCCTTGAGGCGTGCCTCCGTCCTTAATGATGATCTTCTTGGCCAGCATGATACTGCGGTTCGCGGCCCGTTTCTTCTTCTTTCCCTGGGTCATTTTACCATCCTAGATTCCTGGCGCTGCTGCAGCCACTCCCGGGGCGGCCGGCCCCAGCAGCGAGTCTGTTTGTGAATTTTCTGTTGTTCATATCCCTAAGTCTTTGCTAGATTTTTTCTATCTTTTTATCTATCTATTCTGCTATCTGTTTAATTTCAGATATATTGTCTTCTATCTTGCTAATTCTTTCCATTGCCTGTTCAAATCTGTTGTTATGTGCTTACAGTGAATTTTTGATTCCTTAGATTGTGCCATTCATCCCATCCTATCCATTAACTTTTTATGTATGTTTACAATTTCTTCAGCATGTTCTCTCAGTGCCTTCTTAATAACTTTAATCTCTTCCTTCACTTCATTAAGTTGGTCCATGATATTTGTTTGAGAGCTTTGATTAGTTGTTCAATGTTCTGCATCTCTTCCTGGGTTTTAGTTTCTTCCTTGGACTGGGCTATTTCATCCTGCTTCTTACTATGGTTTGTAATTTTTTGTTGCTGTCTGGTCAAAATTTATCTTGATGGGTTTATTCAATTGATGTTAGCTACTCTCTGTACTCTAGGGCTTTATTTGGTTGCTTTTGTGTGTGTGTTAAGTTTTCTCTTTGACACTTTGTTCTTCTCATTCTATTTCCTTGCTTTTGTCTATGTTCCCTTGAAGGAAAATGATTTGGGCCAGGGAAAGTGAAAAAGGTAAGAAAATAAAAAGGATAATAGTAATTATAATAGTAAAAAGTTGCAAGAGAAACTATATAAGACCTAGGAAAATGAATTTTTAACTCATGTAAGCAGTGTAGAGTAATAGGAATAAAAAAGTGCTTTGCCAACAATGAAATGGGAAACCAAAGAGAAAAATATATAAAATGAATTAAAATGCCAGAACGATGCAGAGAGAGGGAAAAGAAAAAGAAAATACAAAAAGAAAAAACTTAATATAAGAAAGAAAAGAGAATAGATGATATTGAAATAAAAACTAGAAAAGTAAGAACAACAACATAAAGTTGGAGATAGAAAGATGAAAGAATGAAAAGAGATAGGGTTGGTAGAAAAAAATAGTATACACAGAAAAGGGGAAATCAAGGAAGAGAAAACCAAGCAAACAAAAGACAGGCCAAAAGCACCTAATAAAAAAGGGGAGTGGGAAAGAAAGAAAAATGAAAAACAAAAACAAACAAAGACATAAGCAAGCAGTCAAACAAAAACTAAGGAAAAACAGCCCTCTCTCTTAGGCCCCTGAGGAGCTTCTCAGGCTACAGGTGTTCATCAATAAATTACCCTGCAGCTTGCTCTCTGCAGGTTTTGAAGAAGATTTTAGCAAGTAAACTAAGTTAAATTTTTAATAAAGTAACTTTTTAAAGGAAATATAAGAAACCCAACAGAAGCTAATACAGAAATAATGTCTATGTTTTCCTTGTCCTAAAGTATCAGATGGATGTTTGATATCCTGGTGGATCACTACTCTAAGTGGAGTCAGGAATTGACCTAGGGAATTTATATAGTCAAGGCAGAAACTCCTACACTGAGTCAAACTTTATTGTTGGGTCAGCTAGCTCTTCAGAAAGCCACCTAGTCACTTTCCCTTGGGCAGGTTTGAGTCTTTGAATTTGGGTAAATTCCTGTTGATTAGGAGCCTGTCTGCCTCTGTCCTCTTTCTATTGTTATTGTTTTTTCTTCCAGGGCAGCAGGATGCAAAGCTAAAAAATAGCAACATGCTAATATAAAACATAATGAAAGCTCATGTGAAATATGGATATTAGTAATATTTCATATATAAGAGAGTTTATACAAATTATAAACAAATTCAAATAAACTTAGAGAACTGGGAACAGAATAGTAGGTAAGTAGAGCAGGGGAAGTGGAGAGATTAAAAGGTGATGTGATTTTTGTTTCCTTGTTTACTATTATTATAGCAATAATGAAATTGCTTCAATAATGACTGAAAAGTTTAATGCGCAAGAATGTGATTATAACAAATACCATTTATTGTACACTTTGAAGGGATTTATGCTTATAAATATGTAACAACAAAATTGATTTGTTAAAAAAAATCAATTGCCAGGCAGAATATGTTGCTTATGTGAGATTCACCTTCAATACAAAGACAAAAATAGGTTGAAAGTGAAAGGATGGAAAAATATTATCTATGCAAGTAATAATCAAGAGGTAGCTGAACTAATATGGGGAAAAATGACTTTGAATCAAAAGCTGTTATAAGAGACAAAGAAGCACACTACATATTAATAAAAGAGGAAACTCACCAAGAATAGATAACAGGATTTAATATTTATACACCTAAAAATTGTGCTTCAAAATACATGAGGCAAACACAGGCAAAACAGAAAGGAGAAACAGACAACTTTACAAGAGTATTTTGATACTTTGATACACCACTCATCAAAAGATCAAATATCATGATGGAAGAGCAATAAGCAAATGGAGAACTTGAAAAATATTATAAAGGAACTGTCCTTACAGATTAACAAAATAAAAAACAATAGGGAGAATTATTAAAACCAAAGGTAAAAGCTTTGTAAAGGTCAATAAAATTGACAAACCTTAACAAGACTGACAAAGTAAAAAAGAGAAGGGCAAACAAATAAAATCAGAAATGAGAGGTGGGACATTATCACTGACCCCGCAGAAATATGAGAGATCATAAGAGGATACTATGAAAAATTGTACATCACAAAACTGGACATCAAAAGTGAAATGGGCAAATTCCTAGGAAAAATATGAACAATCTACACTGATCCTAGAAAAAATAGTAGATCTCAACAAACTAATTACAATTGAAGAGATTGTAACAGTTATCAAAAACCTCCCAAAGATAATAATCCCAGGACCAGCTTCAGAGGTGAATTCTACCAAACTTTCAAAGATGATCTAACACCAAAATTTCTCAAGCTCTTCCAAAAGATGAAAAGGAAAGAACACTACTAAACTCAGTCTATGAAGAAAACATCACTCTAATATTAAAAAACAGATAAAGATAATATGAAAAAAGAAAATCACAGACCAATTTATCTAATAAATATAGATAGAAAAAAACTCAACAAAATACTTGCAAAATGAATCCAAAAGCACATTAAACAAATTATGCACCATGATCAAGTGGGTTTTTCACAGGTATGCAATGGTTTTTCAATCATTGCATAGAAAACAAATTAGGGTCATAAACCACAGTGATAAATTGAAGAAGAAATATCACATGATTTTTTGATTGATGCAGAAAAAGCATTCTATAAATATATCCTTCTTTCTTGATAAAATCCCTTGTATAAGAATACAAGGAAGTTTTCTCAACATGGTAAAGTGCATATCTGCAAAACCTACAACTAACATTGTCCTCAATGGTGAGAGACTGCAAACTTTTCTGCTGAGACCAGGAACAATACAAGATGTCCACTGTCACCACTATTATTAAATATTTTGTTAGAAGTTTCTAGCTGGAACAATTAGGCTAGGTAAACAAATAAAAGTCACCCATATAATAAAGGAAAAAGTAAAATGTTCACTATTTGGTAATAATAGCCAATATCTAGAAATGCTGAAAAATCCACAAAGAAGCTACTGGAAATAATAGACAAGTTCAACAAAGTGCTGGATACAAGATTAATGTGCAAATATCAATAGTATATCACAAATTCAATAAAGTGGCAGGATATAAATTCAACATGCAAAAATCAGTAGTATTTTGTACACAAAGAATGAAAAATCTGAGGAGGAAATCACAAAAAAAATTTCAATTTACAATAGCAGATAAATGAAGGAAATATATAGACATAAACTTAAGATTTAAAGGATTTGTAGAGAGAAAATGCACAACAAAGAAGACTTAAGTAAATGTAAAATAGTCCATGTTCATGGATAGAGTGAACAAATATCATTAAGATTTCTATCCTACCCAAATTTATTTACAGATTTAAAGCAATCCCAGTAAAAATTAAATCATTTTTTTTACTAAACAGGAAATACAAATAACTAAATTGATTTGGAAGTGCAAGGAGCCCTGAATAACCAAAACTTATTGAAAAAAAAAGTTGAGGAATCACACTACTTGACTTACAGCATACTACAGAACTACAGTGGTCAAAAATTCATGGTAGCTTTGCTGGATGTCAGCTTTGCTGGAATTCAAAAAGGACAAAGTTTAAAATTTTCACAGATAAACAGAAATTAAGAAAGAATGCCAATAAGAAACCTGCCCTTCAAGAAATACTAACGGGAGTTCTGCATGTTGAAAGGGAAAAAAAGGAGAGAGTTGGAGGAGAGTTTAAGAGCAACTAAAAAGACAAAAAGAGAAATAAAAACAACATAGGACATACATAAATCCAAAGAAAATATGGTGAATGTAAGTACTTCCTTCAGAGTAATAATACTGAATGTTAATGGATTAAACTCACCAGTCAAGAGACACAGATTTGCAGAATGGATAAAGAAATAAGACCCATCTATATGTTGTATACAAGAAACCTGCCCTAGACTCAGGGATTCAAGGAGGCTGGAAGTGAATGGCTGGAAAACAATCTTACATGTAACCAAAAAAGAACAGGAGGATCTATACTAATATACAAAATAGACTTTAAAAGTGAAACTATTGTAAGAGTCAAAGATGGACACTATATATTAAAGAAAGGAGTAATCTTTAAAGAAGAAAGAACAATCATAAACAGTTATGCACCTAACAGGGGTACCTCAAAATACACAAGGGAAACACTGGAAAAATTAAGTGGAGAAAAAGATGCCTTCACAATTATAGTGAGGGTCTTTAATACACCATTATAACCATTAGAAAATCTTGACAAAGAATCAATACAGAAAAAAAGACTTGAATAATGAATTAGAGGATCTGTATCTAATAGATATATACAGAACACTACACTCAAATAGAGCAGGATTTACTTTCTTCTCAAGTGCACATGGATCATAATCCAAGATAAACCACATGCTAGGCCACAGAAAAAATCTCAATGAATTCAGAAAGATTGAGATTATACAAAGTAATTTCTTTGGCCACAATGGAATGAAAATAAAAATCAGTACCAGATTATGAACAAAGATAAGGAAGTTAAAAGACACCCTCTTAGACAAACAATGTGTCAAGGAGGAAATCTCAAAAGAAATCAGTAAATATCTTGTAAGAAATGGAAATGACAACACAACATTTCAAAATCTATGGGATTCAGCCAAAGCTGTACTGGAGGGAAATTCATAGCCATAAATGCATATATCAAAAAAGAAAAAAGGGATAAAATCAAACATCTAATTGCACACCTAGAGGAATTTGAAACACAACAACAAACTAACCTCAAAGGAAGTAAAAAGAAGGAAATAACAAAGAAAACAGCAGAACTAGATGAAATATGAAATAAGAAAGCACTAGGAAGAAAACCATAACCAAAAGCCTGTTCTTTGAAAAGATCATAAATTGACCAATGCTTAGCCAGACTAAGAAAGAAAAAAAGAGAAGATGCAAATACACAAAATAAGAAATGAGCAAGGGGATATCACCACTGATCCCACAAAAATAAAGAGTATCATAAGAGAATAACTTGAAAAATTATATGCCAAGAAAAATGATAATTTAGAGGAAATTGACAAATTCCTAGAAACTCACAAGCAGTCTACAATGAAAAAAGATGAACTTAATGAACTCAACAAACCAATTACAAGTAAAGAGTTGGACTCAGTCATGAAAAACCTCCCAACTAGGAAGAGCCCAGGACCAAACAGCTTTACAGGTGAATTCTACCAAATATTCTAGAAAGAAATAACACCTATCCTGCTTAAACTCTTCCAAAAAATAGAAGTAGAATGAACATTGCCTAACTCATTCTATGATACCAACATTATCCATATACAAAATCCAAACAAAGATACCACAAGAAAGGAAAATTACAGACCAATGAACCCAGATGTTAAAATCCTCAACAAAATACTTGCTAATCACATTCAACAACACATCCAAGGAAAAGACACCATGACCAAGTGGATATCATACCAGGTGTGCATGAATGGTGCAACATAAGAAAATTCAATCAATGTAATACACCACATAAACAGATTGAAAGGGAAAAAATCACATGATCATTTCTATAGAGGCAGAAAAAGCATTTGACAAAATTCAGCACCATTTCCTGATAAAAACAATGCAAAAGATATGAATGGAAGGAAATTTTCTGAATATGATAAAGGGTATAGATGAAAGACCCACAGCTAACATCATCTTCAATTTTGACATCCTAAAAGCTTTCCCTCTAAGATCAGGAACAAGGCATATATGCCCACTATTACAGCTCCTATTTAACATTGTGTTAGAATTACTTGCTCGAGCACCGAGGCAAGAAAAAGATATAAAAAGGATGCTAACTGGAAAGGAAGAAGTAAAAATTTCACTATTTGTAGGTGACATGATCCTATACATAAAAATACCTAAGAAATTTACAACAAAGCTTCTAGAACTTATAAATGGGTTCAGTAGAGTCACAGGCTATAAGATCAATGCTCAAATATCAGTATCATTTCTGTACACCAATAATGAGCAATCTGAGGAGGAAATCAAGAAAAAATACCATTTACAATAGTAACTAAAAGAATCAAATACCTAGGAAAAAATTTAACAAAATACGTAAAGGACTTATATACAAAAAACTACACAACACTGTTAAAGGAAATCAAAGAAGACTTAAGTAAATGGAAGAATATTCCCTGTTCATGGTAGGAAGACTAAACATCACCAAGGTGTCTGTCCTACCCAAACTAATCTACAGATTTAATGCAATCCCAATAAAAATCAACACCGCATTTTTTAATGAACTGGAAAAGCTAACTATGAACTTTATATGGAAGGGTAAGAGGCCCTGAATAACCAAGACATATTGGGGGGAAAAAAAGAAATCAGAGGCATCACACTACCTGATTTTAAAACATACTACAAAGCTACAGTGGTCAAACTGCATGGTATAGGCACAAGGATAGACATACTGACCAAGGGAACCGAATTGAGAGTTCTGATATAGGTCCTCCCATATATAGTCTTCTGACATTCAACAAGGCCACCAAGTCTACTTAAATGGGAGAAAATGGCCTCTTAAAGAGATAGTGCTTGAAGAACTGGATATCCATATCGAAAACAATGAGAGAGGAACACCATCTCACACCTGCAAAAATCAACTCCAATGGTTCAAAGATCAAAATATAAGATCCAAGACCATAAAGACCATGGAAGATAATGTATCAAAGCATCTGAAGGACCTTGTAGTAGGAAATGGTTTTATGATCTTCACACGCAAAGCATGAGTAATGAAAGAAAAAATAGTTAAATTGGATCCCCTCAAAATTAAAATTTTTCTCACCTCAAAGGACCTCATCAAGTACGTATAATGGCAGCCTACCTAATGGGAGAAAATATTTGATAACCTTATATCTGATAGGAGCCTAATATCCAACATATATAAAGAAATGCTACACCTCAAAATAAAGACAAACAACCTGTTAAAAAAAATGGGTAAGCTCCCTGAAAGGACACTTTTCTAATGAAGAAATACAAAAGAATCTGAAAAGATGCTCAACATCACTAGCTATTAGGGAATAGCAAATCAAAACTACAATAAGATACCATCTTACACACATTAGACTGGCAGCTATTTTTTTAAAAAATGGATGTGTGTAAGTGTTGGATAGGATGGCCACACTCATCCACTGCTTGTGAGAATGTAGAATGGTTCAGCCATTGTGGAAGACTGTTTGGCAGTTCCTCAAAAACTAACTATAGAACTGCCATATGATCCAGCAATTCCACTGCTGCATATATACCCAGTAGAATTGAAAGCAAAGACACGAACAGATATATGCACACCAATGTTCATAGTTGCATTATTCACTATTGCCAAAAGTTGCAATCAACCCAAATGCCTATCAACAGATGAATGGATAAACAAAATGTTTTACATACATACAATGGAATATTACTCAGCTGTAAGAAGGGATATGGTGCTAAAGGTCGAGATAACTTGGATGAACCTTGAGGACCTTATGTTGAGTGAAGCAAGCCAGGCATTGAGAGATGAACAGTACATGAACTTACTGATATGAATTAAGCAAATTGAGCAGACTCAGAGAGCTATTGTCTGGAAGATAGGTTTTACAGGAATAGAAAGAATGAAGAAGGTTGTGAGTCAACACCCATATGGATATAATATATGGTACGGTGGAAGTGTGAAGTTAGGTATTGAAGGGATGTGACAGGAGGGCAGTGATATTATTGGTTTGAGTGGTGCAGGTTTGACAGGAGTGGAGAGTGGGGAGGGTGGGTTGGAAGTTCCGGGGAACTGGGGCAAGGGTCATGAGAGAGACCAAGTGAACACTGGAGATTTGCATATATGTGGTTGAAAGTACAAAGTTGGGAAAGCTCTTATGGCAATATGACAAGGAAGGGTTACTGGTTTAGGGTGTTGAATGGGGTGGCATTTGGGACAGGATGCCCTGGAACAGGCTTCTAGGGAGGGTCTGATGACCATTTTGTCAATAATGTGTTTTATCAGTGGGTGGAGACCCACATAATGAGTGGACCTGGGTCCGTGAAAATGGTGCCGCAGATGAGAAAGAAAGAATAAGACAAAAAGAAGAGAAACTGATATCAGGGGACTCTCCATCTGATATGATAGAAGAGCCCAGCCACCTCATAGAGCGTGGCTTTTATTTGTTGTTTGGCGAATCAAAATACATGTGCACATGTGTAAGGGTAATAGATACTTAACAGTTACACATGAGCTGAAATCAACAAGTCTTAAAGGTCAATGACTCAGCTCTTTTACATTTCTGTAATTTACAAACATTGTCTCAGGCTGTTTCCCCATCCAGCTGGAGAGCTTGTTTATTATATTCCCAGGTGACCTGCTTTTCCATCAGTAGTCATAGTCTGAAACTCCATCAGGAAGGAGTTGGACTCCCATACTCAGGAGGACTGATTTGTTCATAAATATTGAGGTGAGAGTGTTTCAAAAGCATGGGCAGTTCCTAGTCTGCCCATGTGTGTCAAGACCTCATGTTTTTGCATGTAATTCTGAATCTTGTCATTCAAGGAGTGAAGCCAGGATGTTACCGTTGACCCTGAGGGGAGGTGGAGGGAAGAACAAAATAGATCAAACAGGGAGTATTTAGTGGCAATGGAAGTGTTTTACAAGATCTTACAATGATGGACACAGGCTATTAAATATCATCAAAATTCATAAAAGTGTACTGTCTAAAATGTAATCTATAATGTAAACCATTGACAATGATTAATAACTATTTTTTTCACTATGTGTATTTCAGTTATAAAAAAGGTACCATCCACATATTAAAAGGTATTAATACAGGTGGGAGGAAAAGGGGAGGATGTTGGGTATATTAGTGTCCCCTGTATTCTGTATGTGATTTTACTATGACCTAAAACTTCTTTAAAAACAAAATTAAGAATAATAAGACACTGGGAAATAAATGGAAGAAAACGTCACTGTACAGAAAGGACATCAGATATTACAGTGATGAAATGCAAAATATAAAAAAATATATATTTTAAATTTTTTCATTATTTTTAATATCTCAATCCTTTAATTTAATTTAATTTTTTGTTTTTTAAATTTTTTATGTATATATTTCTTATATTTAAACTTATTATTACTCATTTTCCTATTAATTGTATCTGGCTATTTTAATAGCTTCATTTTTGAAGAAGCTTTGAATTACAGAAGGGTTACAACTGGGGCAGGGGAATATCACTTGTGTGGAGTGTCAAAGATGGGGCATGCATGGGAGGAAGTTCACTTGGGCATACATATAAGGTATATAAAAATGTTCACATGTTAATGAGACATTGTCACAGTGGGTGGAGACTCACACAATAACCAAAAGAATACTGAATTCCCATCTTGGAGAACTCTGCCATATTCTTTAATGGAGCAGCAACAATCCCCCAAGTGCTGGGCTAATGACTGTTTAAGAAGGATGATCCACTGACAGGCCCTTGATGTTGATGACTATGCCTATAAGCCTTTGAGCTTGAAATTGAAACTTAGCCTATAGTTGGGTGCCTAAGAAATGCCTCCTGAGATCCTTCTTGTTGCTCAAATGTGGCCTCTCTCTATGCCAAACTCAGCAGATAAATACATTACCTTTCTCCCAGCATGGAACATGACTCCCATGCATGAGCCTACCTGGCACCTAGGGATTACTACTAAGCACCAACTAGCAATGAAGTTGGAAAAAAACTTTTAATAAAAGGAGGAATTTGTAAAGTCAAATGAGTTTATATGGCTAAGAGACTTCAAAGTGAGTCGAGAGGTCTTTCCAGAGGTAACGCTTATACAAATCTCATAAGGATCTCATAGTCTTTCAAAGTGGATACTACTCCAAATGGTGGGGCTCCTGAGGGCTTTGGAGACACCCAGGTCCTATGGTCAGTGCAGATATCTCTGGAATTTGATGTTTTGCCACTGGATCCTACTTTGGAGTCTGTGCTCCTGAGAATGACACAGAATTGGACTCAATTATGTCTTCCTTACACATGACTCATGTGTCCCTTCTATTCAAACCTAAACTTGTTGCTGGAGTTTGTCTGTGTATATCCAAGAGATTTGAGTATTTGGGCTATCCAGGTGCCAACTGGGCCAGGAAACTCTGCAGAGTTGCAACACCTACTCTAAAGCTCATTGGACTCACCCAGGACAAGTAACAAGATGATGATGGGCAAAGACCATCCCAAAAGAACAGAGAAAGTCTGCAACTGCAAGCAAGATAGTCCCATCTATCTTTTCTATGGGATATAAGCACCCTCTCAATTAGAGGTGGAGTGGATATCACCATCCCAGAATCCTCAGGATTGGGGAAAGGACTATGGACTAGAGTGGACTTACTGGTATTCTACTATAGACATATTGTGATTCTAGCAATGGAAGAAATTACAACATTTATGTGTAGCCAGTGGCTACTGGAGGCTCTGGGAGGAGGGAGGGAGAAAAACAGTTGTAATACAGGGGCTTCTTTGGGACTGGGAAATTGTCCTGAATTACACTGCAATGACAGATATATGTCATTTTATATTATCACATAACATGTAGAACTGTGTGGGAGAGAGTATAGTCTACAAAGTGAACTGTAGACCATGCTTAATGGCAAAGCCCCAGGATGCGTTTATCAACTGCAATGAATGTGCCATACTAATGAAGGATGATTATATAGAAGAGTGTGTGACATATGCAGAGTGGAGCATATGGGAATCCCTATATTTTTTGTGTGTAACATTTATGTAATCTAAGTATCTTTTAAAAAATAAAAAAAAAATATTTTTGGAAAAAGTAGAAAATTAAAAAAACTAAAAAAAAAAAAATAGAAGTCAGCAGGATTTAATGCAAGCAAAAAAAAAAAAAAAAGAAGAAGAAGAAAAGAAATTAAATTATTAGTGAAATGCAAAATCCTAGGAATGTCAAAGCCCAAGTCAATCCAAACACATTTCCATACTTTGGACAAGAATATCACACTGCTGTGAGTCTGCCATTCTATGTCAATTAAAACAGAATTTTGAAGCAAATTTCTAAATTAATTGATTTAAATAATGAATATAAAATGTCTGGCATTGTGCCTAGAATTAATAGTGAATATTTTATAATTTTGATTAAACCTCACCCAGACTCACTACTAAATTTCCTTCTCCATGTCTATTGTGCTATTTCCAGCCCTCATCATCTCTCTGGTGTTTTAATAACAGAAATATTCATGTTGACCCAGAAAGAGCTTTTGACAGGGCTAGTCTTTTCATGAATATCATCTTCTAAAATCCTTGCACTAACCCTCCAATAACTTCAAATATGCAGATCAAACATTGGGACAAAACACAAGGCTCTCTGTTATCTGGCTGCTGCTACCTTGCCAGGCTCATGTTCCACTTTTCCCTCCCTGTCCTTCATTGTTTATCAAATAATATGAAGTACTTTTAAAACCTCATCACACCTTAAGATTGATTGATCTCACATTGTTGTCACTGTCATCTCTTCTTGTTCTGGTTCTACCAAATTGTCCTCATGGAATTACTCCAAATCTTCCTTCAAACTTTAGTACAAACTTTAGTACAATGATCAGCTCCCTCTTGAAGCTTTCACAAAGCTTGTGGAACAAGGTGTGTGCAAAGTTTTGGATCCACTTCTCCAAGATTTCAATACATCTCAGCATATTGCATGTACTCAATTCAATAGCTCATCCATTTTAGATGTAATTTTCTTGATATAAATAAAAATGTCATATCATTTCTTTGTTCCCAGAATGATATTTAGTGCTTTCCTTGAAGAACTTCATGACTAAATATTTGTTGAATGACTAAAAGAAGAAACAAATGGATGTAGTTATAGAGGTATTTCCTATAACTGTAGAAGAAGAAGACACAGTGAAACAAGGAAAATGCAGCTGAGAGAAGGAAACCCCATGAATGAGAGCCAACACAAGAGGAG
>JAKSZT010004404.1:4088-93768 GCA_026826555.1 Tolypeutes matacus
TCTTTCATGCATATTCAGATGAACTTACTCTCTTGAATTCCCCCATCCCAGACACCCCCCCACCAATGCTCCTCTGCAGCCCCCATTGTAACCCTTCTGTGATATAAACCTTCCTTGAACATGAAGCCCATATAATAACAAAATAAAATTAATAGGAAAAAGAAATAATAATGATAAGCTTAAATGCAATAGATAAGTACAAGGAAACTCAGAAGAAAAAAAAAACTAAACTAAAAATAAAATATAATTAGCGGATTGGGACATTCAAAAAAATGGAAAAAAACAAAAAAAAATTTTCTTTTTAAAAAATTATTCTTTTTTCCTTTTATCACTGTATTATCAGATGTCCAGTGTACCATGACACCTTCCCCCTCTCATTCCCCAGTGTCTCCCAAATTTTCAGTTAATTTTTAAAGAAGTTTTAGGTCACAGCAAAGTCACACACGACATACTAGAGACTCCCACATACGCAATCTCCCTCCCCCTTCCGCACCCCATATTGAAACCTTTTTAAAAAAATGGATGTTAGCATTGTTATAACTGTTATACAGATAGTAAAATATAGCAACTAAACATTGTCAATGGCTTACAGTATAGTTTACAATTTAGACGGTACAGTTTAATAATTTTTTATGATATTTACCATGTCCTGTGTCCATTACTGTAAGGAATGAAAAACCTTTCCCACGACCACTTAATATCCCTTTTAATCTTAACTGTTCCTTCCTTCCCATCCCCCTTGGGTATATGACACTCCCCTGTCTTGACTCATGGCATGACAAGATTCATAGTTACATGCCCTGGGTATTCCAACCTGCCTTCCTAATCTACTCACCTGTCAACCCTGCACCCCAAAACCCAGTAATATCACCACCCATTTGTCCTATCCTTCAATATGGAACTATACTCTATCCCTTTACCATAGATTATGTCCATATGGGTGACGGCTCAAAGCCTACTCTTCTCTTTCTCTTCCTTGTTAACCTATCTTTCAGACTATGGTTCTCAGAGACTGCTCACTTTCCTCAGTTCAAATCAGTGAGGCCATATATTGTTTATCATTCAATGCCTGGCTTGCTTCACTCAACATAAAGTCTTCAAGATTCATCCACGTTATTCCATGTGTTAGCACTTTGTTCCTTCTTACAGTTGAGTAATATTCCATTGTGTGTATGTCCTACATTTTGCTTATCCATTCATCTGTTGATGGACACAGAGGCTGATTCCAACTTTTGGCAATGGTGAACAATGCCGCTATGAACATTGATGTGCATATATCTGTCCGTGTCTTTGCTTTCAGTTCTTCTGGGTATATACCCAGAAGTGGAATTGCTGGATCATACGGAAGATCTATTGTTAGTTTCGGAGGAACCACCAAACTGTCCTCCACAGTGCCATTCCACAATCCCACAAGCAGGGGATGAGGGTTCCTATTCCTCCACATCCTCTCCAACACTTAGAGTCTGCTGTTTTTTTAATAGCTGCCATTCTGATGGGTGTAAGATAGTATCTCATTGAAGTTTTGATTTGCATTTCCCTGTTAGCAAGTGATGTCAAGCATTTTTTTTCCTGTGCTTTTTAGCCATTTGTATTCCTTCCTTGGAAAAGTATCTTTTCAGTTCACTTGCCCATTTTTTAAATGGGTTGTTTGTCTTTTTATTTTCAAGGTGTAGGATTTCTTTATATATGCAGGATATTGGGCTCTTATCAGATATATGGTTGCCAAATATTTTCTCCCATTGGGTAAGCTGCCTTTTTATTTTCTTAATAACATCCTTTGAGGAGCAGAAGTTTTTAATTTTGAGGAGATCCCATTTATCTATTTTTTCTCTTGCTGCTTGTGCTTTGGTTGTGAAGTTCATGAAACCATTTCCTATTACAAGGTCCTGTAGATGCTTCCCTATATTATCTTCCAAGGTCTTGATGGTTTTGGCTCTCATATTTAGATCTTTGATCCATCTTGAGTTGATTTTTGTATAAGATGTGAGATGGTATTCTTCTCTCATTCTTTTGGATATGGATATCCAGTTCTCCAAGCACCACTTGTTAAAGTGGCCATTCTCTCCCAACTGAGTGGGCTTGGTAGCCTTGTTGAATATTAGATGACTGTATATACAAGGATCTATATCAGAACTCTCAATTCGAATCCATTGTTCAGTAGGTCGATCCTGTGCCAATACCATGCAGTTTTGATCATTGTAGCTTTGTAATATGTTTTATTTTTTTTATTTTTTTATTTTTTTAAAGATTTTATTTATTTATTCATTTATCCCCCCCCCCTGCTGCTTGTGCTTGCTGGGTCAGCTAACCACACTGTGTGGGCGGGCTTGCCTTCACCAGGAGGCCCCTGAAACCGAACCCGGGGCCTCCCATATGGTAAACGGGAGCCCTATTGATTGAGCCACAGCCGCTTCCCGGTAATATGTTTTAAAGTCTGGTATTGTGATACCTCTAATTCATTTTTCTTTTTCAATATGTCTTTGCAATTTGGGGCCTCTTATCTTTCCAAATATTTTTTGTGGTTAGTTTTTCCAGTTCCTTAAAAAATATAGTGTTGATTTTTATTGGGATTGCATTAAATCCGTAGATTAATTTGGGTAGGATAGACATATTGATGATGTTTAGTCTTCTTACCCATGAACAGGGAATATTTTTCCATTTATTTAAGTCTTCTTTGATGTCCTTTAACAGTGTTGTGTAGTTTTCTGTATATAAGTCCTTTACATCTTTAGTTAAATTTATTCCTAGTTATTTGATTCCTTCAGTAACTGTTGCAAATGGTATTTTTTTCTTGACTTCCTCCTCAGATTGCTCATTATTGGTGTACAGATATGCTACTGAATTTTGAGTATTGATCTTATAGTCTGTGACTTTACTGAACTCTTCTATAAGTTTTAAAAGGTTTGTTGTAGATTTTTCGGGGCTTTCTACATATATGATCATGCCATCTGCAAATAATGAAATTTTTATTTCTTCTTTTCCAATTTGGATGACTTTTATATCCTTTTTTGCCTCAGTGCTCAAGCAAGTACTCTTAAGACAATGTTAAATAGGAGTGGTGATAGTGGGCATCCTTGTCTTGTTCCTGATCTCAGAAGGAAGGCTTTTAGGATTTCACCATTGAAGATGATGTTAGCTTTGGGTTTTTTATATATACCCTTTATCATATTCAGAAAGTTTCCTTCTATTCTTATCTTCTGCAGTGTTTTTACCGGAAAGAGTGCTGTATTTTGTTGAGTGCTTTTTCTGCATCTATAGAGATGATCATGTGATTTTTTTTCTTTCAATCAGTTTATGTGGTGTATTACATTGATTGATTTTCTTATATTCAACCATCCTTGCATACCCGGGATGAAACCCACTTGGTCATGGTGTATAATCCTTTGATATGTTGTTGAATGCAATTAACAAGTATTTTGTTGAGGATTTTAGCATCTATGTTCATTAGAGAAATTGGTCTGTAGTTTTCCTTTCTAGTGGTATGTTTGTTTGGTTTTGGTATTAGGGTAACATTGGCATCATAGAATGAGTTAGGCAATATTCCTTCTACTTCTATTTTTTGGAAGAGCTTAAGCAGGATTGGTGTTAGCTCTTTCCAGAATGTTTGGTAGAATTCAGCTGTGAAGCCATCTGGTCCTGGGCTCTTCTTAGTTGGGAGGTTTTTGATGACTGATTCTATCTCTTTACCAGTAATTGGACTGTTGATTTCATCAATTTCTTCTTTCATCAGTTTAGGTTGTTTGTGCATTTCTAGAAACTTGTCCATTTCCTCTAAATTATCATTCTTGTTGGCATATAATTTTTCAAAGTATCCTTTTATGATACTCTTTATATCTGTGGGGTCAGTAGTGATATTCCCTTGCTCCTTCCTTATTTTGTGTATTTGCTTTTGTTCTCTGTTTTTCTTTGTCAGTCTGGCTAAGGGTTTGTCAATTTTATTGATATTCTCATAGAACCAGCTTTTGATTTTGTTTATTTTTTTCTAGTGCTTTCTTATTCTCTATTTCATTTAGTTCTGCTCTAATCCTTGTTATTTCCTTCTTTCTACTTCCTTTAGGTTTAGTTTGTTGTTGTTTTTCCAATTACTCCAAGTGTGCAGTTTGGTCTTCAACTTTAGCTCTTTCTTGTTTTTTAATATGTGTATTTATGGCTATGAACTTCCCTCACAGTACTGCTTTTGCTGCTTCCCATAGGTTTTGATATGTTGTGTTGTCGTTTTCATTAGTTTCAAGGTAGTTACTGATTTCTTTTGCAATTTCCTCCTTGACCCACTGTTTGACTAAGAGTGTGTTGTTTAACTTCCATATCCTTGTGCCTAGCCTGTTAGTGATTTCCAATTTCATTCCATTGTTATCAGAGAAATTACTTTGTATAATCTCAATCTTGCTGAATTCAATGAGAGATTTTCTGTGGCCTTACATGTGGTCTATCTTGGAGTATGATCCATGTACACTTGAGAAAAATGTAAATCCTGCTGTATTTGGGTGTAGTTTTCTGTATATGTTTGTTAAGTCCAGCCTCTTTGAATCCCTCGGTCGAAGGTGGGTTTCTTGTAGACAGCATATAGATAGATCATATTTCTTTATCCATTCTGCAAATCTGTGTCTCTTGAGTGGTGAATTTAATCCATTAACATTCAGTGTTATAACTCACAATGAATTTCTTACTTCAGCCAAATTTTCT
Organism: Tolypeutes matacus; assembly: GCA_026826555.1. Classification (NCBI taxonomy): domain Eukaryota; kingdom Metazoa; phylum Chordata; class Mammalia; order Cingulata; family Chlamyphoridae; genus Tolypeutes; species Tolypeutes matacus. The sequence continues at coordinate 8,772 of JAKSZT010004404.1, forward strand.
TTGGATTAATGTATGCCATATGTTGTTTTGTTTCTGTTTTTGTCTTTTTAGTTGTTTTTAAAGTCTCCTCCAACTCTCTCTCCCTTGATTTTACCTTTCAACTTGTAGAAATTCCTTTATTATTTCTTGAAGTGCAGGTTTCTTATTGACACTCTCTCTTAATTTCTGTTTATCTGTTACTATTTTGAACTCTACATCAATTTTGAATGCCAGTTTTGCTGGATAGAGAATTCGTGACTGGAAGTTTTTTTCATTTTGTACTTTGACTATGTCTTCTTTCCTCCATGGTTTCAGAGAGAAGTCAGCACTTAATCTTATTGTGCTTCCCTTGTATGTGATGGTTTTCTTTTATCTTGCTGCTTTGAGTATTTTCTTTTTCTCTTGAGCATTGGACATTTTGACAAGTGTATGTCTTGGAGTTGGCCTGTTGGAATTTATACTGTGTGGGGTGCACTGTGCTTCCTGGACCTGCACACCCATCTCTCTCAAAAGAGTTGGGAAGTTTTCAGCCATTATTTCCTTCAACACTCCTTCTGTTCCCTTTCCCTTCTCTTCTCCTTCTGGGATGCCGATAATGCGTATGTTTGTGCATTTTGTTGTGTCAATTAAATCCCTGGTTCCCTGCTGGATTTTTTTCTATTTTTTTTTTTTTTTTTTGTCTATCTCTTCTACTATCTGTTTGATTTTAGCTGTATTGTGTTCCACATCACTAATTCTTTCTTCTGCCTGTTCAAATCTGCTGTTATGTGAATCCAGTTTCTTTTTGATTTCTTGGATTGTGCCATTGATCACCATTGAATCAGTTATCTTTTTGTGTATATTTACAATTTCTTCAGTATGTTCTCCCAGTGTCTTCTTTATATCCTTAATCTCTTCCTTCACTTCATTAAGTGGGTTCATGATATTTGTTTGGGAATCTTTGATTAGTTGTTTGATGTTCTGCATATATTCCTGGTTTTTAGTTTGTTCTTTGGAGTGGTCCATGTCTTCCTGTTTCTCAGTGTGGTTTGTAATTTTTTGTTGCCCTCTCGTCATCATTTTATATTGCTGGTTTATTCAGTTGATTAACTTCTCTCTCTCCTCTAGTGTTTTATTTAGCTTTTTGTTCTGTGTGCTAATTTTTCTCTTTGACACTTTTTCTTCTTATTTTGTTTCCTTGCGTCTTTCTATATTACCATGAAGACAAAAAATTAGTGCCAGAGGAATCAAAAGATGTGAGAAAGGAAGAAGAATTATAGTAATATTTATTAAAGTTATAAGAGGGGCCAAATAGGACTTAGTGAAATGGATATTTAACTTGTGTAGTCAGTGTAGAGTAATAGAAAAAAAAAAAGTTGAGTACCTACAATGGACTGGGAAACCAAATAGAGGAATATATATACAATGATTTAGAAGGCTAGAATGATGAGGAGGGAGAGAAAGAGTAAAGAGAGGGCTAAAAGGAAAAGCTAATATTAATTTAAAAAAGAAAACAAAATAGATAGATTAGAAATTGACACCCTTAAGTTGTGGGCTAATGAAAAAGCGTGGTGTCTAAGAACACAACTGAAAACAGAAGGGAGAGTGATGAAGGGAGAGTATAAGAGATAGCTTGGAATACAATATTAATATAGATAGAGAATGGAAAATCACCGAAGAAGAATCACAGCAAAGAAGAGGTAAGCTAGCAGCACCTAAGTTTTAAAAAATGAAGGAAAACAGAAAGGGGGGAGGAAAGAGGAAAGAAAAGCAAGAGATAACAATTAAATGGAGAAAAACCAAACAACCACACCAGCAAGCAGTCAAACAAAGCCAAGGAGGAAGTGTTCCTTCTAGGGCCCTTGCGGATCCTCTCAGCCTGCTTGCGTTTATCAATTTCCCTTCAGGGTTCTATCAGCAGGTTTTGAGGCAGATTTTCGGTATTATACTAAATTAAGAACAGGAACTCATTTTTTAAAATGACTGTCTTTTTTTTTTTTTGGCAATATAAGGGACCCAAAAGAAGTCATCTGCTAGATCACCCTCTTAACCGAGGGGACCCTAAATAGGCTCGTGGAAACTGATCAAGCCCTTCCCACTTCCTGACCTCCCCAGCAGAGCTGAAGCTCTGATGCTTGTCAGTGCAGAGAGATAAAATTAGCTGACTCTGCCCCCTCTGGGGCCAAGCCTCAGTGTCAGCGGACTGCTGGGTAAATCAGGTTTCCTCAGCAGATTCGCCTCTCCCCTCAGCCTGGTGCTGTTTCAAGCTGGCTCTTCTGCTCCCCAAAGCTATGAGGGGGTCCAGGCAGCCAAATCCCCAGAAGTTAACCCCCTCTCCACCCTCTGTCAGAGCCCTTCCTTCCCCAGAGTATGCTCCCCACACCGGGAGTGGGAGCCGCGGGCACAGTATTTGCAACTCAAACCAGCCATTTTCCCTGTGGGTGGGCCTCAGCTGTCTGTGTTAACCACCACAGGTAGGCTCCAAACTCATGAATCTCCACCGATCGCTCCATGCTGTCAATCTGCCCACTTCTAGATGACCTAAGCTTCTTGCTCCATGCGCCTACAGCACAGACTCTCGGTCAGGACCCCATCCACAATCAGCCAGAGAGCCAGTCAATGAGTACCCTCCTAAACCAATGCCATCTTGCCTCTTGAGCCATGGGTTTAATAAATGCTGTTCACCTTGAAGTTGGGGTTTGGGTGCCATTCCCATCCATGGGGGCTATAACTAGGGTTTTCATTTTGAGTTCCTCATCTCTGAACACCTCACCCTCCTGGACAATGCACAGCACTTTCCTGGTCTGTAGATCCTCAAAACATCTCCTTTTGAGAGCTTTTTGCCCTTCCTCCATTGTTTTTGTGAGAGTTGAACTGTGCATACCTACTCCAATGCCATCTTTGCAGATGTCCCCTCTGATCTTCATCTTCTTTTCTTAACTTTTCTCAGTGTTTACTACTTCCAATGTGGGGTTGATATTTGTCATTTATTGTTCCCCTCATATCCAAAAAGAAACAGTAATTTTAGCAATTCATTTAGATCCACATTCCCAGATAATATGATTCAACATTGTTAATATGTCAATTACCTAATTGATATGATTAAATGATCTCAAAATTCCAAACAACTTTCTAGAGGAGTATCAGAACCCAATTCTAAAAGTTATGAAAAAGAAAAAGACCCAAGTACAGTGTCATTGAATTAAAAGCTCTAGCTGCCAAATAGGATGTTTTCTTCCCCTGGGGCACTTTGGATCCTTGTGTTCATGGTCTAGAAGTAAAAAAGAGAAGACAGCATCTTGGAAGGTTAATTCACTCTGATCATCAGGCTGAGAAGGAATCAGGTGTTTGTTATATATTAGAGAGAAGGAAGATTATTAGCATCCACATGATTTATTTGGACACCTCCTAATAGCCCCTCTCCAATTATGTTAATAAATGGACAAGGGCAATCCCCGTCGAGCCTGGGCATGGTGACTATGATATTGACACCTCAGAGCTCATAGTCTGAGAGTTAAGGGAGGGAGGAGTGACTAGCACTTCAGTGACCACTTTTCCTTGTCTGGTGGAGATGGGAGTCCATCATAAGTATTGGTCTTTTTCTTGTGAACCACTCTTTTATAAAGTTCAAGTTTCTGCACCACATCAGGATCTCTGAAGCACTTGACACCAGTGCAGACTTCTGGTGTCCACCCAAAGCAGAGAGGAGTGATCACTCAAAGAACATTTTCATTTCCACATTCTCCAGGGCATTCCTAACCTGTGAGATCTGCAGTGGTGTTAGGAGCCCCAGAAGTTATGTGCTGCTGATGGGTCTTTTTGACTGTTGTTTTGTGGCTACTTTAGTTTTAATTGCAACACACAGTCTGTATCATGGAGTTATCATCACATTTTTAAAAGAAATTTACGAGAGGACAAGGGATTGAACCCAGGACCTCGTATGTGGGAAGCAGGTGCTCAAACCAAAGAGCTACATTTTCTCCCCTATCATCACATTTTAACCTCCGGACAGCATTCTCTAAGTGAGGATCCCCTAGTATTTCCATTTTCTGACACATCTTGAGTCACACAGATTCCAGGGGCAGTTAAGAGTTCAAACCCTTGTGTCAGATCCTGGATCCACATCCTATAACTGTATGCCACCAGCCAGGACAGCTTTCCCAAATTATGTGGCTTAAACATTTCCCATAAAACAGAATTCCTGAAGAAGTGCTGACATTTCTCTGAGTGGATACCCAGCAACCTATTTGACCCAAATGCTCAGTTCATAGGTATTGAAACTCGATCTTCACTCACTGTGATCAACATGGGGAGCCTCCAGGTAGAAGGAAATGGAGAGGAGGGTAAAGAGACTTAGAAAAGGCTCCTGCTTTTCCCCAGGTATCTGTGATACAGAGACAACGCCTAAGGATACCAATGGTGCTACTTCATCCAGAGGTCTAATTCCAGTTCCTCATACATAGCAGCAGAGGCTGGGAAAAGATACCTGCAAGTGGGAACTGGTCTCCCATTTGTTTTTATTTGGTCAGCTGTGTTCCTTTTTTCATCCTGAGACTGAGCTCCTCTTGAAGTCTAGTCCCATGAAATCTTAAGAGTAGTGTAGGAGAGAAAGGGGCTGGGTGCCAGATCCTCTTTTAAAGGAAAAATGGGTTTCATCTGACACTTAGTGTCCCTAAGCTCCAGACATGGCTCATAAGTGAAGCATGAAGGAGTGGTGGCTCTGAAGGAGAAGGGGCTATAGTGTAGCAGTATTCCCTTGGAGGGTGAAGTGGGTTTGTCTTTCATGAAGCTATGTTTACAGAAGTGGCAAACTGTTCTTATTCTGATTGTATGTTTATGGGACACTGGACATAATGACAGTCATGAAAGCCTTCTACAAGCCATCCCTTGGTTGTGAAGATTTATGAGTCTAAAAATGCTCCTTTGACCAGAATCTTGGTTGAAGGAAAATATGTTTCACCTCAGAAATATTGGTGCATCTGAGAAGTTGGGAGTGGGGCTTGTTTGAATTTTAATCAGTCCCAGATCCCCATGTGGAATATAAGGGCAGCTATCAGAAACTACTAGGATAGGCAGGCCTTGATTTTCCCCTTCTGTGCTTCTAGCAGGATTAATGGGTGGCTGGGAGGTGAGATGCCTCGATCTAAAGAAGCAATTGAAAAGAAAGGGGATTCTTCCAGGTGTAGATTGAGATGACTGGAATGTGAAATACCCAACTGACACTCTTTCTCTTACTGTCCTACAGACTTCCCATACTAGCATCTCATGAGCACTGGCCCACACCAGTGGATTAGGTATTGGGGTGTCCTTCCCAAATCCATCATTCTGACCAATGGACATGCACAGAGGCTGGGCAGAGAACAAGACCTCCTTGAGTGTTTGGCAAGAATTATGATTGACCAAGGGGATTACAGGGACTGGGGGAAGCAGTGCTGTGCTCTTGTCACCAAATTGGGCTGTGACCCAGCACCAATACCTGGAGTAAAAGTAGAGGCAGCCAGATTGTCAGAGGGGAGGTGGGGGATGGGCTGAAAGAGGGAGGAGAGTCTTAACTGCAGAATGGTCATAGACCTGTGCAGCAAACTTGGTTTCTGTTTTCATTTATCCATATGTCCCTCACTGTGTCACTCACTTTCTAATTTTCACCTGTTCCCCTCTAGCCTCAAATTGATAACACCATGTGCAATTTTTTAAAGCCAGCCAACACCTCTAGAGGGAAACATAAGTAAATAAGGACACTTGCAGAGTGAGGTTGGCAGACTGTAATGATGACCCAGGGTTGGAAATAAGGGTCAAGGTCACATGACCAATTGGCTGAGGAAGTTCTCATCAGTTATCACCCTTTCTATCTTGCAATGAGCAAAGCTAAAACATCAAAATAAAGTTCTCAGTAGAGACATCACCAGTCTTTCCATCTCTCCAAAAACTCCAGAGTAAGGGGTTATACAGTCCCTGAGTAAAAAATAAAAAAGAGATACTATACTGAAGGAAAAGCATAGGTAAAAGTTCTGATTACTGAACAATATAATTTTAAATTTGACAGAGAGATGCATGGACACAGAAGAACTTAATTTTTCTGACCTCCTCAGATGGGACTTTCATCAGGTTCCAACAGCTGCCAATGGCTCCAGTAATTCACTTGTTGCAGGTGGAAGAACCATACCCCCCCCCTTCAAAAGACTGAAGCTCCTGGGACCACATATTGATTGCTGCTCAATATCTTCCCTTTAGCTAAAAGCAAGACACTCATTATGCTATCAACAAGTTCCTATGGAATGAAAGACATTTTGGGTAAGCAAAAGGATTATGAAACTGAAATGAGACCGACAACAGTCAAAAAGTGACATTTGATACAGCAAGGAGATTCCAGGAAGTCCAGTTGTTGGCTGACCCCATGCCAGCCAGAGCTTGTGAAAGGCAGGATTTAGGCAGAATAATAAAAGGACCCCAAAGATCCCTGCTTCCTGGGATTCACACCCTAATATTATCCCTTCCCTTGACTAACGGCTGGACCTAGTGAATAGCTTCTAATGTATAGAATGCAGCAAAATGTTGCCAAACACCAAATGAAACAGTTTGAAATTAGTTCCTCCTCAAGCCAAGCCTTCAGATGAGACCACAGTTCCCTTGACATCTGCTAAAACACTGAACTTATCTTTGTGTTTTTACTTTACACATGCTAACACAATGTGTAATTAAACAGTTGTTTGGATGTTTAGATGTTAAAGAAAGGGAGGGAAGGACATGTATATTTTCCTCACAGCTGCATATCCAACCACTAGTAAAATGCCTGTCAGTACTCAATAGCATCTGAGAAACAAATTTTCAACATCATTACATTTGTATCTAAAGACACATTTACATTTATATGCAAAGACAAAGGAACATATAAGAGAACAATAATATTGAAGTTCATTACCAAAAATGCTTGTTACTAAAATACAACAGCAAAGTTTTTTGTTTTTTTTTTTAATTTCAGAAGACTATTAAAATAGAAAAGATTTAATACTCTCTTTGGAAACAAATGTCTCTACTCTAAATTTAAATACATTGCTTGATTTTTCATCACAAGTAATTTCTTTTTATTTCTCTAAGGAGATGTCCTAAGACATTGAAATTTTAAATTAAAAAAATAGTTGAAACACTATTTCAAATCAGTATATAATCAAATAAGTAAGGAAACTGGATAATTCATTCCTTTGAATGCCTAATATTTGAGACTTGTAGAATTTTACAGTCTTTATGATATCAGATAATTCAGAATTGAAGAGATCTGTGTTCTCAGTTATTATTATTGCTTGATAGTAAAGTCTATGCACACTAGATGCATGAAAAATAGCTTTCCATTAAATATGCATTGGCAGCATAACTATTTGTACTTATATGGAGCAACACAGATGCTCCCAACCTGAGAGAATGTTGGTAATTTTACAAGTCTTCAGCAGGACTAATCCTCTTTCTGGAAGTTTTCTACAATATTGCCCCCTCAATCAGAATCCACAAAACAGTGAGACTTCTGGAAAAAGGATTGAAGTTGCTTTTGGATATTTTAGAGCAATGAGAATGAAAAAGTATAACCTATTTTCATTATCTGTATACACATGTTTTACAAAATTAGAGGGAAATATTTTCTTTAGTCATACTTTGATTAGATTTTTCTTCATTGGCATTCAAAGTAAACAGGTTGCACCTTTTTTATGCATGGCTGATGAGGCGATTAAAGGCATAAAGAGGCAATATCAATAGTGATTTTTCTAGAGGGAGAAAGAGACTTTAACAACCCAAGTGTCCATGAACCAATGAATGGATAAATAAAAGGTGGTATATGTTATGGTATGTATATACAATGGAATATCATTCAGCTGTAAAAAAGAATGAGATCCTGATACATGTGATAACATGGATGAACCTTGAAGACATCACTTGTTGAGTGAAATAAGACAGGCACAAAAGGACAAATACTGTATAAACTCTCTGATTTGAAATAATTAGAATCAGCAAACTCATAGAGTCACAATCTGGAATATAGGTTACCAAGGGTGAGGTGGGTATAGAAAATGGGAAGATAAGAATTAAAATGTATAGGGTTCCTATTTGGAATGATGAAAATATTTTGGTAAACCAAGACCATTTATTAATAGTACAATTATAAAAATGTGTTTTCATAAATTGCAACAAGTATTCCACACCAATGCAAGTTGCTGGTGGGTGGTATACAAAAACTTTATATTTCATGCTTGATTGTTCTGTAAACCCACAAATTTTCTAGTAAAATAAAGAAAGAAGATCTGAGCTCTGGAATGTGGTGATATCATCCTCAATAATGACCCAGTGTCCCTGGATTTTCCATCTCTTTGAGTTCAGGTGAGTATGGTTGAGAATTTTCCCCAGGAGATGTGGACCTCTTTTACTTTATAAATGAATTTTAATCTGAAGAAAATTGTGTGATCTCACTGCCAGACATTCAGGGAATGCTATCTAAGGGCAGATTTGGTTATTGAGAAGGAATTCCTCTGAAATTAATGCATATGAAATGGCAGAGGAGAACCACTCTTATTTTAAGATTCTGGGATCTATTTTTCTGCAATTAGTTCCATGGGGAAGAAGCAAGACAATGAAACCAATGAATAAATAAACATAAAATGACAAAATACAGATATTGCCTGAATATGAAATAGTGTTCAGTTCAAGAGAACTTGGCCAGAGAAGGGAAAGAGTAACATAGGTGAGAGTTCAGATAAAGGAGGAATTCAGAGGGAATAATATTTAAACTCACACTGAAAGAAAATGATTAACATGTGGGCATGTGTGTGTGTGTGATTGGGAGGTATTGAAGCATGATAATAGTACTCATTACAGAAAAATAACATGCTCCATTGATTTTATGTGTTGCTGAAAGGGGGTTTCAAGAATTAATTCCTGGATGCCTAATGGAGCCATTAGTTAAGATTTGGAAATTGGAGGAAATATAATTTTCACTTGTTTGGAGGAAGGTAATGCCTTCAATTTGAGATATTTCAATTTAGGTGCCAGTAACTCTTGAGGAAATATAAATAAAAACAAAATTATCTCCCAACCCTAAAAACCTCACTACAAAGGTAGAAGAGAAAGAAAAACAATTTTATCATTAAATAAACATTAAAGCAAAATGAGATACATCACAGGCAATGTGCAAAGAGATTCAAAGATGGAAAGAATCTCAACTTTTATTTTGACTAAGCAGATATAACCCATTTCATACATATGTTCAAGTTATTTCTCATATCTTCATGATGAGAGATAGAGTTATATTTGGAGCCAAGAACAAAACCCCCAAACCCCCATCTCAGAAGTTATATTCGTCTCTTATCAGGAAATTGTGAGAAATTTTCTTTGATTATATTTGGAAGTAATAGCTTCCTTTCTTCCTTACCTTGCGTGGTAAAATTTGCAAGAGACTCATTTAAACTTGTACACACATTTCAAATATATGCATTTCAAAAGGACAAAGAAAGTGGTATTACTTACAATTATGGGTTTTCTAAAGTAAATACTCAGAGAGATGGGAGGAAGAAGGTTGTCCTTTCCCTTATGTTCAACAGGGACTTTCTCATTTTTAAATTTTTATTTGTCCTTAAATAATACACAAGCATACAAAGGAATAGCTCAAAAATGAGATCCAGATGATAGTATGGTCACTGTCATTGTAGGGCCAAAAATAAAGGAAATGTCATCAATCAAAGAAATGGGCCAAATAGTATTACAGTGTATGAAGTGAGGAGAGAAGAGAGGCTAGAATTGATTGTTGAGATCTTTATTATTTGAAGAGTGTTTTAGTTCCTTTGGCTGCTCAAGCAAACACAATGCAAAGGGTTCACTTAAACCATGGGAATTTTTTAGCTCATGGTTTTGGGGCTAAGAGAAAATCCAGATCAAAATATCATCAAGGGGATGCTTTCACCTAGAAAACTGGCATTCTGGACATTGTTTCCGGTGGTCCTTGGCTCTTAGCTTGTCACATGGCAAGGCACATTTCAGCATCTCCTGGTCTCTCCTTTCTCTTCCAGTTCTGTTGATGTTCAGCTTCTGGCTGCTCCTTCTGTGGTTTTCTTTCTGTCTGATTTTCATTCTCTTACAAAGGACTCCTGTAAGAGGATTAAGACCCATCCTGATTGAGGTGGGCCAAAGCTTAACTAAAGCACTCTCATCAAAAGATTCTCATGGGGAGTGGATGTGGCTTAGGTGGTTGAGCACATGGGAGATCCCAGGTTCAATCTTGGTGCCTCCTAAAAAAACAAACAAACAAGCAAAACAAGCAGATGAAAAAGCCAACTCAGGGGAGCTGATGTGGCTCAGTGGTTGAGCACCAGCTTCCCACGTATGAGGTCCAGGGTTCAATCCCTGGCCATGGAAATCTTAAAAAAAAAAAAAAAAAAGATTCTCTTATCCTGGCAGGAAAATCTGTTGCCACTAAGAGGACAAAACTTTAAATAGGCAGAGAGACAAGCTTCAGTAAAGGCAGCAACTGACCTCTTAGGAGTAAGGAATGGTCCCAATGTGAACGGAGTGAGAGGGCTCACAGTAGATGTGTCCTTCATTTATCTGTAAAGTTTTAAACTGTGGTCTGTCAAGATTGCTTTGAGAATTAATGATCATAGTAACAATCTAATATTTAAGTGGAATGTTCTAAGCATTTTTATATTAATATTCTTATAATCTCTCTGAGGTGGACACTGTTACAATCAATCCCAATTTCTGAAGAGTATATGGAGTGACAGAGAAGATAGTCAAATTGCCCTAAGTGGTTCATCTAAGAAGGGACAGAGCTAGTGCTGAAATCCAGGCAATGCATCTGTAATTGCTGAGTTGTACAACATTATGCCAGGAAGAACCTTCCCATCTTTTCCTTTATTACTGTGTCAGGAGGACCCTTGATAGAAACCTCTAGCATGACTTAGGTGGTCCAGCTAGCCTCACTTACGCTTGGAGGATAGATATTTCAAATCCCTCCTTTGCATCAGTAGAAATGATCTTTTTTATATTCATCTAAAAAAGGTAAAAACTCCTGTTATAAACTTTATTCATTCCCTTTTATTTCAAAACACATATACATATATATTTATACACATATAATTATACAAATATATACTCATATAATTATTCAATCATATATTGATTGATAGATTTATATACACAGTACATACATATATAAACACATATATACATATAATATGTATTAATTTTTCCAACTTCCCACATAGTTGTTCAGTGTCAGCTCTGTCCAATGCTCTGTAAAATCAGCTATGAAACATAATTATCAAGAACAATATTGAGACTTCATACCATTAGGAAGAACACAGAGCTGGTCTCTGAGTTACAGTGCCCAATGCCTTACCTCATGTTTAGCCACACCCCTAGTGGCTCAAATCTGAAAGCAGCAGTGGTATTTTGAAAGTGCATTCATATTGTACACTGAATATGAATATCCTGTACATTATGATACATGCAGGTGCTCCTGTTTTGGAAAACACAAATATATTTTAAATAATCTGTTCCAAAAATCTATAATATTCATGTATATAACATCATAGCTGGTGTCCTATCTTCCCTTCCCTCTGACTTGGGAACCTACAGGACCATAGTTTCATGGTCCCCTCTCTGGCTTCTTTCTAGGACCTTGTGGGGTCCCAGGTTCCAGATCATGGGGTCTCCACATATTCCCCACCCTTCAACTCCCCCACCCACCTCAGCCTCTACAGCATTTTTTCTCAAAACCAGAGTGTAAAGATCCAGAAGTAGACATCTATGGGGGTGGGGGGGCTTTCCCACAATATGTCAGGTTAACAACAGTATGGGATGAGAAAACTCAAGTGTCAGGGATATCCAGTCCCTCATTTTTCCTAACCTAGAATACACCACCAAATCATTTGAGAATTACTAGGTGGAGGGAGACATTATACTTTATGTTTTCCTTGGAAATGGCCAACTCAAAGGGATGTTAAATCATAGAATTCTCAAGATTAGTGAGAACTATGGACTAAAATAGAGTTACTGGTATTCTACCATAGACTTGTGATTCTAGAAATGGAAGAACTTTTATTAATGATGTGGAGGCAGTGGCCAATGGAGGTTCTGGGGGGAGGGAGAGGGAAAAACAGTTGTAATATGGGGGCATTTTGGGGACTTGGGAATTGTCCTGAATGACACTGCAATGACAGATACAGGCCATTATATATCTGGCCATATCCTATGAAATTGTGTGGGAAAGAGTGTGAAGTACAATATAATCTATAATCCACACTTAGTGGCAATGCTCCAAAATGTGTTCATCAATTGTAATGAAAGTACCACAGTAATGAAGGAGGTTGTTAATGTGGGAAAATGTGAAAGGGGTAGGGAGTGGGGCATATGGGAAGCCTGTATATTTTCATGTAACACTTATGTAATCTAAGTATCTTTTTAAAAAACCAAACAATATATTAAAGGGAAGCTAAACAGATCGTCTTGCTATTCTAGAGTTCACAGTTAAAAGGCAAGGGTTGAGAGATAAGTTCCAAGGCCCAGTAGAATATGTTTTTGAGCCCTGGATTATGGTCCCAGCATACTCCTGCTGCATCACTGCTATATGTAAGGTTTTTCTAATTAGTTTTCAATTTAAATGAGTCATTCCCACTCTCCCAGATGCTTCCCATTGGAAGTCTAATTTCACACACCTATAGCAGTAACATAGAAAAGTGATTTCCTTTTCCTTGTCACTACTATAAAGAGGAAATTGGAAAAACATGGTTGAACCACTGTTCAGTGCCTCTATTCACCTCAGGAGCCTGCAAGGGAGGTAGGCAGAAAAAAGACTCTAGGCAGAGAGGGAAGTTTTATACTGGCACAGCTGCCATCTGCTCCAGACAAACAGACAAGCAAGCATGGCTGTTCTTTTTTTGCAGGGTTATTTATACACCATTGTTATTACTCAAAAGTTACACAGAAGAAACACAAAATACAACTTCCCAGAATCTTTTTTGCTGTGCCTATGGAGTATGTGTACTCTGAGTCAAGGACTTTGTAAACTAATAGCTGATTCAACTGTTGGACCACTGCACAGGCCTTAACCTTCACAGTTTAATCCTCACAGTTTAACCCTCACAGGCCACTGCCCATGTCTTAACTCTTAAAGCCACACAAATCACAAATCTGAAGAATTGTGCAAAATGACTCGAGGGAGGACTCTGATATTGTAAATTGTTACTCTGAGACTTGCTCGCAGGGTATTTAAAGTCAGAACAGACTATAAAAGAGTTAAAAGGGAGCACAGGTATTATTCTGAGTTCTTTACTTGGTTCCCACAGGAACCTCACAGTAGCCCTCTGAGTTTTCCTCCTCTTTATATATAGGTGGTGACAGAGATCCGGAAAGAGAGCTTAAGACACACTCCATACACAGTGATGGGTGGAGACCATACTTAGGCAGCTCAGGTCCTAAGACACTTGACACACCTGGTAGGGTGTGGACATTAGATACTCCAATGGGCTCAGGATGGATCAGATACTATGATATAAAGTGTTTCAGAAAACTAATTTGTTTTCTCAGTGTGAAATAAGCTTTGCATTTCTAATTTGCTTGTTAATTTTTCACTTCCTGGGGACAGTGTTAATGTGCCATAGTTGCAGCAAACATGAGAAAGTAATGAGAATTTAAAACAAAAGAGGTTTCTTTACTTACAGCGTGGAACATCCCCCCCCCCTCCACCAACACAAACACACAGTGATACCTGGCAGGGATTCCTGGGGGCAGGTTCCAAGGAGCAGGCTGTGGAGGAGGGGACTCAGCCCCCCCCATGCTTAAGCAGTCCTCCTTCTGGGCTTCTGTGGCCCCTGCAGCTCTGAGCACCCTGGGCTGGGAACAGTGGGTTGGGCCTGCCATGACTCCAGCTGGAAGTGTGCTTCTAGACTGGTAACCTCCTTGGGGCCCAACAAATACACCAACAAGCTGTGGCTGTCTCCTGACTGGACAGGACAGAAGGTTGCTGCAATGAAGTTGGGGAGGACTGTGGATCAGCAGGGTTCCCATGGGGAATCATGTGGGATGTTATGGACACACTTTGTGTTGCACTAGGAGCTTTATCCTGGGATTGTCCATATGGGTGGGGGTGGGGTCAAAGCCTGGGTCCAGGCCTGGTGTGGGCAGGGGAGTCTGGGCACAGGATGGAGACTCATCCACTCCTGCTCTTTCTGTGGGTCCTTCTTTCTGAACCTTCAGTGTTGTCTGTGCTGCAGAGTCCCCTGCACCCAGGATCAGTTTCCTGGAACTGAATACCCTGGACACAATCTCAGTGATTCCCTCAGAGGGCAGGGAGGGAACACATCTTCACCACCAGGTGAGCTGAAGCATCCTTCTTTGTGAACCTCCAGCCAGGAGAGGGTGCCAAACCACCTTTTCTGACTGAACTGCTCCAAAAATACACCTCCCAGGTCTTCCCCAGGGATCTGGAGCTGGATCCAGAGGGATGAGAAATGCTTCATTCCCATGAGGAACCATGAGGTGGGACCCATGGGGAACAGTTCTGGCTCTGGGATTCTTCAGGCATATCCATGTGAGCAGTCAGCTTCCTCTTCACACCTGTGGCTGAGGAGGGACCTTTGTCATGGCTTCTCTGAGGTGTTTTTCTTAAAACTTCATTTTGTGCACTATTGCCAGAAACCAGTTTATTCTCTATTTTCCAAAGTTATATTTTAGCAAGATATATTTTACTAAATATCCATTCATTGAGGGTTTTGCCAGCTTGAAATCTGTCACACTGTAAGACTTTTTACAGATTCATGACTCTTGCTGGAGACAATCTTGATAGATTCAGAGAGAAGGGAAAAGCATCTACAATACTGAAAGGAATATGCAAAGTATTGCAACCTTCAAGTGAAGGCACACACACATGAAAAAAAGAGGTGAAAAAATATAAGTACAGGTAATACAACTCCTTACATTAATTTTAAATGTTTAAACATTACTCAAAATCCAAAATTTATAATAATTTTACTTTTCTGGCTTTACTAAAAGCAAACTTGGCAGTGAAATTTTTGAGATGCACTTTTTAACCTATCTTGTTTTCAAATGAGAGAATTGCCAGATTGTACAATTTCTCATGACCCAGTGATCTTATTTTTAAGGTCAGCTTAATAAAATGTCTTTTGTTTCACTGTTATTGATATTGTTTAAAATATATAAAGATAGATCAATAGAGGTGATAGTTGTACAATGTGAGAATGTACTAAATATCACTGAAGTGTACAATTCTT
Source organism: Tolypeutes matacus (assembly GCA_026826555.1). Lineage (NCBI taxonomy): Eukaryota > Metazoa > Chordata > Mammalia > Cingulata > Chlamyphoridae > Tolypeutes > Tolypeutes matacus. The sequence continues at coordinate 23,996 of JAKSZT010004404.1, forward strand.
TTAAGTGAATATTATCTTAAGATATGTATGCCACTTCCAAATTAGAATAAATTTGTAGTAAGTAAAATTTGTGCATTTAGAGAAATCAGTTTTTGAAGATGGAAACATAATGGTGATTTTTGATACATTTATTTCTCTAGGATTTAAATTATCAATTTAAGAAAGAGATGTGTCAGAGGCTGTTTTTCTTAATTCAGAGGTATTCATTGCAAGTAAATTTCTCCTGTTGAAAATTCAAAATCTGAAATTTTGTGTGTATCCATGGAAAGGTGAATTTAGGATGTCTATAATCTCATTTTTTATATGCCTCTTTCCTATAACAATAATTATATTTATCTGGTGATGAGCCATTTTCAAATTATTTACTTTTCTCTCTCTCTACTTTCAAATTTGAAAATATATTCATGTGCCTCATTAACATTTACATTAACCAAATACCCTGCAGAGGGATAGGTCTTCTAATAATCATCCACCCTTATTTAGTGTCAGGAATTTTGGTGAGCTTTACAAAGAATTTCTCTTGAGTCTGTATATTATCTCACACTAATAAATTGCATCAATATTTGTTATCTATTTGCATGAAGAGATTTTATATCTCAGCATAGTATATTTCTTAATCTTATACCATATATATTTTAGATATTGTTGATATTATATATACATTCAATAAGTGTTAATTTGTACATGAAGTGTCCTTCTTCTGCTTGTCACATAAAAGTAAATTCCTGCATTTGCTCCTCTTCTGCTTGTCACATAAAAGTAAATTCCTGCATTTTATATCTCCCAGGCCTTCTCTGCCTTGCAATTTTCCCCATGACCAAGTCATTACCTCATGCCCCCAAGGACATTAAGATCTCCCAAAAGACTCTCCCTAAAGATTCTGGAATTGCATGTCCCAAGCTCGGCAGAGGGAGTTCTATATTAAAATACATGTCCTTCTCCATGGCTTTCAGCCTGGGCAAAGGGCAATCAATCTTCAGATTATGCAGCAGAGGAAGTAGTTCCTGTGAAAAACTAATACAAATATCTCATCTTTTTCACAAACACCCCAAACCATTCAGACATCAAAAAAAATAGTGCTCTTAATATAATATTGACACATCTCCTAATAATAACCAGACTCTTAGAAGGTTAAGTTGACAACTTTGGTTGAATTGCATTTGTGTAGATTTGGCCTCTGTATGCTTAAGTGGCCTGGCACCAATATGAGTTTTTCTAAAGGCAATTATTTTGTAATAATATCAAATGCATAAAAAACGCAAAGTAGTAAAAGCCCTTCACTAAGATTTCCCAGTTGTTATAATTTTATAATTTCTACCCACTAAGCAAACAATTCACAAAAATTACTCCAGTGTATTTATCTCCAAAAGAAAGCCACTTTCCTAGAAAAACCCCAAATCAGGAAGTCAACTTTTCTTCAATGTGGTAATACCATCCATAGACACCTTCAACTTTTAAAAAAGCTTAACAAATTCTTTTTATTCTAGTAACATATACATGATGTAATTTCCCCCCATTTCTAAGTATATGCTTTAATGCTATTAACTACATTCACAATGTTGCTACCTTTGCCACCATCCATGAGGAAGACTATTCATGACCCCAAACAAACTCATTTAAACCCAAACTCCCTATTTACTCCTCCCCACAACCCCCAGTGACCTCTAATCTAGTTTCTGTCTCTAGGAATTCACTGATATTAGATATTTCATAAAAGTGGAATCAAAAAATATTTATTCTTCTGTGCTTATTTTGGTGAACATAATTATTTCAAGGTCCATCCGTGCTGTAACATGTATCAGAATTTCATTCTTTTTTATGGCTGAATAATACTTCATTGTAGGTGTATACCACAGTTTGTTTAGCCATTCATCTCTTAATGGTCACTTGGGTTGTTTCTACCTTTCTGCTATTGTGAATAATGCTGCGGTGCACATTGATGTACAAGAATTTGAGTCTCTGTTTTCAATTTTTCTTTTATTATATACCCAGAGGTGAAATTGCCTGTTCTGTCCTTTTTGAGAAAATGCCAATTGGTATTCCACCTCTGCTGCATCATTTTACATTTCCCACTCACAATTTACAATTGTTTTGATTTCTCCACTTCTTCAATGACATTTGTTATTTTCAATTTAAAAAACAATAAGCATCATAATGAATGTGAAGTGGTATCTCATTTTGATTTTAATTTGCATTTTGATTTTAATTTGCATTTCTCTGATAACTAATGATGTTAAACATCTTTTAATGTTCTTATTGGAAGTCTGTATACTTTTTTTGGAGAAATGTATACTCATGTCTTTTGATCATTTAAAAATTGTTTTGTTGTTGTTGTTTAGTTGTCATCTTTCATATATTCTGGATATTAAACCCATACATGTAGGTTTTGCAGCTATTTTTCCCATCCTGTAGATTGTTTTTTCACTTTCTTGAGAATGTTCTTTAATGCATAAATATGTATTTTTGATGATATTTTGTTACGTAGAAAAATTAACCTTGTGAATTTTACTTTAAATTATCTCTACTAAACTAAACCTAAATACTATAGGGCAGATGATTGATTGTTTTTTGTTTGTTTGTTTGTTTGTTTTGGCAGTTTAATTCCTTCACTTGTACAGCCCTGGCTTAATGTGATCATGACTTCGCTTAAGAATTTTGCATAATAGCCAGATTAGAAGGACAAAGAGTAAAATAAAAAAATATGAGTAACAAAAAATATAATAGTTGATTATGTAAAATGCCTCCTTAAAAATATGCATTAAAACTTTTTTTCAGAACAGTACATTTTTTAAAAGTAAATATAATAAAGAATTCGTGGTGTGTTTCTTGGAATTAGTCTATGTTGTTTACAATATTTAATCTACTAGGGTACAGTTGTTCATAGTATTCTCTTAAAACCCATCTAATTTCTGTAAGTTTGGTAGTAATGTCATCACATTCATAACTAATTTTAGTTTAATTAATCTATCTATTGGTTTTTCAACTTTGTTGATCTTTTCAAAGAGTCATCATTTTGTTGCATTGATTCTATTGTTTTTATATTCTTTAATTCATCTCTGCTCTAATTTTTATTTCCTTCCTCCTACCAGCTTTGAGTTTAGTTTTTTCTCACTTTATATTTCCTTAAGATGTAAAATTATGTTCTAGATTTGAGACAGTTATTCCTTTTTAATATGGGTGTTTATGACTATAGATTTCTCTATTAACAAAGTTTTCAGTTCATCTGATAAGTTTTGATATATTACGTATTCATTTCTGCTTATCTCAATGTTTTTTTTTTTTTTTAATTTGCCTTCTGATTTCATCTCTGACACATTGGTTGTTGAAGACTGTTGTTCAATTTTCACATGTTTATGAACTTTCCCTTTCCTTCAATTATTAATTTTGATTTTCATTCCACTTTTGTCAAAGGAGATACTTATGATTTCAGTGTTTCTGTATATGCTTGGGGGTAACATGTTCTTTCCTAGGAATTTTCCATATGCAATTGAGAGGAATGTATATTCTGTTGGATTTATTTAGTTTATGGTATAGTTCAAGTCCTCTCTTTCCTTATTGATCATCTTTGTAGTTCTTCTATGCATTTGTTAAAGTGGGAAATTGAATCTTCCAAATATTATAGTAGAATTGTTTATTTCTCTCTTCAAAACTCTCATTTTTATTGTCCATATATCTTTGGTGCTCTGTGGTTCCTTGCATATTTATTTATAATTAGCATATGTTCTTGATATAGTGACCATTTTATAGATATGTTATATAATTGTTTGATTTAATTTTGTCTAATATGACTACGCAGCCTGGCTTGCTTCTGGTTGCCATTTGCTTGAAGTATTGCTGTATTGTTTTCCATTCTTTCATTTTCAACCTCTTTGGGCCCTTTAAATGTGATGAATATGGAGAAAGTGAAAGAGAAAATCATAGAAGTAAGAAACTGAAAGCAACAAAACCTGGAAGAGAAGGGAAAGACAAATTTGGAATAATAATAATTTTAAAATGTAAAAAATAATTTTTGACGTTATGTCTTTCATCACTGTATGATCTGTTATCTTGTATATACAGTGACATTTTCTTCTGTTCATTCTCCCAGTGTCTTATGTTTTCCATTTTGTTTTCAAAGAAGTTTTAGGTTACAGAAAAGTCATGTACAGAATATAGGAGATTCCCATATACCCAACATCATCCCCCTTTTCCCCAATTACCTATCAATAACATTTTATGTGGATGGTATATTTTTTACGGTCGATGTATAAATATTGAAACATTGCTACTAACCATGGTCAATGATTTACATTATGGTTTACATTTTGGGCCATAGACTTTTATAAATTTTGATGAAATTTAAACATGGCCTGTATCCATCATTGCAAGATCATATGGAACACTTCTGTTATCACCCAAATGCCCCATGTTCCATCTATTCTATTCATCCTTCCCCCTCCCCTTGAGACCCACTGCAACCACCAAGCTTCATTCCTTGAGGAACAAGATTAATAATTACTTGCAACAACATTGAGGGCTTGACATACTGGCCTGTCCTCCCCAATTAGGTATTGCCTATGTTCTCAAGGTACTCCCACCTCCCTATTTGAGAACACGGCAGGACTCCCCAGGATAAGAGTCCAACACATTCTCACTCATTATGTGTGTCTCCACCCACTGATACAGCCCACTATAATGAAATAAACACTCACACACCCCCTAGAAGACTGCCCCAGGTGTACGCTGTCTGAAATGCCCCCCACATCCAACACCCTAAACCGGTAATCCCTCCCTGCCATATTACCAAAAGAACATTCCCAACATTCCCATGAACAGGGTATATTCTTCCATTTATTTAGATTTTTTAAAATTTCTTTTAACTGTGTTGTGTAATTTTCTGCATACATGTCATTTACATTTTTAGTTAAATTTATTCCTAGGTATTTGATCCTTTTATTTGCTATTGTAAATGTGGTATCTAAATATATTCACCCATTATGTAGGTTGGCATTTTACATTCATGATAAATTCCTTTGAGGCACAAAAACTTTTAATTTTTAAAAAGACCCATGTATCTATTATTTTTGTTTTGTTTCTTGTGCATTGAATGTAAAGTCTAAGAAATGATTGCTTAACACAAGGTCCTGAAGATGTTTCTTATTTTATCTTCTCAGAGTCACTGCCAGTGATCCTGAGCTCATGTCACATAACAGGGCACAATGTCCGTTTCTACTCATTTCTGCCTTCTCCATTAGGCTCTACTGATTTCAGCTTCTGGCTGTGACCTCTGTGGTTTTCTTTCTGAGCTCTTGTGTGTTCTCCTCTCTGTCTCTATGCTTGGCTGATTTCCAGCCTCTAGTCTTCAGGATCTCTCTCTCAGCCACTGGGGGTTTCTCATTACTTTGTGGCATTTTTTCTCTGTCTATCCATGTTGTTTATAAAGGACTCCAGTTTGAGGATGAAGACCTACCCTGGGTCAGCCTTACTGAAGTAAACTAATCAAATAGTCACCTACAATAAGTTCATACTTGCAAGAATGAACTAGGTTTAAAAACATGATTTTCTGGGGTATATGATGTCTCAAACTATGGTGGATTAATATATTTATAATTATTATATCTTCTTATTCAGCTTCCCTCAACTCAATTTGCACCCATATCTGTAATCTGCTGCTAGGTTAGCTGGTGGCCAGCTGGTCTAAAATCAACTGAATTGCAATAGCTGCATCTTTTCTCTGTATGGTCTTTATCATCAAGCAAGCAAGTCAGTAGTGACACACATGGATTTTCAGTCCTCAAAAAGCAAGAGAGCAACCCCAATGTACAAGTACTTACAATTCTATGCTTTTATCTGGTTTGGTATAGTCCCAGTGATTAAAGCAATCAGAATATTGGTCCCATTTTAAGGGTGGATAAAGCCTCCTGCTCCTGATAAAAGTACCTGAAAAATCACATTAGAAGACTGTGGCAGGTTGCCATTACTTGTGATTTCCAGAGATAGATATTGGATTTTGTATGTGAACTGGTCTGTTCCACTGAGTGTGATTAAATTATAATTTGTGCTTTGATTGGGCCACATCAAATGCAGTTATCTCAGAAAAACTTGTGTAAAGTCCTACTCTCTGATGGCTTCTACCCCTACTTCTTGCATGCTAAACCAACAAGATTTTTGAGAGAGTTGCATGAGCAAAACCGCTGTCAGCTTGGACTAAAAGGGACATGGAAAGGGGAGATTGAAGGGGAAATGACTTGAAGAGGAAAACCATAGAAGCTGAGATCTGGAATTAAGACATTGTCTTGAGCCAAGAGAGGAAACCCACCAATATGTAAAGAGAGGGTAAATTTAACCCAGCAGTTGAAAAGGGTACATGTTCACACACAATGTACTGAGAGAGTTTTGCTGCAACAAGGCACAGAGAATTGGAGCACATTCCTCAAGGATTAGGGAAGTTAAGTTCAGAACCCCATAGGTCTGAGAGGGGTGCACTTGTCACCCATGGATTAGGGAAGGCCAGGTAGTGACCCACTAGGAAAAATATTGCTTGCTGTCCCTGCAATCTTAAGCTCTGCTAGTCTACATGTCTTAGTCCCAAAAGGAGGAATGCTTCCACCAGGAAACACAATGATTCCATTGAATTGGAAGTTAAGACTGCCCTCTGTCCACTTTGGGTTCCTCTTGCCTCTGAATCAATAGGCAATGAAGGGTACTGTTATACTGGCTGCGGTGACTGATCCTATCAAGGGGAAATAAGATTGCTTCTACATTATGAGGATAAAGAAGGGTTTTTCTGTAATACAGAAGATCCTCTATGGTGCCTCCTAATACTGCCATGCCCTGTGAATAAAGTCAATGGAAAATTCAACAACCCAATCCAAGCAGGACTAACAATGGCCAAGAATCTTCAGGAATGAAAGTTTGTGCCACCCACCAGGCAAAGAACCACAGACAGCTGAAGTGCTAGTGAACAGTTACAGAAAGGAGAACTGTAGTCATAAATCTTTCTTCCTTATTTCATTATGAGTATGATTGTATATGTACACAAAATGAATTCCTTTGTTTTCTTCCCCAACCTTATCCCTTATCATATAACAAGTTGTTCTAGTTTCATGTCATAATATTTAAGGATGTCAAGTTTAAGAGTGAATATTATCCAAGGTCTTGCCCCTATTCTGTAGGAAATTAATGCATCTCTGGTTGTACAAAGGAGAGATGAACATTGTTAGGTGAAAAGATATATAACATAAGATGTCTGTTATTGTTTTTACATAGAGATAAGTATGATTTAAGGTAATGTGTATGGTTGCTGCATTGACAAGGGGTGGACTGTGAATGTTATGCTAATGTGTCAACTTGGCCAGGTAACTGTGCCCAGTTGTTTCTTTAAGCAATCATCTGGCTAATTGTAATACAAGGACATTTATGGGCTTTAGTCATCAATGAGTTTACTGCATAGATGGCTGATTACATCTACATTAACCAGGGAGATTGCCATCAGCAATGAGTGATGCTTTATCCAATCAGTTGAATGCCTAAAAAGGGGAAGTGGTTTCAGCATTAAGCAAGAATTTCCTAGCTCATCTTTGGACAGACAATGTCTCCTGGAACTCAAGGACCTTCATTGGACTTTCATCAGAGCCACTGGTTTGCAGCCTGCCTGCAGAACATGGACTTGTGCATCCCCACTGTCATGTGAGAAACTCATAAAATCTCATAATATTTGGAGATATCTCCTGCTGATTCTGTTTCCCTAGAGAACCCTGAGTAATGCAATAAGTCACCTCAGTTGTATTTTTTCCATGTGTCACCATATTAATGCCTTGTAATTGTGACAAACATTTGTTCTAGTTCATAGAACATTCTTTTATTTGTACTATTATCCACAATCCAAAAACAAAAACTGCCAAGCTCATTATGTTATACAATCCCCAAATTCTCCTCTAGGTTTCAATCTATAGACTTCTACATCCCTAGATTACCCCTTTTAGCCATGATCAAATTTATAAATCAGCAGAGTTAGTTATACTCCCTATAATGTGTTAACATTAACTGTATCAATTTTCAAATATTTATAATCAATTTTATTATAAATTCTGCATACATTAAACATCAGCTCCCCTTAGCCAACCCTTATTCTATCTCTTAGTGACCTACACTCTAGATTTTCAATCTGTGAGTTTACACATTGTATTATTCCATATTAGTGAAACCATACAATAGTTGTCTTTTTGTTTGCTTATTTCTCTCAGCATAATGTCCTCAAGATTCATCAATGCTCTCCTATAGATCCCAATCTCATTTCTTCTTAAAGCTGTATAGTATTCCATTGTAGGTATACACCACATTTTGTTTTTGTCCATTCATCAGTTGATGTATACTTGGGCTGGTTCCATATTTTAGCAATTGTGAACAATGCTGCTATGAACATCAGTGTGCAAATGTCAGTTGGCATTTTTGTTTTCAGTCCTTTTGAGTATATTCCTAGTAAGGGGGTTTCTGGATCATATGGCAGTTCTGTATTTAGCTTCTTGATGTACCATTAAACTGACATCCACAGATGCTGTACCATTCTACAACCCCATCAATAGTGAATGAGTGTTTCTATTTCTCTACTTCCTCTACAGCACTTGTAGTTTTCTGACTTTTAAATAATGGCATTCTATAAGGTGTGAAATGGTATCTCATTGTAGTATTGATCAGCATTTCCCTTATAGCTAGTGATGTTGAACATTTCTTTGTGTGCTTTTCATCCATTTGTGTTTCCTTTTGGAAAAATTCTCTTTTCAAGTTTTTTGCCCATTTTATAATTGGGTTGCTTATCTTTTTATTTAGTTGTATGATCTCTTTATGCACCATGGAAATCAAATGCTTATCTTATATGTGGTTTCCAAATATTTTCTCCAATTAAGTAGGTTGCCTGTTCACCTACTTAGCAAACTCATTTAAAGTAAAAAAAAATAGGAAATTATAAGGAGATCCTACTTATCTATTTTTTCTTTCATTGCTTGTGCTTTGCGTTTAATGTTTAAGGAAACACCACTTGTCACAGATTTTGAAGGTGTTTTCCTACACTATTTTCTAGGCATTAAGTGGTTCTAGCATATTTATATGCATTTTGACTGCCATATGATTCAGTAACCCTGCTACTAAGAATATATCCAGAAGAACAGGAAACAAGAACATGAACTGACATTTGCTCACCAATGTTCATAGTAGCTGTAGCAGTTTGGCATTATTTATGAATCCCCAAAATAGATGTAGGATTGTGTTTGTTGGCTTGTCTATTCTTCTGGGCATGATTAAATTATGATTAGGGCTTTGATTGGGCCATATCAGTAGGGCATTGAGTCCCTGCCCATTAGTGAGTGGGGACTCACAGGTAAGATATTGCAAGGACAGAGATGGGGTTCTAGTGTTGAGTTTTGAGCTGGAGCCTGGGAAGTGAACACACAGGAGAAGAGCACAGAGGAATAGAGATGGCTCTTGGACATGGCAGAAGCCCTGGAGAGAGAGACAGAGTCACTCACCTGACAGTCTACAGCTGGCCTTGTGGAGAAAAGAGAGGAGCAGAGCCCAGAAAAAAAGCAAGCCAAATTTAGGCTTAACTAAATCTTGAACTTGTAAATCAGGATTGAAGATGTAATTATCTCAGAAAGACTGTGGAAAGTCGTACTGCCTGATGGCTTGGACCCTTGCTTCTTGCATGCTAAACCAACAAGCTTTTAGAGAAAGCTGTATGAACAAAACCAATGGAAATATTCTCAGTGTCCTGATTTTGAGATAATCGGGGTAGGCTAAACATTCACTATATTAGAAACCATGCATGTGTTTTTCTCCCTAGGTCTGGTTTTTAGAATGCTCATGATAAACTAAGCCATATTATATGAGCATCCTGTATGGGAAATAACTCTAACTCTAGGTATCTTTGGTCAACCTTAAGAGATATAGTAAGGGGATGGATGTGGCTCAAATGGTTGGGTGTCCATCTCCCATATGGAGGGACCTGGGTTCAATCCCTGGGACTTCCTGGTAAAAATTAAAAAAAAAAAAAAGAAAAAATAAAGAAATGACATGGGCCACCAGGCTCTGTGTGCAGGTACACTGTCAGGCCCCACAAGTGGGTGAACTCCCCCAGACCCTGTGTGTGAGTGTGCCACCAGGCCCCATGAGCAGACATGCCCCCCAGGCCCTGCATGTAGGTGCAACACCAGGCCCCATTAGCAGATGCACTGCCAGGCACCATGCATGGTTGGACTGTTGAACCCCATGCATGGGTGCACTACCAGGACCTGGGAGTGGGTGAGCACCCCAGGCACTGCCCATGTGCCATCATACTCTGAGTGTGGGTGCATTGCCAAGCCCTGCAAGTGGGTAAGGCCCCCAGGACCCATGGTGGGTGCACTGCCAGGCCTAGTGAGTGGGTGCACTGCCAGGGCCTGCATGTGGGTGAACCATTAGGCCCCATGTGTCAGTGTGCCACCAGGCCCCATGAGCATGTAAGCCCCCCAGGCTCTGTGCATTGGAGAACCATCAAGCCCCATGTGTGGGTGTGCCATCATGCCCCACAAGCCAAGCAGCAAGATGATGACATAACAGGAGAGTGATACAAGGGAGAGCCACAATGAGACACACTGAAAAACCAGGAACTAAGGTAGAACAGGCAGTAGGATGCCTCTCTCCACATTGGAGGTTCTGAGGATTGAATCCAAGTGAAGACAGGAGGAGAAGGATGAAAAGAGAGGGCAGGAAATGGACACAGGGATTTGCCAATGAATGGACACAAAAACAGCAAAAATGGGGGGAGGTGTAAAAATGGATAAAAATAAATAAATAAATAAATAAATAAATAAATCCTTTTAAAAAGTATAGGGGAGTAAGATATGGACTATAGTTAATAGTAATACTTTGACAATGCTCTTTCATAATTTGTTAACAAATGCTTCACAACAAGGTAAAGTATTTGTGGTGGGGCAATGTGTTGGAGCCCTGTATGATGTTATGCATGTTTGGTTTTTAAGTTCACAATGTTTACTGAACACTTATTATGTATGTTCATATATGAATGATATATTTCAATAAATTGTTTAAAAAATAAAAAGAAATACCCAGACCAAAATGTCATTAGTGCTAAAGTTGAGAAACCCTGGTTAAAAGATGGAGTAAATAGTTAATTTTACAAACATGCTTTAATTTGTGATTCATTATTTCTCATCTTGTTTATAAGGTGTCCTGTTTTTATTTTTTTTATTATTATTGGAAACATATACAAAAGTAAAGAGAACAGTATAATGAAAAACAAACAAACAAAAAAACAAAAAAACAAAACCACTGTCAACTTGGACTAAAAGGGACATGGAAGGGAGAAATTGAAGGGAAAACAACTTCAAGAGGAAAACCATGGAAGCTGAGAACTGGAATTAAGACATTGTCTTGGGCCAAGAGAGGACCCCCACCCATGTGTACAGAGAAGGTGAGTTTGCACCCAGCAGTTTTGAAGAAGGTGGATATTCACACCCAATGTTCTGGAGGAGTTTTGCTGCCCCTGGGAATAGAGGTAGTGGAACACATTGTTCAAGCATTAGGGCATTTAAGTTAAGCATCCCATAGGTCTGAGAGGGGTGGACCTGTCCCCTATGGATAGGTGGATAGGGTGGGTGGTCAACTCTTTGCTATGAGAAGGTTGAACCTGGAAGCAAAATATTAGGGAGGACATTGCCTTCACCTCACTGTACTAGATGGGTTAATTCTAACCCAAACATTGGGTAAGGTGTGGCAATATCCTCAAAGCTCTTCAAGGGTGAGCTCTGGAGCCTGATCAACACCCAGATGCTTGATCAGGGTGGAACCAAGAAAATGGCCTTTAGGCAAGCCTGTGGAAAGGGTGGGTCCCCATGAGGCCCCAGGGAGAAGAAGCTATCATCTTAAGAATGACTCTTAGGCTTTAACATCTAATGAAGCATGCCCTGCTGTAGATGACCCATGACTCATGTTTCTCTCCCAATTTCTCCTTATTGTAATGATAATGGTGATCTTTTGTCTGTCCTTTTGTGTATTGCAGGCAGATATATTGTTTTGTAAGTAACTGTCTCAAATTCTGTGTGGTGCCTGGAGGTTTAATTTGTTCCTTTGACTGAGCCACATCCTGTTTCTTAGTATGGCTTGCAAATTTTTGCTGGTGTCTTGGCATCTGATTATCTTGATGTTTATATTCTGGTCTCAGTTTCACTCTTTAGCCTAGGACTTTTTTTGTTGATTGGCTTTGTGCTAAAGCTCCTCTTTGACACTTATTTAAATGTATTTTAGAACTTTAAAATAACTCATGTTTAACCAATCAGATTTTTATTACTGCTATTCATCTCTTTCTTGTGCTTTCTCTCCTGCCAGTGGTGAAGTTGGCATCATGGGTGCAGATGGTAATCTGAGCCAGGTAGGCTGAAACTGCCCACATTGCTCCAGAAACTAATAAAGTTCTGCCCACATTTCTCTCCTGCTAGGGATGGGGTAAGAACCTCACGTGTGGTTGGTACTCTAAACTGTTCAAGCTGAAAGTGCCTGCAGTTGCCCATAGAGACTGATGAAGTTCCATCCAACTTCCTCCCCTGTTGGGGGCATCAATGGAGCCAAAGATGTGGGCAGTAATCTATGCTATCTGGACTGAAACTTCGTAGTTGACTGGAGAGACTGGCGAAGCTTCACCCACCTTCCTCCCCTGTCAGGGGTGGGGTTGGAGCCTAGATTTGGGCAGTAATATGACCTTGATGGAAAGAACCTGATCCCTATCAAACCAGTAAGTCACTATGATTTTCAATCAGCCCCACTTTGACTTCTGCCAGGAGTGGAGTTAAAATGAATGCTGCCATCATCTTTCTGACATGGACATGTTCAAACTTTAGCTTTACTTAGAATCGGACTCTAGACAGCTGAATTTATTAATCAGTAGCTGAGGTCAATGCCCTATCATCTCCTCCTTCACTGATTTTGGGAAATGGAGTTTCCAACTACACCCAGGGAGTGGCTCCAAAGTTAGCCACCAGTAAGGATAGGCAACAGCCTCCACAATGTGGCATGTGCTACTAATAAATCTTCACCTCAGATGACCAGCCTCATCCTTCAGTTTTTCCAACAATTTTACACAGTGATCTGTTTGTCTCCTGAGAACCCCCAAACAGGGGGTTTAGATAGATCCTTTGTGATTACTATCTGCATTGTAGGAAAAGCTGACTCTTAGAGATTCCCTACTCTGACACTATCTTGCCTGTCTCTCCTGAATGCATCTTTTGAGAAATTGAGAAAATAAAATTATTTGGGAATTTATGGAAGTGGGTGGCATGATGGAGTTTGGTATCCAATGTACACTCCGGTGGTTTGGGAGCTCCATTGCCCAAATTTGAGCTCAGTCAGATCTGTTCAGACCCCTCTTTTCCTCACACCAGGGCCTACACTTCTCTTATATCTCTTACCCACCCTGTCCAAAGTACCTAACAACCTATAACAGCATAGGCTCACTTAGGTTCACAGTGCTAATTCCTTCTTTACCTAAATTGATCTTCTGCTGCAATTCTTAGTTGTGTACTCTTTCCCCATTCTTCCCCTCACTCCTTCTCTGACATTCCACTGTGCTGCCCTCCAGTGACCCAGCCCTGCTTCCTGTTCCCATCTTTGTCCCTTGCCTGGCCCCTAACACTTATCCTATATATCTTCCCAGATTTTCATACTGCCCCCAACCCCTGCCACCACAAAAGTCATGCTTCATCCTGAACTCTCCAATCCTTCCTTCTTATTCAGAAATCTATGGATACCTTTAGTCTAACATCATCTTGATTCCACAAACCTTAGTTCATGTTTTTTTTTGTCATGATCATCTGAGGTTTGTGGAATCAAAACTTTCAAACAAAATTCTCTACCTCCTAAATGTTTAATCTTCTAAATTATAAATTTTCTAAATTTCTAAATTTTCTGCCTTCTAATTTCTAATTTCTAAATCTAGAGTTCTGAAATAGAACCTCATGTCTATGGTCAATTGAGTTTTTAAAAGCCTAAGTCCACTAACTTGGGGAGGAATATTCTCTTCAACAAATGGTTATGGGAGAACTGGATATTAATATGCAAAGAAAAGAAGGGGGACAACTGTCTTACACTGTATTAAAAAATATATGACCCAGGACTGTAAAGTGACCAGGAAAAAACATAAGGAAACATTTTTAGGTCATGGTGTTAGGCAATGGCTTCTTAGACTTTGCACCTAAAGCACAAGCAGCAAAAGGAAAAATAGCTAAACAGAGTCATATGAAAATTAAAAACCTTTGTGCATCAAAGGACCTTATCATGAATTAAAAAAGAAAACCTGATCAGTGGGAGAAAATATTTGGAAATCACATATCAAATAAGAGTTTTATATCCAGAAAACATAAAGAAATCCTACACTGCTGAAATAAAAAGACAAGCAGCCCATTTAAAAATGGCCAAAATACTTGGACAGACATTTCTCTAAATAAGACATATAAATGGCCAAAAAGTACATGAAAAGGTCCTCAAAATCATTAGCTATTGAGGAAATGCAGAGGATGTGGAGAAACAGGAACATTCATTCATTGTTGGTAGAAATGTAAAATAGTGGCAGTTGCTGTGGAAAACTGACAGTTCCTCAGAAATTTAAGTATAGAATTACCATAGGAACCTGCAATACCACCTCTAGGTCAATATCACAATGATTTGAAAGCAGGGCTCACCCAATGTTCATAGCAGTATTATTTACAATTGCCAAAAGATGAAAGTAACAAGTGTCCATCAACCAATGAATAAGGATGAATGAAATGTGGTATATACATGAAGTGGAATATTATTCAGCCATAAAATGTAATGAAGTTCTGATAAATGGGATAACTTGGATGAACCTTGAGGACATCTTGTTGAGTAAAATAAGTCATATGCAAAAGGACAAATATTGTTTGAAGTAATTAGAATAAGCAAATGCAGAGAGTCGGGATCTAGAATTGGGTTACCAGGGTTTGAGGTGAGGGTAGGGAATTAGCAGTTAATGCTTAAATTGTAGAGTTCTAGTAAGGCTGATGGTAAAGTTTTGGTAATGGATGGTGGTGATGGTAACACAACATTGTGAATGAAATTAATAGCACTCAACTATATATATGAATATGATTAACAGGAGAAACTTTAGGTTATTTGTAGGTTAGGATATTTAAAAATAAAATAAAGGAAAAGTACAATGCAACAGAGACCCTTATTGTAAATGATGGAATATAGTTAATAGTGTAATTATAAAAATGTTCTTTCATGAATTGTAACAAATATACCAGAATAATCCAAAGTATCAGTAATATTGTGATATATAGAAACTCTGTTTTTCTGTATAACTACAACTTTTCTAATTTAAAAAACAATATGTTTCTGAATTTTCAATTCTGTTCCAATGGTCAATTTGTCTGTATTTATGCCAGTACCACAACTCTTTTGTTTACTGTAACTTTGCAGTACAATCTGAAGTTGGTATATATGGATTTGTGAGTCCTCCAACTTTGTTCTTTTTCAAAATTGTTTTGTATATTCAAGGCACCTTGAAGTTCCACATGAATCTGAGGATTGAGTTTTCCGTTTCTGAAAAAATGGCTCATGGAATTTTGATAGGGATTGCATTGAAACTGTAGATCACTTTGCATAATAGTGAAATCTTAGCAATACTAAATTTTCCATTCCATTAACTTGCAATACCTTGCTACTTATTTACATATTAAATGTTTTTCATCAGTGTTTTTCCAGTTTTCAATGTATAACTCTTTTATATCCTTGCTTAAATATATTCCTAGATATTTTATTCGTTTTATACCATTGTAAATGGAATCATTTTCTTAATTTCCTCTTTGATTATCAGTGCAAAGGAACAGAATTTTTCATTTGTATTTTACACTGCTACTTTGAACTCATTTATTAACTCTAATAATTTTTCTGTAGATATCTTTGGATTTTCTATATATATAAACAGGTCACCTGCAAATAAAGATAGCTTTAATTTTTCCTCTCCAATTTGCATGTCTTTTCTTTCTTTTTTTTTAATTTTGAAAATATATATATATGTTTATTGTGGGTAAAAATCAAATTTTTCACAATACATACCAATATTTGTAAGATGATATATAAATATATATGCATATATGTGCATTTGCTTACATAAATGTTATTTTGTATACATATATATTTTAAAAGGTGCTTAGATTACCTAAATATTACACAGAAATTACAGGGATTCCCATGTTCCCCACCTCCCACACCTCCCACAACATCCGGCTATAACTTCTAATACAATATAGAATAGCAGTAGTAAAAGTTGGCATCCTTGAAATATTCCCAATCTTAGAAGGAACACTTTCAGTATTTCACCATAGAAGCTGAAAGCTCTAGGATGTTCATAAATTGCCTTTATCATGTTGAGAAATTTTCCTTCTAGTCTTAGTGTTCTGTATGTTCTTCACAAGAAAAGGTGCTAGATTTTGCCAAATGCATTTTCTGCCCCTATTGAAGTAATCATGGTTTAAGAAATCCCTTTTGCTATTTATGCAAATTATTACATTTCTTGGTTTTCATATGTTGAATCACAATTTCAATCCTGAGACAAATACACATTTGTCATGTTCTTTAACCTTTTCAATATGTTATGAATTCAATTTGCTAATGAAGTATAAAGGATTTTTGCTCTATATTCATAAGGAAATTTTTCTGTAATTTTCATTTCTTATGGTATCTTTGTTAAGGTTTGGTATCAGTGAAATACTGGACTCCATATATTTGTGGAGATTAGAGTAGAAATGAAAGTTGACAATATTGCTCAAAGTAGAGATAACATTAGTAACCCTTTGTGTTTGTGTTATTCTGGGAGGGTATATTAAAGGCAAGTCTCTAGATTTTTGAAGATCTCCTAGCTGCTATTGGAGACTTGTGGAAGATTATTGTTTACTTGTATGGAAAAGTTAATACCTTCAATTTGAGACATATTTCAGTTTAGAGGTGTGTGACATGCACAAGGAGAGTGTAAAACTGAGAAATAAAATCCACACAGTAGTTTTGAGCACAGCATAGAAGAGGACTGGCAAAAATTGAAGCAATTAAAGAAATGTATAACATTTCCAAGGCAGTGTATATAATTTTATATTGAGATGATTCAATAGTATTGCTTTATTGAAACTCCATTGAATTTCAGGCCCAGCTGGAACATGGACAGTCTGGAGATTAATGGACTCACCCAGGACAACTAAGAAGGAGATGATGATAGACAACAACCATCCTAAGGAACCGAGAGAGTCTACAACTGCAAGCAAGAGAGTCCCATCCATCTGCCCCATGGGATCAAAGCCTCCTTAATTAGAGGTGGAGTGGGCAACACCATCCCAGGATCCTCAGGATTGGGGAATGAACTATGGACTAAATTAGACTTACTGGTATTCTACTAAAGACTTATTGTGATTCTAGCACTGAAAGAAATGATATCATTCATGTGGAGGCAGTGGACACTAGAGGTTCTGAGGACAGGGAAAGGGAAATACAGGTGAAACATGGGGGCATTTTAGGGACTTGGGAATTTTCCTGAATGACATTACAATGGCAGTTACATTTCTTGCCATAACCTACAAAATTGTGTGGGAGAGAGTGTACACTACATTGTAAACAATAATCCATGCTTAATGGCAATGCTCTAAAATGTTTTCATTAATTGTAATGAATGTACCACACTAATGAAAGATGTTGTTAATGTGGGAAAATGTGGAAGGTGTAGGAAGCAGGGCATATGGGGATCCCCTATATTTTTATGTAATATTTATGTAAATTAACTTGCCTTAGAAATTAAAAATATATAAAAATAGTATTGCTTTAGAAATTTTTGATGAGGACACTGGGAAGGAGTAACTAATGTAGTTTAAAGGCAGTCAAGAGACTCAGATATCAGAAAGTCCTAATAAAAAGAAAGTTCTCTCAAAGAAAACATTGTCCAATTATACCTTTATTCCAAGTAAAAGGCAGACAAACTCATTGGATTTAATACTGAGGAGATCACTGGTGATCTTAGTTGTAGTTATTTATGGTGAAATCAAAGTTATCTTAGAAATCCAGAGGTTGGTGGATATGAGAAAATGGTAACTAAATGTGGATGGCTCAAAAAGATTAATTGTGAAGAGGGAATATATGGGGCATGAGCTGGGAGAACATAGTTTCAGAGATGGTTTTGGTTTTAAGATGGAAGACTGTGCTTAAATCATGAGAGTATGGATGGAAAATACATGGAAAGCTTTCTTGTATTGGTGATTTAGCGTATAGTCAATAAGTCAAATTTTTAAAAAAGAAGAGAAAGGAACCATGTGGAGAAAATGGACAACCAGGGGTAGAGATGATTCTTAACTTTAATTTTAATCTTCACAGAAGAGAAGGAGAATCCAAAGGTTATGAACATATGAGAATTTCTAATTTTCATAACAATGAGTTGAAAATATTTTGCTTTTAAAGTCTGTTTTGTCTGATTTTAGTATAGCTATCCCTGCTCTTTTTTGGTTACTGTTTGTATGGAACATTTTTCTCCAACCTTTCACTTTCAGCAAATTAGTATTCTTGGGTCTAATATGTAGACAACATATAGATGGCTGGTGTCTTTTAATCCATTCTGTCACTCTATATCTCTTGATTGGGGAGTTTAATCAATTCAAATTCAATGATATTATGGTAAATGCATTATTTTCTTCCACCATTTTATTTTTTGGCTTTCCTATGTTTACATCTTATTTTTGTCTGTCATTTTGCCCTTTTGATTATCCTTTCTGATAGTCTTCCCTTCTACACTCTTCTCCAAGTCTCTCTGTACCATACTTTCCTTTTGGTCTGTAGGGCTCCCTTTAGTGCTTCCTGCAGAGTGGAGTTCTTTTTTATTAATGCTTTCAGTTTCTGTTTACCTTGTAATATTTTAAACTCACCTTCATATTTGAAGGACAATTTTTCTGGATAAAGAATTCCCAGCTGGCAAATTTTCTCTTTCAGTATCCAAATTATGTCATACCACTGTCTTCTCACACTCATAGTTTCTGATGAGAAATCAACACTAAATCTTAGTAGGCATCACTTACATGTGTTGGTTTGGTTCTCCCTTGTTGATTTCAGAATTTTCTCTTTATCTTTGGAATTTGGCATTCTGAGTATTGTATTTCTTGGTGTAGGTCTCTTTGGATTCATTCTGATTGGAGTAGGCTGTGCTTCTTGGACATGTAAAGTCACTTCTTCTATGAGAGTTGGGAAATTTTCAACCAATATTTCTTCAAATACTCTTTCTGCCCCTTTCCACTTTTCTTCTACTTCTAGGACTCCCATGACATGTATGTTGTTGTGCTTCATGCTATCATTCATTTTTTTCTCATTCTTTTCTCTGTCTTCAATTTCAGCTGTTCTGTCTTATACATCACTTATCCTTTCTTCTATGATTTTGAGTCTGCTATTGTATGCCTCTAATGTGGTTTTTGGGGAAATTTATGTTTTACTAATATGTATCAATAAAAATGATTTATTTTTTAAAATGTAGGCGTAAAGTTTCTACATTTCCATGTTCCAAGTCTCAATTTTTAAAACAATTAATATCAAGAACCAGACTTCCAAATATCAACCATCATAATGGCATTGCCTATAAGCATTTCAGATTTTGGGATCTATTAGATATTTGATTTTTATCAAGATAATTATTGCAGTGCACTTTGCCTGGATACTTGCTACTGGGATATTAGCAAGGGGCAGTGGGATGACCTGAACCTCTGCCTGGCAAAGAGAACTACAGTATGCATGATTCTCACACCCACTGATAAAGATTCTAGTTATTGAGGTAAAGTATTGTTTCCTCTAAGATTAGGAACAAAGAAACCCTATCTTTTCCTCCCCTTCAGGTTTTTAATTACTGTATTAGTCAGTCAAAGGGGTGTTGATGCAAAATACCAGAAATCTGTTGGCTTTTATACGTGTTTTTAATTGGGGGTAGAAGTTTACAGTTACCAGGCCATAAATCATAAGTTACTTCCCTCACCAAAGTCTGATGCCACATGTTGGAGAAAGATTGCTGCCAATGTCTGCCAAGAGCTCAGGCTTCCTGGGTTCTCCTCTTCCCAGGGCTCATTTCTCTCTAGCCTCAGCTGCTATACTCTTCTATGTGATTATTTCCCAGGCTCCAGCTCAAAAACTCCAACCTCCCTTCTCTGCAAGTGTGGTTTCTCTGTGACTCCCCACCACCAAGAAAGTGGGGATTCACTATCTTACTGATGTGCCCAATCAAAGCCTTAATTATTATTTAATCAAGTAAAAGTAAAACCTCTGAATCCAGTACAATCAAATACATCTAGAGGAAAAGTCCAGTTTACAAACATAATCCAATATTTCTTTATGGACTATATCAATAATATAAAACTGCTAAACTCCACCCTCTAAACTCCAAAAAGACATTACAATATTCAAAAAACCTTATTTCCATAATAATACTAAATACAAAATCATATCATCACCATTTTTAAAAAATCCAGTTTGTCTTCAGGCAAAGTCCCGCCTCGCTGTAGACTTCTGAAACTTACAAAACAATTTATCTGCTTCCAATATACAAATAAACAGACAAATGAAAAACATTTTCATTATCATAAGGAGAAATTGGGAAGGAAACATGAGTCATGGGTTCTCTACAGTTCAGTAAAACTGCAGGGCTTATTTCAGTAGATGTCAAAGTCTGAAAGCCATTCTTAAGATGATAGTTTCTTTGCCTTGGGGCCACATGGGTCCCACCCTTTCCAGAGGCTTGTCCAACAGTAATTTTCTTGGTTCCACACTCATCAAGCATCTGGGTGGTGACCAAGATCTGGACCTTACCCTCCAAAAGCATTGGGGCATTTGCCACACCTTACCCAATCTTTGTGTTAGATTCTAACTCCTCATAGTACAGTGATCTAACTTATTGTCTTTCATTCACACAAGCTCTTTTTTCTATTTAATTTTTCTAATTCTTTCTCCTCACATAGTGTCTTAATGTCCTTTATCTCTTTAGCCATATTTTCTATCAACTCCTTGATTTGATTTAGATTTCTATGAACATCATTGATTAGCTGTCTCAAATCATATGTCTTATCTGGGGTTTTGATATCTTCCTTTGCTTGAGTGATAGCTTCTTTTCCTTAGTATGGCTTGTAATGTTTTGCTCATGTCTAGGCATCTGAATATGAATGTGAGTTATTCTGATGTTCAATTTCTCTCGTTTGCATAGGGATTTAGTGATGGGAGGCTATGTCTTACTGTTAGTCTTTGATTCTCAGTTTAACCTGTTCTAGCTCTTCAGGATTATACCTGTTAGTTGCTCAAATCCAGGCCATGCACCCAGTAATGGTTGAGTAGAAGATCCAAGGCCTTGTGCAGGAAGGTTGTAAAGACCCAAATAAAGCTATTTATTTAGTTTTATTTTCCTTGCATGCACTTCCTTCATCTGCCAGCAGATGGCACTCTTTGTAAGACTTCACATCTCAAACCCTAGCAAAATGTATTCACTGTAATCTCAACCAGAACGATGTGAAAGAGGATCCTTTCTCAGGGTATTGAGGGAAGGCCCTAAGCAAAGAGATGAAAGTTCAGGGTAATTAAATCAGTTGTGTTCATGACATAAATGAGGAAAAAGTCTGTTAAAGGCATAAACAATACAATATTGGCACAATCTACAGGATTACACATCCTTTAGGGACTTCAAGGAAACACTATGCCCTCCATGTTCACTCTCCTTACCCCTCCACAGCCTTCTGGACAGGTGGAGGGAGACCTTCCTTACACAGGTCAGATGGAGTCACAGAGTACAAGGATCATGGACATGACCATTTAAAGGACACACTGCTCTGAATGTGCCTGTTAGGTTAATTTTTAGTGCCATAGGAGAACACAGACATCCTGCTGATTATTGCTCCATGAGGAACTACTAATGTTGACTTACATTTATTTTTTTCTGTTTTGGTGGAGAAGAAATGCATTAATTAAGGCTGAGTGTGCCATTCTTCCTGTTCTTTTGTGGATCCAGAACGTGTGGTGATGGTTTTTATTAGGGCTCTGATAAAAATCCATTCTCTTTTGGGATTGAAGAAGCCTGCATAGTTCTCAACATCTGTTCCTCCTGAGGTTTACTTTTACTACTCTGGTATTCTGCATACAGATTACACTGTCTAGAAGACTCACAATCTCACTTCTATTTTGGTCAGCCAGTGGTCACATATCTTTCTTGGATTCCCATAATGTTTATTAGGTTTATTGAGCTCCTAATGTTCTCCCTGTTACAGCTATGAGCATGTGAATATTGACATTTCCTTCCTGATCCAACAGTGTTCCCCTTGGCAATTCTTTTTCTTTAGCTGCCCCAAGAGTAGAGAAAGTGGATGTGGAATGAAAGCAGGAGACCTGAGTCTGTTCCTGGGGCCCAGGTGAGTCATGGTAAGAGCAGTTCCTTCAGCAGTTCAGCATTGAAGGCAAGGGAACTAGGGGCCAATAGAAGGAGCAGGAGAATGGTAGTTTCCTCTTTGTGCCCAGATTTCTGTGCCTGCATCAGATGTGGGTCCAGGCTTTTATCTCTGCTCCCAGTCTGGCCAATCCCTGCCTGAGGGTCAGGATACATCATAATAGGACATCTGTGACTTTTCCCTAACCCCAAACTATGTGACTCCCTGGCCTGATTCTTTGTCTAGATGCCCTTGCCTGCCAAAGGTACACCCCCTCCATCTCAGTGACACTCATCCCTGTCTAATAAGGATAAATCTACAGTGTGTAGGTGGATTTCTTGGGCACCAGCATCAAACCACCTTTAGGAAACAGACTGTATCTCCAACCCAGTGTTTGTAGCACAATGCACAGTTATCAGGAAGGGTCTTCTAAGCCCATCCATGGGCTGCTTAAGCACAGGAGTTATAGCCCCTCCTCCACTACTTGTATTCCACCCGTCTGAAGCCGTATCCCATGTCCACAGACTGTGGTTTCCATGGTGTCAGTAAACAAACCTCAGCTAATTCTATTTTTTCTTTTTTTCATAAGCATGACAAATATTTCTTCCTGTTTATCTTTAATAAAGTGAGGTCTTCCTAGGTTAAGGTCTAGGAAAAGTCTGGAATCCAGAAATATCAATCAGTATTCAGGGCTGCTTATATCCTGTGTTTGTCTAATTGAAAAGGAAGCAAAGAGGCTGATAATTGCAACTGACAACATGAAGTCCTGACACACATGCCAAAAGTCCAGGTCAACAAGAGTAAAATTTGGCAATCCGTGCACTGCATTTTGTTGGGACCATGATAGACTGCTCTTTTGGTATAAGCATTATAAAAAGTAAAAGAGTACTTTAAAGCTTAAGGCATCAAATTAGATTAACTTTTTCCTGGATTAATGATGTCCACAGGGACTGGAAGAAGCAAATTGAAGTCCCCCCTGAAGGAGAGTAGCACCATTCTAAGCCTCACCTCATCTCTACAGTTTTGAAATATATTGTCAGATGCATTATAGAAAAATGACCTGGTAAAAAAGGAAACAAGATAATATGATTGAGAATCAATAAAATCAAACCTTGGGAATTCCAGATGCTGGCATAGTAGATGGAGAATATAAAATAACTATACTTATTATCTTCAAAGACATAAAAGGCAAACCTAAAAATTTTGGTAGTGCACTGAAAAGTTAAAAAAGTGACACAGAGGAATATATATATATATTTAGTAAAAAACTAAAAATAAAATTGAATAATGAAGTACTCAATTAATTAGAAAAAAATTAAATATTTCAGAATAGAATGATGAGCTAAAAGAATAAACCATGAAATATGTAAAAAATGAAACTAGAAAAATGATAGAAAATATAGAAGAGAGTGTAATAATGATAGAATAGAGAATATAATAAGAAGTTACAACATATATTTAGGTGGGAGTGCTAGAAGCAGACTAAACATAGAATAGGGCAGAAGCTATATTTGAAGAGATAATTTTTAACAATTGTCTAAAACTGATGAGACATTGATTCATAAATTCAAGAAGTCCAACAAAACCCAGAAGGAAAAATCAAAATAAACGCAGACCTAGGTATATAATGGAAACTTGAAAGAAAATCTTAAAAATAGCTAGAAAATAAGAATGTGACCAGTAAAGGGGTAATAAATGAAAAAAACTGACTACCAGCACTGACAATGGAAAACAGAAGGCAATGAATGGCATCAGGTCTTTACATTGCTATAATAAAGTAAATGCCAATGTAGAAATCTATACTGAAAAATATATCCTTCATGATGAGGTGAAATAAACACTTTTCCAGACAAGTAAAAACTGAGAAAGATTGCCAGCAACAACTAATTTTAAAAGAAATGTGAAAGGATAATCTTCATGCAGAAAGAAAATAATCCCAGATGGAGGGGTGCAGACTTCAGGATGGATTGAAGAACAATAATTTTTAATTTAAATCAACTAATATTGAATGGATAAAGTACTAATTATGCTATCTGTGAGTTAACATCCATAAAGCATTAAAATACATGATAATATATTTCATAAGATGGATAAATGGATCTTAAGTGTTTAAAAATATATTATTTGTTAAGTCAATAAAGAATAATGTGAGATTTGATAAGGCATGCAAAAATGCTGTAATTTCTGAGTTAATGTCTAAATGAATACTAAAATAGTGCATCTCATCCAAATAAATAAAAGAGAAAAATTGAATAAAAGAAAGCATTCAGGAGGGGGAAAAAAAGTACGTAGATCAGAAAGCACAAATAACACATGAAAAGAAAGCAGAATTCAATGAGTATTTATAGTGAATTTTATGAATTATATTTAATACAATTATATTTAACACTTATAATTAATGAATATAAATTTTTCTCCTAAAAACCAAAATTGTCATGTGGATTTAAAGACAAATATATCTACATAGATATATGACACTCATCTAAAACATTCAGCAAAATGTAACAGGTGGAAAACAATATACCATGTAAAACTTTAAAAATAGTAAATTTTATTTCACTTTGACAATATCAAATAAAAGAGATACTAAGGAAAATAGAGAAATTGAGTGCCCTTTCATAATGATTAAAAGGTTTGAATTCCCAAGAAAGCATAGCTTTACTTTTTTTGAAAACATAGCATCCTTAAAGAAATTGTGAGTTAAAGCAATCATGCATACCATACATGATTCCCATACATCCCCCTACCACCACCTACCAATTGTGACACATTTGTTACAAATGCAGAAAGAACATCATCATAATAATACTGATACTGCTACCTATAGTCCATACTTATATTTGGTGTATTTTTTCCACAAACCATCCCATTATTAACACCATATGTTAGAATTTTATATTTGTTATAGTTCATGCGAGATCATTCTCATATTTTTACTGTTAACCATGGTCCATCATTCACCATGGGGTGTCACTGTGTTATATGGTCCCCTGCCTTGTACAATCCATCCAAAGTGTACTCTCAGTGGCTCTCAATTTCATCACAGACTTGGGCTGTCATCAGCTCTGGAAACAGAGCATTTTAAAATTTTTACACAAAGAATGGCATTGTTTATGAAAAGTGACAGAAATACAATGTCACAGATTTGAGGACTTTTTTTATAACTCTCAGCAATTGATAGAATAAGCATAGAAAATATAATGAAGTTATTGAATATTTGATCACTGTGAATAATAAATTTAACCTAATGCCCAACATACAGAACAATAAAGCACACATTTTCTCATGCACTTAAGAGGGGCAAGAATGAAAAGGAGACTATGGTTCTCCTGTCATAGTTGGTGCTGAGCAGGGAAGGAAGGTGGAGGCAAAGAGAAGGGGACAGATATGGATTTGTTCTGATCATGGGAGTTTTCCAACCATGAAGGAATCTTCTTTGGACAATTTGTAGAAATCTCCACATCCCACCCCTCATGCTTCTCCATCACTATCTGACACACCTCACAGGAGAGCTGAGGGAGCAGCAGGGGTTTACCTCCCACAGAAATAGCTGGCATCCCTAGAATTAGTGGTTTCAGTCAGAAATAGCACTCCCTTTAAAGACAATGAGCACTACCTGGGGATTATTAATGATGGTGGAAGGAAAGCAGGAAATGACACTTTGAGGATGTTGAGTGGCAACTAAAACAAAGAACAAAACAATCATGATAAGAAGGTAAATGATTTATCCTTAAAATAGAGCTTGGATCTGAGTATATAATGGTAAAAATTAGAAAGAATATTGCTGTCCTCATGGAGCTGATATTTGGAAGGGGGTAGATACTGAACAGGGAAATTAAACAGCACAGAGGATGTCATGTGATGGTAAAGTAAAGGAAAAGAATGCACAGGGAAATGCAAGAGTGATGGATGTGGGAATGTGGAGCTTGGGAGGAGAAGTCAGGGAATCCCCTGTACACAGAGCACACCAGAGCAGTGTGCCAACCTGGTGATAAGCACTGAAGGATGATGGCACAGGATAGATGATGGCTATGAAGTGGATGAGAGAGGGTTGTGTTTGAAGACCAGCCAGAGGCCTGAGAAGACTATATGCAGTGAGTGAATGGTGGCCAGAGGGGTGGGGGGTAAATCCTGTCACAAGAGTGAATAGTTTAATTTTAACTTAAGAAAACAGTGGCTGTGATGTGTGGAAAAGATTATAGCAGGAAAAACAGGTGGAGACCTTGACAGGGACTCTTTAAAATGAAGATGTTAATTGCTGCACTGGGCTAGGGGTGTGGTGGGAGCAGTGGAGATAGAGAGAAGTGTTCAGCTCTAGGTCTTGTTCTGCAGAGACCTAGGGGCTACCGATGCCTCTGTGTGTTCTTTTCTGCACTCTCTTTAGTGAGAGTTTTGTTCTCCACCTTTCAAGCAGAGTCAGCCCTCAGGTACACGGTGTTCCTGGCCACCCTTTCACATCCTTGAGCTTGGCAGGGGAAACAGGGGAATGGAGCTCTGTATTCCTTGGGGGGGGGCTGCCTCTCTCAGGTCTCCTGGGGGCCCCCTGGCTGAGGATCCACGTGGATCTGAGGCCTTTGCCTTGGGCAGCTTCAGATCTCCACAAAAGCATCTTCCAGACTACTAACTGGGTGTATTGAGACTGGCGAACAGCGTTTTTGGAACTAAGAGGGGCATTGGGAGGTGGGCTCAGTCTATAGGATTTCTTTGGGGCTTCACTTTCAGTGGGCTTCTCACCCCCACTTTACCTATTCCTGCATCTACAAGTTCACAGCCTCTATCTTGTCTTTCCCATCTATTGCAAAGCTGGGGCGGAGAAGGGGACAGAAAGCTGCCTGTGCATAGTGGAAAGATACCCATTGTCCAACTCTTCTCTTCTATGTGTTACTATTTTCTATTTACAGTTTCTGCCTAGTAACAGACCAATCATATTCACTATTGGTCTAAGCACAGCCAGCATACTGGCCTAAGCAGCCATTAGCTCAGCCTGCTGTTTCTCTGACTACCCAAGACTGCCAAGAGCCCACCCCTGCATTGCCAGAGACTGGATCCAGTCTAGTAGTGGGAGGCTCCTTCATTCTACAGGCCAATTAGCCAGGTGCCAGCTTTGGAGGCTGGCATGGACTGTTCAAGATCAGTCCCCACCTCAGACTACCAGGGCAGGTCCTTTGACCATGGCTTGGGATTGGGTACTGGCCAGGCATCTGCACTTGGTGGGGGTCAGGGCTGGCACAGAGGTCAGAGAGCATCCCAAGGAGACACAGGGCATCTATGTAGGGTCAGATGATCCTGCAGAGCTGTGGGAAAGGCCCATCCTCAGTTTGAGGTTAGGAAAAAATGGGCACCCATTTCTACAAATTGTCCAGTCTTGGGGGACCCCCATGAGTGTGGTGAAGGGGCTCATGGCCAGAATGTGTCTGTAAAATGGGTACTTATGGTGGCAAGTTAGCGCTGGATTTTGACCAGCATTTTAAACCTAGGGGAAGGTGGGTGGTGAGAGACTCCATGATTTTCAAATTTCCAATCTAAGCTTTGGGGTGCCAAAATTATACTCTAGTATGACACTTAACACTTTCATGTACCTGCTTGGAAACTGAACAGCCTGGGCTTCCTATTGGCCAGTGATATCCCATCCTGATTTTTGGGATTCAGGCTGCTGCCTAGTAACAGTTTATTTGTAGTTCCCATTGTCTGGAGCTAAACCTACTTATTAATTATGATAATATCCCTTATTACATTGAAGGTTTAACTATTGGCAGGCATTTAGTTCAGCTGTAGTTTACATAAGGAGTAACCACTTTTTTTTTTTAACTTTATTTTGTACATTTAATAATTGAAAACATAAGCAATTAAAAACTAAAAAGTAAACACAGATGAATAAATATATACATTTCTCAATTAAATGTAATGGATACATGTAAGTTTTTTGTTTTTTTTTGTTTTTTTTGTGAATCAAACAATATATTACACAATATATTTGGTTCATAGTAATGCATTCATACAGTATTTGTCCTTTTGTGTCTGGCTTGCTTCACTCAACATAATGTCCTCCAGGTTTATCCATGTTGCCATATGCTTTATGACTTCATTTCTTCTTAGAGCTGCATAATATTCTATCGTGTGAATAGACCACAGTTTGTTTATCCATTCATCTGTTGATGGACACTTGGTTTGTTTCCAACTTTTGGCAATAGTAACCACTTTTTAAACTTTTCATTTTGAAATAATTTAAACTTAGTGAGAATTTGCTTTGATTATGTATTAGCTTTTATGCATATGGATGAACACACATATCTATCTATATAATTGTATGATTAGTATGTTCAGGAAATCATGCTTGCACATATAATGCATGATCAAAAAAGTGGTAGATAGCTCCACCACTGGATGGGAATTTTACATTATAAATTAAGCAAATTTAAGTGAGGACAGCCAGGGGCTTCTTCTGCACAGGTCCGGCCAAACTGTTGAAGCTGGTTTTCATACTTCATTGCTTCAACAGAATGTTCTTGACCACAAGAAATGGAATTTGGCATCAAAAGGTATTTGCATCTTATTACTTCTAATTTACATATAATTCTTTCCTTTGTAGCCTAGAAACAGGGAACAAATAAGTTACTTTCAGGTATTCTGTCACCCTAACATCATCATTTGTATTTTATTTTTTCATATGTATTTTCCCAAAAGGCACATCTATGAAAGGGACAGTTAGGCAAGCCAATTTTGAGGATTTTTAATTGAGTTGATTCATCAAGAACAACATAAAAGTATAATGCAGCACCTCCACAAATACATTTGACTCTGTCTTGGTGTTTTATGTGTTTTATAATGCATGATGTATTCTTTCCCATGTGAAGGCTCTTCTAAAGGTTTCATCCACACATGATTACATGCACAGAAAATATCCAGAAGAGTTAAACAGAACCACTTGATAAACCTTTAATTTCTTGTTAGGTATGTATGTATATATGTATAATGTATATATTTTGACACAATTTCTCTTGGTAGCAGATAAAAATTTAATAATAGCAAACTGACTTCTTTTACATTAGGGAAAAAACCAAAATGTCTCTCTCATGACACTGAATGCCCTGGTCTCCAGGTCACATCTCCATTTTAGGCAGCTGATTCAACAAGTCTGGCTGAGCCAGTAGGACTAGTGGAGATCAAATTCACTGTAGGCTATATTTACTCATTCAGACATTCACACTAACAGAGATGTACATCTATACCTTTTGGGTTCATATATAAATGGCATACATTTTATATATTTTATATACATATCACACTTAAAGGTACAGGCCATGGAGTATTTATCACTCTCTAATCATTGGCAACTCCTAAGGACTTCAGTGTTGTCAAAATCCTTTATGCATTTAAACTAAACCCCCAGTACCATGCTTGGTGTCTCTTCTTTTAAGTTATTAGCTAAGAAGGTCACTGCTACCCCTAAAACAATAAAGATATCTGACACATCTAGTGATGCTCCTAAAGTAAAGGGAAACACATTGCTATTTCAGACTCCTATGATTCTGACAGTCAGCAATAGCTCAATATTGCTAGATTTACCGTGTACCTTGTCTCCAAACTGGCTCTATTTCATAGTGCTGGAGGGTACTATGCACCAGGCTAGTGAAACTCTAGAGCCTAATTTTCTGTTCTCTCAAAAACCAACGTGCTCAGTATGCTGTGTGAAAAATATACCAAGTGAAGCAATAATTGCCAAGGTAATGTGTATCTAAATAAATATAATTGGCATTATAGCCTGCTTTCATGGAGGGACAACATGTATGGTATTGCAAGTGTAGAGCTCACCCTTTGGCAGCTTATGTCTCAGGGCCTATGAAAAAACTTCAACTGTCATTTTGCTTACTGAAAAAAATCTCCTTCTCTGTATACCTAGTAAACATTTATGTTTACATCCTTAAGCTTAATCTTCTTGCTTCACATGAGCTTATCCAAAGTCTTCCTTGTCTAGGCACCCACCAAGGCAGCTGAACACAACCAAATGGATTGTTGGGTATGCAGATATGTGCCAGCCTCCAGTAGCTACAGTTTTCATTGGAATATCTTTCCTGTATCCTTGGCTAATTGGAGTAATTGGTTAATGACTATAAATCATAGCCACCCTTCTAGATGGTAACTCCCAAAACCCACAGACTCCTCTACTTACTCTGCTTCTGTTAAATATGTTTCTTCTATTGCCAGGAAACATGTCAACAAACTCACTTCATACCTTGTATCAGTTTATGATGGCCTCATCTGTATGGTAGCAGAACATGGTGTCCTAGATGCTGAAGCAGCCTTTTGTCTGGAAAAAAAAAAAAAAAACAATGGGAAGCTTAAAAAATCTCCTTCCTCAAAACCCCCTGTCCTGTTGCAGGGACCATGCCCTGGGGAAGACTGGAAGATAATCTTCAACCATATGCCATCTTGCAATGGATATAAATACCTCTTCCTGCCAAACTGATAGGGATATCAGACCAAAGAAAGACTTGCACAAGTCTATCTTAGTGAGTAATAAGCATTTATTTAGGGGGCTTACATCGGGTCCTCATCTTTGGTGGTGGGAAGATGATATGGTTCCAATCCTAGTCCTGGTGAAGTCCTCATACTTGGTGGCAGGAGGAGAGATAGCACAGCCCAGGCTTGACATCTGCACTCATCACCAGAGTAGGTTTTTGTTTTTATGAGGCATGTCAATGTGCAGCAGGGGAAAGGGAGCTGGTTTCTAAGGAATGAAGTGAATGGCTCACAAACCAAAATGACAGGAAACAGATCCTAAAGGAACAGATGTGTTCTACAAGGCAGGAAAGGCTGATTGATATTGGGGTGATTATAGGAGGTGATTAGACAGTTTGGGGAAGACAGATGACATGGTAGGCTTCTGGAAACACAGGTTAACATCCTAGTGCAAGATCCATTGATCAGTCACCAGTCACAGGGACTTGCAGTTTTAACTATTTAGGGATGCTGTTATTTGGAGTGGGGGAAAGAAGTGGAAGGGTTAGGGGAGAAAATGCAAAACCATATATGCTACAACTATTTCAGAACTCACCCCACACCTCTGGTGGTGATTAAACAGTCCAGGCTATGTTGAGACATGGGCAGTGAGAATCCTTTTAAACATGCACACCCAAAGTGACATGCATGGGGTCACAGCTCAGCCCACAGGTGCTGGTACATTTAATGGTTCTGAGAACCACAGTGAGGGTTTGGGTGATGCTGTCTTGCATGAACCTGTGTCAGAGGAGACAAATTACTGACCACAGTAATTAGCCTGAATTCAGTTAGTACTATGATCCTTGAGTCCTAGCTGGTGGCAAATTTGTGATATCACTAGAGAAAATTGGGGTCTTAGCTGAGTATATATGTCATGAAGATGAACCTCATGTAGAGGGGTGATGTTGTGTCCACTCCACTTGAAGCTGGGTGGGCTCTGTGACTTCTATTAACAATAGAAGATGGAGAAAGACTCACAATCCAGGTTTATAATTTAGAAGGTGATAAACTGGCATCTTCTACTTCATGTCTCTTGGATCACTATTTTTGGGATTCCTGAGCCACAGGTATGGTGTCTGATCATCTTGAGACCATCACACTGCAGTTGCAATTAGCTTATGTCTGGTGACAGGACCAGTTGAGGCCAGGCTTCTAGTCATCATTCCCAAGGCAGCAGAAATGTGAGTGAAAATGTCAAGGCTTATGATATCTGAGCAGATACCTCCTGAATTCCTATGATTATTCTTGGTAAGATGGGTTATTATACACAATGTTATACATAATCTAAATATTTGGAAAAATGTGTATAAGTGATAAAGACCCATTATTTTTTTTTAATTATAAGTTTACTCTATCAAAACTTCAGTAATAAATATAAATCTCATTAAGAGATATGAAAGAAAACAGGATCAAATTCCTAATAGATCAGTGTACTAGGATGCTAACCTGTTTTCCAGAAGACTGCCATGGTATTTGTCTTCACCAAACTGCCTAATCACCTCTTACAATCACCCCAATATCAATAGGCCTTTCCTACATATTCACACATTGAATATGAATATATTTTTATAAATATAGTTTATATATGAAATTTACTCAGAACATATCAATAGGGTTCCTGAGGAAATGTTTGCCAATGATTATCACAAAGAATTGGAAATGAGATATCATGTTCATTGGGATTTTAATATTCACAGTACATTCTTTTCATTTTATGGTGCAACTCCTTTGTCTCTTAAAACACCAAGAGCAGAAGTTAAGTAAAATCCAGAGAGCAAATGAGGTCCTAGAAAGTCCATCTTGCCCTGCCCTTATATGGGCTGTTTCATAAAGCATGTCCCCAGAATCCCTCTTCCTTTGGTAAAAGGACTCCATTCCCAGCTTGACACAATGACAATTCACACCAAAATCCTTAGACATTATCTAAGAAATCTCAGGATTTATCCACTTGTGCCATGTCTCATCTAGATGTCTGCACCTTCACAGTCTTCATCAACACACAGACTCATCTCCACAAAGAACTTTCTGCAGTGCCTTCTTAACTCTTCTACCAGCAATTACTGAGGGGTTCTGTCCTAAATACTCTTATTTTTCCCAAGTATTGTGATTTTTCCTTTGAGTGGTAGCAAACTAGCTACACTTAGGGATTTCTAGTGCACACTGCAGAATCTCTGAGGCCACTCAAAGAAATTCAGTCACATCTTAGAGAAAAATAGATATCAAGTGGTGAGAAGGCCTAGGAATAGAGGGATAGAGGGAGAAAGCTTTTCAAGCCTAAGAGACCCAGGACTGGTCTTCCTCTTTCAAAGGAATCCAGTCACATGAGAAAGCAAAGAAAGGGCTCATGAGTTTTGACTTCGAGAGATGTGAGACCCTGACAAATATCTTCCTCTGATAGTGAGCAGCTTCTCCCTGTCCCTCCTTTTTTGAACCTACTTCTGCACCCAAACTCTGACCTCAAACTCCTTTGAGGTCTGAGGTGACATTTACATAAAATATGATGAGAATAGTAACAGTGGAGTGCAACATGATTCTGGGGAGAGAAAATAGGATTATTTGATCTGTACAACCCTGCTTTACCTACAATTGCCCTTAAGAATGACGCAATACTGGTACCAGACCTTTGAGAGAGTACTTTTGTGGACAAATATCCTAAGTTGCCATGTTTTGTGATTTAAATCCTCCCTCAGTGTTGCTGGTCTGTCAGTAGGTTCTGGTAATTGTGACTAGGTACATTATTATAGTTTCCTAAAATGCAAATTTTTGTTTATTTGTGAGAACAGGTAATTCCCTGCTTCTATTCTTCAATAGTCAAATCACCCATTATCTTGGACTTGTTTTCTCATATTTTTGATTAATGGGCCATATTTTCTTCTTCAGCATATAATTTAGATGAAAGAATCAATAATTTACAATTACAATTGTTATGCACATTTTAACTAAGGAATTGATTTACATAAGTACTTTTGTCTTATTGTGGACTACTTTTGTCATCTCCTCCAATGAAAACACAGTTGTTTCTGCTTTGAAAGGAAAGTGCATTCTTCAGGGAGATGAAGTGGGAATGAGCAAGATAGGTCAGGGTAAAAGAAGGGTCACATAGGGGAGAAAGTAGCATGTCTACTTCTTTAATCCCCCAAGGCTGGAGTTTATTTAGTGCAGACCTTTAACACCAAAGCTATGTTCTTGACTTTGGTTTGTATATCTCTAAGCTGTCTATAAGATTCATGGGTTGATCACGATTGCTTGAGTGATTCTTTAAACTTCTACTCCTAGAGATAATATTTTTATTACCAGATCTTTTATTACTTCACTTTGTCTCCATTCACATTAGGAAATCTGAGAAAAGTTGTTTATGCCTAAGTTAAATTTCTCTTATTCTTCATATTCCCCTTTCATCAAACTATGTATATGCCATTTTATTTTTCTCCTGTATTTGTTACTTTACAAATATCATCACCAATGAAGGTCTAGGTTTTATGAGACCTGAAGGAGGAATGGGCTTTCCCCAAGTAAAACAGAAGGAAATTATTATATCAAGTTGGAATGTTGGCATAGGATAGTTTAATCAGAAAAACATATATAAATAACAGAGGGCTTGTGAGGTTTATTTGGAAAGTGTTTTTAAGAGAAAAGTTTCTATCTCACCTTTTTTGTTTTAAATTTCAGGATAATCTCTCCATTTTCCTGTTCACTCCATGTTTATCACTACTTTTACCTTTAGGTCACCTTCATACTTATTTTCTAGCATGGGGAATATATTCCTTTCTCTACCCAAGTCCATTCAGAGTAGCTTTCTTTATAAATTTGCTCTAACAGTTGACAGTTGGGTCATTTACTTTTTTTCTTCTCTTGCTATTTTGCCACTTCACTCTTAGTTCTAATTAAATGGGGGAAACATATTTTTCACCAATTTAAAATATTTAGTAATGCATATTTTTTATATTCACTTACAAGTTTGAGATTTTTATTACTAGAGAACATTTTGCACATTTTATGAATTATTTGTACACAAAATGATTTATGTACTTCTTCCTAAACTACTATAAGCTTTACTTCATCACATTTTCTTCACTGAAAGATGGGTTTTGTGATTCCTGAAGGATGAAAGACTTTGCTCTGAGACAGCATGTAGGAAACAGATCATCAGGTCATGGGTGCTTAATAAAGGGAAGATTGGCATAGGAAGCAGCATGTTTATTTCTCCTAAACTGGCCTTTATGAATTGAAAGAATGGGATTTTTAAATATTTCTAGTAAAAAGAAAATATGTATTAGTGAATATTTGAACTCAGTTAAATACATGTTCCTACAAGTAATACCATTTGTCTGTAAACATCCCTTTGTGACCAAAGTTCTATGTTACCATGATATTTTGTGTTTATTGGAATCCTATGTTGCCTTGGTTCTTTCTAAGAGTCCCTCTTTGTTTCTGGTCACTCAGGGTTTCCTCATTTCATTAATTACTGGATATTTTCATGGAAATTTCTCTAGAATGGAAAGTCTTTCCTCTCTTCTGTGGCAAGATATTGTCTGAGTACATTGCATGATCCTATTCTTTCAAATTTAAGCCAATGTTTGTTTAATTTTGTTTAAGTGGGTTCCTTTTGTAATTTTCATCTCATTTCCTACATTTGTATGTAATTCAATTTGGGATACCAATGACAAAGTATACATTTCTAGATAAATTTATTTTGTTCATTAGAACAGTAAACCAACTGATAGTCAACAAATAATATTATTTGTTTTGTTAAACAAAATGGAAACTGGCTAAGTTATATTTCCAGCTATAATTAGTGCTGTTAGAATCATGCCATAAATAAATTTTTGCCTTAAAATTCATTTTACGACAAACAAAAAAAGTGGTAAGTCATTGATGCTAGTAAATTTAGAATACTGTTTTTTTGGGGAAATTAAATTTTGGCAAGAGATTTTCAGCAATTTGACTATAGGCTGTATATTGTGTTCAGCAGTTATGAAAGTAGCCTTTTAGAGAAGATGGCTGTGCGGATACAATACATTTTCTACAAAACCAAGGTATTATAAGGAATACCTCATTTATTCTTACTATCAAATCACAGTCTGCAAAAATCAGAAGCAAACTGATAAATCTAGCAATGTATATTATTTAATTTCTCAGTTTTCACTGAGCTAAAAGTCCCATGTAGCTCCTTAACACTTTTTGGCATGAGGATCCTTAGTTATGGTTGTATTCAATTCCATTTAGTCATAGTTTAAAAAGAATTTTTCCCCATGTGTCAATTTTTCTCCTGGTAATTTTATCCACAAACAGAAAAGTGTGTATATAAATTTTAAGATTGGTAGATCAGTAAAAGAAGACCAACTGCTGGCCCTTCTCTGCCTTTTTAGCACATGGGTATGGTGATATTTACAGAAAAATTCTGTGCATTTGTTTCTTCACATGATGAAAAATTAAAGGATGAAATATCTGTCTTTAAATTCCCTATTTGTGAAAAACAATCAAGGACAGTATTCTTTAAACAACTGTCATTCAATATGTAAAACTGAAACACCAGAGAATCTGTGATTGGAGGGAAGCCTAAACCCTGGACCCTCAGGCTCTATGGCAACCTCTGTGTTTGTTGTTCTCTGGAGCATGTTATCTGTTGCTCAATGGATTTTCTCTTTTTGGCCATGTTTTCTCATTATCCAAATGATGAATTCATGTCAGCATGGTGACTGCAAATAAAATGAAGCAGATAATATTTATTCTTCATACTTTTTAAATTACATTGATTTAATATTAGAAGATACATATTTAACAAAGTTGGCAAAAATAGTCTAAGTATCTTTTATATATATATATATATATATATATATATATATATATATTCTATCTGCTGACCTGGTTCTAATTCACTTTCATTATTTCTGTAGATTTCTAAGGGTCATTAACCCTAGGTCTAAGTTGGGCATTTGTGGCTTTTTTGATAATGGGATAGTACCTTTTATAAAAAAAAATAGAATTGTGACACACCATTCAGGAGACTGTTCTAATAAAACAATAGGCTTTTACAACTGTTCTTTGATTCTAAAGATTCCTTTTTATTCAAAGAAGTTAGAATAATTTTTTTAAAAGGATGTCATGACTTGGAGAAGAGAGGAAGAAGTGATATAAAGGTTACAAATTAGATGAACAGATAAATTTGATTGTAAACTTTTTAAAGTTTTCATTTTTTTCTCACAGAATTTTAAAACTATACTGTAAAAATATATATATGTTTGAATTTTTAAATAGTGATCATGGACTATCACTTATTAAAACCCAGAGATAGGAAAGATGGCATGATGGCAGCAAAGTAAGGAGCTCCAAGAGTCAGCTCATCCTACAGTGCAGTTAGTAAACAGACACAGGTGTATAAATCAGTGGTTTGGGAGGCCCAGGGGACCAGAAAAACATCCTGCAAAATACTTGGAGGAATGGAAAGAGGAGACTGTCCATCTGTAGTGAAGAGTTGGGAGTAGAGCACTCTATACTATGGAGGTCAGTGCCCATCCTCTGTTGGCAGTGCAAGCTGCCTCAAAAGATGATGGTTGGGCACCGATTTCAATTACTGGTAAGTAAATTCAGTTCGTTAAAGTCCAATCCAAACAGCTAAAGCTTGAAACTATCCAAGTCAGAAAGAGACTAATAGCCTCCATTTTAACTCCACCCCTGGCATGAGGGGAAGCAGGGCTGATTGAAAATCAAAGTGAATGTAGGGATCAACTTCTTTCCAACCAGATCGGATTGCAGCTCAAGCCTAGGCTCCAGCCCAACTTCCAGCAGGGAAGAAGCTGGGGGGAACCTGCACCAGCCTCTCTGGGCAACTTCAAGCACTTTCAGCCTGCATGAAATTATTAAATTATTAAACACATATGTGGCTTCATCTCCACCTCTGACAGAAGAGGAGGAGAGACAGAGCTCCCTCTTCCTCTCAGGGCAACTGCAACCACTTTTTGCCGGCATGAACAAGATTATTGAACCTAGCTGAGGCTCCATCCTTGTGTCCAATAGGACAGGAGGGGGCAGGGTTTTTACAGCCTCATGGCAACTGCAGGTACCTTTGGCCTGCATGGCCCAAGTTGGACACATCACTGGCACATCCCTGCCCCTGACAGGGAAGGAAGAAGGATAGTGCACCCTCAGGCTCTCCTGGCAACCGTAGTCACTTTTGTCCCACATGGAATAGAATGGTGAGAACCCTGTGGATATATCTCTACCCTCAATAAGGCAGGAGGGAGGTGGTGTCTCCTCAACCTCTCTGGGCAACTGGAGGCATTTTTGGCCCACATGGACTAGAGTGTTGGACAATCCTGTAGTTCCATCCCCAACCATAGCAGAACAGAAGGGAAAGTGCTCCCTTAGCCTCTCTAGGCAACTGCAGCAAGAGTCAGCTTGCAGGGGCTAGACTGTTGGACACACCTCTGATTTCATCCTCACTCCTGACAGGGCAGAAGGAGGGCATGCTCTCTCACCTTAACTGGGCAACTGCAGCTACATTTGGCCCACACAAACTAGATTGCTAAGCAGACTGGAGGCTCCATCCCCACCCCTGGCAAAGGAGAAGGGGGTGTAGTGCTTCATCAGTCTGTCTGGGCAACTGTGGTCAGTTTGACTTTCATGGTTTAGTTTTCTGTGCACATCAGCCCCAACCCTGCCTGAGGCAGAAGAGGAAGGGGTGTGAAGCTTCATCAGTCTCTTTGAGCAACTACATACAACTCTTGGCCTTCATGGATTACTGAACAAAGCTTTGACTTTGTTGCTACCCCTGGCATGGGAGAACGGTGGAAGACTCTTTTTCAGTACCTGGGGCAATGCAGGCACCTTCAGCCTCCATGGCTTGCAGTAACAACCACATCTTTGACTCCTATTCTGCAACCAGCAAGGAATAAGGGCAAGAAACAGAAGAAAAAGAGCTGGAAAAAAATTCAGATTGGCTAAACAGAAGTCACTATATAAAGTTCAAAATTAAGTTGAACTAAGTATTAAAGAGGGGTTGTAACACAAAGCCAATCAAATAGCCCTAGAATAAAGAAAGGAAAGGCATCAAGAATAAAATCATCTAGTAAGTCAGATGCTGAGATACCAACAAAAAAATTATAATACATACCAAGAAAAAGGAAGTTATGGCCCAGACTAAGGAAAAAACTAAGCTTCCATATAATTAGTTGAGACAACTAATCATAGAGGTTCAAACAAATCTCCTTAATAAATTGAATGAGATCGCTAAAGAGATAATAACATCAAGAAGACACTGAGGAAGTATAAGGAATTTGAATGCTTGCATAGAAAAATAGCAAATCTTAAGGTAATGAAAGTCACAAATAAAATAAAAAATGCACTGGAGCCACGTAAAAGATTTGAAGAAGCAGAAGAAAAGATCAGTAAGGTAGAAGACAGGGCCTCTGAAATGACCATATAAAAAACAGATAAAGAAAATAATGAAAAAATTTAACAGGGTCATAGGGAAATGAATGACAGCAAGAGACATGCAAAGATATGTATCATGGGTGTCACAGAAGAAGAAGAGAAGGGAAAAGGGGCAGAAGGAATATTTGAAGAAATAATGGTAGAATATTTCCCAACCCTATTGAAGGAAATAGATACCTATGTCTGAGAAACACAACTTACTCCCATATTAATAAATCCAAATACACCTACTCTGAGGTACATATTAATCGGAATATCAAATGCCAAGATAGAGAATCCTGAGAGCAGCAAGAAAAGATATTCATCATATACAGCACATGCCCAATAAGATTAAGTACTGATTTCTCATCAGAAACCATGGAGAAAAGAAAGCAGTGGATTGATATATTTAATATGCTGCAAAAGACAAACTGACAGCCAAGAACCTCATATCTGCAAGATTGTCTTTCCAAACAGGGCTAGTTTAGAATATCACAGATAAGCAGAAACTGAGAGTGCATAACACAGAGACCGGCTTTGCATGAACTACTAAAGGGAGTGCTACAGCCTGGAGAGATAGGTTTGGAAAAGAGTCTAGAAATTTAGATTATATCACTAAAAGTAACTAAAAGTGTGAAAAGAGAGGTGAAAACAAGATGTGAAAAATGAAACACAAAGATCAAAATGAGTGAACTGCCTTTACAACAATAATATTAAATGTTAATGGATTAAACTCCCCAATCAAAAGACACAGACTGGTAGAATGGATAAGAAAACATAAGCCATCTATATGCTGTCTACAAGAGACTTACCTTAGACCTAAGGATACAAAGAGATTGAAAATGAAAGGCTGGAAAAAGTTATTCCATGCATAAAATAACACCCCTCGCCCCCAAAAAAGCTAGGGTAGATATATTTATATTGGATGAATTAGACTTTAAGAGCAAATCTGTATTACAGACAAGAAATGTCATTATATACTAATAAAAGGGACAATTCACCAGGAAGAAATAGCAATCATAAATATGTATGCACCTAACCAGGATGCCCCAAATTATATGAGAAAAACACTGACAAAAGTGAGGTAAGAAATAGACATCTGTACAATAATAATTGGAGATTTCAGTACATGACTCTTGGCATTGGATATATCATCTGGGAAGAGGATCAAGAGAGAAAGAGAGAGCTGGAATGTGATACATGAACCAAACTTAGACATAATCAGAACATTGCACCTGAAGACAGCAGGATATACATTCTCCTCAAGTGCTCATGGGTCTTTCACCAGGGTATACCATATATTGGGTCAAAAAGCAGATCTCAATAAATTTAAAAGATCAAAAATATACAAAACTTTTTCTCTGATCATAATGAAATGTAGCTGGAAATCAACAGGAAGAAAAAGGGAAAATTCACAAATATATGGAGATTAAACAACACACTCTTAAATGATTAGTGGATCAAAGAAAAAAATGTAAGAGAAATTAATAAATATCTCAAGATGAATTAAAAAATGAGAACAAAACATATTAGAAACTATGGGATGCAGCAAAAGCAGTGTTGAGAGGGAAACTTATAGCCTTCAATACTTACATTAAGTAGAAGAGGTAAAATAAGTGATCTAACTAAGCAGAGGGAGGACCTAGAAAAAGACCAGCAAACTATGTCCAAAACAAGCAGAAGGAATGAAGTAACAAAGCTCAGAGCAGAAATAAGTGAAACAGAGAAAAAAAATACAGTACAGAATTAACAAAATCAAAAGGTGGTTCTTCAAGATCAATAAAATTGAAAAACACATAGCTAGACTGACAAAGAAAAAAAATAGAGACTCTACAAATAAAATCAGAAATGAAAATGACATCACAGAAATGAAAGAGATCATAAGAGGATACTATGAACAACTTTATCTTAACAAACTAGACAATGTAGATAAATGAAAATATTCCTAGGAACATCCAAATGACCTACAATGACCCTAGAAGAAATAGAAGACTTCAACAAACCAATCACAAGCAAAGAGATTGAAACAGTCATCAAACAACTCCCCAAAATGGAAAGTCCAGGACCAGATGACTTCACAGGTGAATTCTACTAAGTGTTCAAAGTTTAATACCAATCTTACTCAAACTTTTCAAAAAAATTGCACAGGAAGGAAATCTACCAAGCTCACTCCATGAAGCCAATATCACCCTCTCTAGTTCCAAAGCCAGATAAAGGTATTATTTTAAAAAAGAATGTTACACACCCATTTCCCTAATGAAAACAGATGCACAAATCCTCAAAAAATACTAATTAATTGAATCCAACCACAATTAAAAGAATTATTCATCATGATCAAGTGGGTTTTATCCCAGGAATGCAAGGGTGGTTCAACACAATAAAATCAACCAGTGTAAAACACCACATTAATAAATCAAAGAAAAATCATATGATCATCTTGATTGATGCAGAAAAAGCATTTGAAAAAATCCAGTGCCTTATCTTGATAGAACTTTCCAAAAGATATGTATAGAAGGAAACATTCTCAAATTGGTATAGGGCATATATGAAAAACCCACAGCTAACATTACACTAAATGGTGAGATACTGAAAGAATTCCCAATGAGATCAGGAAAAAGACAGGGTTGTCCACTGTCACCACTGTTGTTCAGTATTGTGCTAGAGGTTCTGGCTAGAGCAGTCAGGCAAGAAAAAGAAATAAAACTCATCCAAATTTGAAAGGAAGAAGTAAAATTTTCACTATTTGCAGATAATAACATCCTATACCTAGACAATTTCAAAATATGTACAAGAAAGCTACTAAAACTAAGAAATGAATTCAGCTGAGTGATAGGATAAGAGATTAATATGCAAAACTCAGTACTGTTTCTATACAGTAATTATGAGCAATCTGAGGAGGAAGTCAGGAAAAAAATTCTATTTGTAATAGCTACAAAAAGAATAAAATATTCAGGTATAAATTTACCCAAGGATATAAAGCACTTGTATTCAGAAAACTACAGTGCACTGCTAAAAGAAATCAAAGAAGACCTAAATAAATGAGAGAACATTTGGTGTTCATGGATGGGAAGACTATCTTTAAGATGTCAATTCTACCCAAATTGATATACAGATTCAATGCAATCCTGATAAAAATTCCAATAGCCTTTTTAAAACAAATAAAACAAACAATTAGCAAATTTATTTGGAATGGTAATGGGTCACAAATACCCAGAAACATCTTAAAAAGGAAGAACAATATTAGAGGACTCTTACTTTTGCACTTTAAAAATATTACATAGCTACAGTGATTAAAAAAACAGCATGAGACTGGCATAAAGACAAACATGTAGACCAATGACATTGAATTGAAGTTTCAGAAACAGATCCTTATATTTATGATCAAGTGATTTTTGACAAGGTTCTCAAACCCACCCAGCTGGAGCAGAACATTCTATTCAACATATATGGTGCTGGGAGATCTGGATTTCCATACCCAAAAGAAAGAGGATACCTAACTCACACTTTACGCAAAAATTAACTCAAAATGTATCAAGTCCTAAATAGAAAAGCGAGAAGCATAAAACTCCTAGAAGAAAATATAGGGAAAGATCTTCAAGTCCTGGTAGTATGTGGTGGTTTCTTAAATCTTACACCAAAGCATACGCAATCAAAGAAAAATGGGTAAATAGGACCTTCTAAAACTTAAAGCTTTGTGTTTCAAAGGATTTTGTCAAAAAGGTTTGAAAAGTCAACATACTCAATGGGAGAAAATATTTGGAAGCCACATATCTGAAAAGGGCTTGATTTCTATGCTACATAAAGAGATTATATAACTCAACAATAAAAGAGCAAGCAATCCAATTAAAAAAGGGGCAAAAACTTTAGTACACATTTTATCCAAAGAGGAAATATAAATGAAAAAATAATACATGAAAAAATGTTCAATATCACTAGCTACTAGGAAATGCAAATCAAAACTGTAGTGAGATATCATCTCAGACCTCATAGAATGGCCATTATTAAAAAAAAAACAAAAACAGGAAGCAAGAAGTGCTGGTAAGGGTGTGGATAAATAGGAACACTCATTCACTGTTGGTGGGAATGCAGAATGGTGCAACCCCTGTAAAAGACAGAGGAAGCAAAATATGTAACTGCCATAAACAACTTCTGAAGGATTTTTATCTCACCTCCTAGTTGTAGGTGATGTCCCAAACCCTTACAGGATAGGGACCCTAATTTTGTCAGAAATATCCATCAATAAATAGCCAAATTTGCTCTTTCACAAGATCTCAGATTGCCAACCTCATGGATGAACTGTTGGAATCTGAATAAGTGCCAAGACTCCCAGCAACCCTTGAGTAACATCATCAGTGACACAGCTCAGTTCCATGGACCAAGTTTGACCCTAAAAATGACAACATGAAATATTGAACAATTGTTGAAGCAGGAGATTGGTTGTGGGGAGACAGAGATTTTATGATAAGAATAAATGGAAGTTTCTCCCTGCTCTCAAAGAGGTGGCCTTCCATTGGGGTGGAGAGATGGGGGTGCAGGGAAAGAGAACTTACAATGATGGACTCTTGCTTTCTTCCAAACCTCTCATTTGAATTTGGTTGAAACCCATTTCTCCAACCCTGTTCACAAAATGTCCAACCAGAATCACTCTCAGTTCCCTTTGCCTCTGAGTCTTCACACAGTCTCACTTGAAGACTTCCTCTCCCCTCCCTT
Source organism: Tolypeutes matacus (assembly GCA_026826555.1). Lineage (NCBI taxonomy): Eukaryota > Metazoa > Chordata > Mammalia > Cingulata > Chlamyphoridae > Tolypeutes > Tolypeutes matacus. The sequence goes on from JAKSZT010004404.1 coordinate 68,077, forward strand.
GCCCTGGCTAACCCTGCCTCAGATACACATGGTGTTTAAGAGAGTTCATCCAAGCCAAGCTCCTATATTTGGGCCCAGCTCCACCCCTTACTGGTCATGTGATTTTGAACATTTCATTTAAGCTTTCTATGCCTTACTTCCTTGATCAGTAAAATAGGGAAACTTTATCCATCTCACACTGTTGTAGTTAGGATGAAATAGGTTAAAATATGTGAACAGTGTGAACAGCGAATGGCTGCTACAGAATAAGACTATATGAATTCTTGCTGTTATTGTTATAGTTAGATCATAGCTTACTGAGTGTATCCTAACAAGATTTTCATGTTTAATGAATGTATTAAGAGCACACAATTATTCCACATTGTAGCACTCATCAGGCTTCGTGGGAGATTGGCATTCACAAATCTGTCTTCCCAAATGGACTATATCAACTTGGGGTAAAGACCAGTCTACCTCACCTTTAATATTCTAGAAGCTATGACAGTATATGACACAAAGTATGTTCAACAAATATATGGTAACTACTCCAAAGGATACATCCTTTATTGAAATCCAGTCGATTGGGATTGTGTGATCTGGCTGCTGGAGGTGCCACTGTTCTTCTTACTGACACTGAGATTCAAGAAATGTTATTGTGAATGTCCTTCTCCCCTCCATATATCCTGTAGGGCCTCTATAACAGTGTTATGATTTTTCTCACAAAAAAGACTGAGCTTAGGACCTCTGTGATTCAATTTGTCTGGGAGGTTTAAAATCCACCATTCTCTGCTTGAGTCAATTCTTTGTATTTATTCTGGAGGCCATTTAGAAAAGAAGAAATAGAAAATTGTGGAAAATATTTAAGTAAAGATTTTAGAAAGATGTGGGTGGTGAGTAGGAAGGCACCTGACAACTAAGACACAATAAATTCTGTCATCTGGGGAAGAGAGTGGCTTGATTTGTATGCATCCAGGAGGTAAAACAGGGACAAGTGGTTGGAAAACACAACAGCAAAGGCAGATCTGTGCTTTTTCATGGATGTAGAAAAATGCCACAGTGGGCTATCCAACCTCTTCAGACTTTTCTCACACCATGCACTATGACATCAGGAGAATATTTCAGGTTTCTAGAATGTACTGTGCCATTTTCACCTTGTAAGCATTCATTTATATTTTTACTTTATAAATTTAGTTAGAGCATGATTTCCTGGTTGAAATCTTCCTGACCTTACTTTTTGTAGAATTTCCCATTCTGTTGTGGACTGAATTGCACTGAACAAACACTCCACATTGCTTGAAAGATGCTTAATTATATTACTTGTTATATTTGGTTGCAAAAAAAATGGCCATGCATTCTTCTTTCCTCTGTCCTTAAGTCTTATATTTTTAGATATATTTTATTTATTTATTTAATTTCCCTCTTTGTTGTTTGAACTTGCTGTCTTCTCTCTCTGTCTGTTCATTGTGTGCTTCTCTTCTTTTTTTAAGGAAGCACCAGGAACTGAACCCAGGATGTCCCATGTGGGAGGGAGGTGCCCAATGGCTTCAGTCACCTCTGCTCCCACTTGTATCTCTCATTGTGTCTCTTAATTGCATCATCTCACTGCATAATCTTGTTGCATCAGCTCATCACATCAGTCCATCACATCTACTCACTGTCTTGCTCATCTATTTTAGGAGGCACCAGGAACAGAACCAAGGGCCTATCGTGTAGTAGGTGGGCACCCAACTTCTTGAGCCACGTCCATTTACCAATTTATGCCTTCTAAAGTGACTTTTCTGGTACTTTTATCAAGAGCAGGAAAATTTATCCACCTTTCAAGTGGGGCCAATATTATGATTGCTTTAATCATTGGGACTGTAGCAAACCAGATAAAAGCAGAGAAATGTAAGTACTTGTACATTGAAGTTGCCATCTTCTTGCTTTTTGAGGACTGAAAAGCCATGTGTACAAGTACTGACTGGCTTGCTTGATGATAAAGTCGATACAGGGAAAGGATGCAGCTATTGCAGTTGAGTTGATTTTAGACCAGCTGTCTACCAGCAGACCTGGCAGCAAATTGCAAATATGTGTGCAAGTCCAGTTGAGTGCAGTTGAATAAGAAGTTATAATAATTATAAATATATTAACCTGTGGTAGTTTGAGACTCCATGTACCCCAGAAAATCATTTTTTTAAACCTGGTCCATTCCTGTGGGTGCAAACTTATTGTAGGTGGGACTATTAGGTTAGTTTACTTCAGTAAAGCTGACCCTGTGTAGGTCTTAATCCTCAAACTGGAGTCCTTTATAAACAGGATGTACATACAGAGAAAATAGGCCACAGATGTAAAGAGAAATCCCCAGTGACTGAGAGATAGGTACTGAAGGCCAGAGGCTGGAAATCAGCAAAGCACAGCACAGACAGAACACACAAAAGCTCAGAAAGAAAGACACAGATGTAGCAGCCAGAAGCTGAAATCAGTAGAGCCTAAGGAGAAGGCAGAGATCAGCAGAAATTGCCATTGTACCCCATCATGTGACAGGAGTTCAGGATCACTGGCAGTCAATCTGTGGGAAAGATAAAGTAGGAAGCATCTTCAGAACCTTGTGTTAGGCAATGGTTTCTTTGACTTTACACCCAATGCATGAGAGAAAAAGAAAAACAGTAGATACATGGGCCTTTATAAAAATTAAATGTTTTTGTGCCTCAAAGGAATTTATCGTGAATGTAAAATGCCAACTTATACAATGGGTGAATATATTTGGAAACCATATTTACAATAACAACTAAAGGGATCAAATACCTAGGAATATATTTAACTAAAGATGTAAATGACTTGTATGCAGAAAATTACATAACCCTGTTAAAAGAAACCAAAGAAGACATAAAGAAATAGAAGAATATTACCTGTTCATGGGAACGTTGGGAATGTTCTTTTGGCAATATGACATGGCAGGGTTACTGGGTTAGGGTGTTGGATGTGGGGGGCATTTGGGACAGGGCACACCTGAAGCAGTATTCTAAGGAAGGTGTGAGTGTTCATCTTCTTATAGTGTCTTGTATCAGTGGGTGTAGATCCCCATAATGAGCAGGAAGGTGTTGGATTCCCAGTCTGGGGAGACCTGCTGTGTTCTCAAATAGAGGGGTGGGAGTCTCTCAAGAGCATAGGCAATGCTTAATTGGGTAGGACAGGCCATTATTTCAAACCCTCATTGTTGTTGCAAGTAACTATGAATCTTGTTCCTCAAGGAATGAAGCTTGGTGGTTGCCATCGGTCCTGAGGAGAGGGGTAAGGATGAAAAGAATAGATGGAACATGGGGCATTTGGGGGGTGATGGAAGTGTTCTACATAGTCTTGCAATGATGGATACATGCCATGTTTAAATTTCATCAAAATTTATAAAAGTGTTTCACTCAAAATTTAATCCATGAAGTAAATCATTGACCATGATTAGAACAATGTTTCAATATTTATACATCAATTGTAACAAATATATCATCCACATGCAACGTTATTAATAAGGAAATGGGAGAAGGGAGATGATGTTGGGTATATGAGAAGCCCTTATATTCTGTACATAACTTTTCTGTAGCCTAGAGCTTCTTTGAAGACAAAATGAAAAAATACTGGGAGAATAAACAGAAGAAAATGTCACTGTACATACAAGATAACAGATCATATAGTGATGAAAGACATAATGTTAAAAATTATTGTTCTATATTTTGAAATTATTTTTCACTATTCCAAATTTTTTTTTTACTTTTTTTATTTTTAAAATTATATTTATTATTTCATTTTCTTATTAATTGTATTTTCTTATCTTCTTAGCTTCATTTTTGAAGAAGTTTTGGATCAAAGAAGATTTACAACTGTGGCAGAGGAGGATTATTGGTGCAGGGTGTCAGTGATGAGGGATGAATGGGAGGAAATTCACCTGGGGCAAACCTATAAAACAAAAATTTTTTCAAGTGTTCATGGGATATTGTCATGATGGGTGGAGATCCATACAATAACTAAAAGAATATCTAATTCCCATCCTGGGGAGCTCTGCTGCATTCTCTAATGGGACAACAAGATTCCCCTGAGTACAGGGGCAGTGACTAGTGAGGGAGGATTGATATGCACTTGAAATTGATGACTGTACTTATGAACCTTTACTTTTGAAATTGAAATTTAGCCTATTATAGGGTACCTAAGAGTTACTTCCTGAGAACCTCCTTTTTGCTTGAATGTGGCTTCTATCTAAGACAAATTCAATATATAAATGCATTACCATCCCCTCACTGTAGGACATGACTCCCAGAGATAAGCCTACTTGGCACTGAGAGATACTACCAAGCATCAACTAGCAATGCAACTCAAAAGACCTTGACCAAAAGGGGGAAATGATAACAACAAATGAGTTTATATGGCTAAGGGACTTCAAAATGAGTAAGGAGGTCATTCCAGAGGTTATGTTTATGCACATCTCAGCAGGAACTCATTGACTTCCAAAGTAAATAATGCCTCAAATAACAGAGACATCCATATACTATAGGCAGGGCAGAAAGCTCAGGAGTTTGGCACCCTGCCATTGGACTGTACTAGGGAATTTATGCTCCTCCATGTGACAGAGTTGCATTCAGTTATGGATTCCCAACACATGATTCTTCTGCACATTCTTTTTTTTTTTTTCAAAGTTAAATAATTTTGTCCATTAAAAGACTTTAGCAAGAAAATATAAAGACAGAATGGGATAAAATATTTGGAAACTTGCACATTCTATTTGAATCTATATTTAGAGCTAGAGTTGGGAGGTGTATGTCCAAGAGACTAAAATATTTGAGTTGTCCTTGTGAAAGCTCGGCCCTGAATCTCAACAGAATTGCAATTCCTACTCTCCAGTTCATTGGACTAACCCAGGACAACTAACAAGGAGATGATGATATACAACAGCCATCCCAAGGAACACAGATTGTCTGCAACTACAAGCAAGGTAGTCCCATCCACCTGCCTCTTGAGATCTAAGCCCTCTCTCAGTTAAAGGTGGAGTGGGCAACATCATCCCAGAATCCTCAGGATTTGGAAAAGAACAATGGATTAGAGTAGACTTAAAGGTATTTTAGCAAAGACTTCTTGTGATCCTAGCAATGGAAGAACATTTATCATTGATGTGGTGGCAGTGGCCACTGGAAGTCCTGAGAGGAGGGAGAGAGAAAACCGGGTGCAATATGGGGACATTTTCATGATTTGGGAATTGTCCTGAATGACATTGCAATGACAGATACAAGCCATTATATAATCCTGTCATAACTTACAAAATTGTGCAGGAGAGAGTGTAAACTACAATGTAAACTATAATCCACACTTAGTGACAATGCTCCAAAATGTGGTCAATTGTGAAAAATGAACCACACTAATGAAGGATGTTGTTAATGTGGAAAAATGTGGGAGAGTTTGGGAGTGGGGCATATGGGAATCCCTTATATTTTTCATGTAACATTTATGTAATCTAAGTATCTTTTTAGAAAGCTCCATGTCCTAAAAACAGGGGAGGAAAAGAAGGTTGGGCACTTCCTTCAGCTAGTGATTAGTAAATTCAGCCAGATAATTATAATCCTAAGAACAGCTAAAGTTTAAATCTGTCCAACTCAGAAAGAGGCAGTAGCTGCCATTTTAACTCTGCCTCTGGCATGAGGGGAAGCAGACTGACTGAAAATCACAGTGCCAGTAGGGACCAGAATGTTTTCACTGATCTCAGATTGCAGCTCTAGCATAAATCCCAGCAGCCGTGCTGGCAGAGAGGAAGCTGGTGGGACCTGTACCAGCCTCTCTGGGAAATGATAGAGGCCAGTGCCCATCGTACTCCAGCAGCACATGCCACTTCAGGAGCTATTCCATGGCTGGAGTGGAAGCTCCACTTCCCATAAATAGGGGAGGAAAAGATGGTTGGCCACGAACTTCAGCTACTGATTAGTAAACTCAGCTGTCTAAAGCATAATCCTAAAACTCTAAAGTTTGAACCTGTCTAAGTCAGAAAGAGACCAGAAGCTGCATTTTTAACTCTGTCCCTGGCATGAGGGGAATGGGGCTGACTGAAAATGACAGTGAATTTAGGGATTGGCTTATTTCCACCAATATCACACTGCAGCTCTAACCTAGGCTTCAGCCTCACCTCTGGCAGGGAGGAATCTTTGGGGATCTGCTCCAGCATCTCTGGGTAACTGCAGGCACTTTTGGCTGACACAGACTGAATAGTCAGACACCTGGTATTCCATCTCCACACCATAGGATAGGAGAGGAGCTGTGTTTCCTTGGCTTCTCTGGGGAAGTGAAGCTGCTTTCAGCCCACATGTACTGGTTTGTTGATTACCTTTGATTCCATCTTGACCTCTGCCTCCCTATAGGATAAGAAGGGGCTGCTGTTTCCTCAGCCTCTCAGGGGCAACTGCAAGCATCTTTGACCTGCACAAACAATGGTTGGACACCTGTGGCTCCCACCCCCAATAGGACAACATAGAGATTGTGTTTCCCCAGCTTCTCTGGGTAACTGCAGGTGTTTTGGCCCACACAGCCTGAATAGTCAGACACCTGTAGCACCATCCTTGCCCCCAAATATGATAGGAAGGGATCTGGGTTTCCTCAGCCTTTCTGGGCAGAAGTTCAGACACTTCTGACCTGCAGAGACTAAACTATTAGGTGCCTGTGAGTCCAGACTCACCACTCAATAGGATAGGACGTAACTGGCGTTTCTTCATCCTCTCTGGGCAATGGAAGGTACTATCAACCTTCAGGGACTGAACTGTTGGGTATCAGTGGTTCCATTCCCATCCCTTAAAGGGCTGAATGGACAGTACTTCCTCAGCCTCTCAGGGCAAATGTAAGTGTATTCAGTTCACACAGATTAGATTGTTGGGCACTCTAGAGGTTTCATCCCCACCCTTGGCAGGGAGAGGGCAGTGTTATGCCAGTCTACCTGGCCAACTGTGATTATTTGGGACATGCATGGCATAGATTTCTGCAAACACCTGCAGCTCCATACCTGCCCCATGTAGGGGAGTTACATCTGTCTCTCTGGGCAACTACAAATGAGCCTGTCCTGCAGAACTTGGATTATTACATACAACTGTGACTCTATCCCTACCCTGGACAGAGGAGAAAAGTGGGAGAAGGTTCATCAATTACTTGGGCAAAACAGGAAATTTTAGCCTCCTCAGCTACATTCTCAACTCCTACTACACAACCAGCAAGGAAAAAAAGGCAAGAAATCCTTAAACTAAAGAGAGAAACTGCACCCAGAATAAATACATCTAGTAAGCCAGATGCCAAGACACCAACAAAAAATTATAATCTATGCCAAGAAATAGGAAGATATGTTCCAGTTAAAGGAACAAGATAAGCCTCCAAATGACAAAAAGAATTGAAACAACTAATCATAGATGTTCAAACAAATCTCCTTAATAAATTCAATGATATGGTCAAAATTTTCTATATCACTACAATTAGGGAAGTATAAATCAAAATGATAGTGAGATATCATCTCACACTGCAAAGAATGGCCATTAATTAAAAAAAAACAAACAAACAGAAAACAATAAGTGCTGGAGAGGATGTGGAGAAATAGGAACACTCCTTCCTGGTTGGTGGGGTTTTAAAATGGTGCAGCCTTTGTGGAAGACAGTTTGGTGTTTCCTCAGGAAGGTAAATATAGAACTGCCACAAGATCCAACAGTTCTTCTACTAGGAAGATATCCAGAAGAACTGAAAACTGTGACACAAGCAGACATCTACACACTGATGTTCAGAGCAGCATTATTCACAATTGCCAAAAGATGAAAACAACCCAAGTGTCCATCAACCAATGAATGCATAAACAAAATGTGGTATCTACATATGATGGAATACTATGCTGCAGTAAGAAGAAATGAAATTGGGATACATATGATAACATAGATAAATCTTGAAGACATTATGTTAAGAGAATTAAGGCAGACACAAAAGGACAAATATTGCATGGTCTCATTAAAATGAACTAAATACTAAGAATAAAAGCATGGAGTTAAAACCTAGGTCATTAGGAGATAAAAGGAGGGCTGAAAAGAACTACTGATGATTAATGTATGTAGAAATTTTAATTAACTTGACTATAAAATTGTGGAAATGGATAAAGTTGATGATAACACATAATAGTAAGTAGTAGCTGGTATATAAATGGGTTTTTGCCTGAAAAAGCTAGTCTACAGATGTAAATGTCAACTGAAAGAAAGCTAGAGAATAATCTAGGGACTGAATAGCACAGTGAGAATTGTCGTTAATGGTACAAATGAAAGATTGTCCTTCTGTGAGCCAGAACAGATGTACATCACTATTGCAGGGTGGTGGAAATGTGGAAAGCATGGGATAAGTACAATTGTTTTGTACTGTGGTTAACAGCAATACTGTAATATTCTTGCATAAATGCCAAAGATGTACCTTTACAAAAATGGAAAGGTATGGTAAAAGTGTGCCAAATATATGCCATGGACCATAGTTCAATGATATTATCTCATAATCTATAACAAATATTCCACTACAGTGTTTTTCGTTAGTGAAGAGGTATTGTGTGGGATTTCTACACATGTGCATGATTGTTTTGTAAGTTCATAACTTCTGTAAGAAAAAAATATTTTTTAAAAATAGGGTGGGTTAGGAGGAAAATACACCAAATGTAAGATATGGGCAATAGTTAGTAGTAACATTTTGACAATGCTCTTGCACAGTTTGCAACAAATGTTTCACAACAATGTGAGGTGTTGGTGGAAGGGTGATGTATGGGGCCTGTGTTTTATGTTATGCATGCTTGTTTTGTGGGGTCACAACATCTACTACACTCTTTTTGTTTATGTATGTTCATGTATGAATGATATAATTCAATAAAAATGATATTAAAAGACAATAACATGTGAACTGGGAAATCACAAATATGTGGACATTAAACAATACACATTCTTAAATAACCAACTTGTCAAACAAGAACACACAAAGAAAAGAGGAAATATCATGAGATGAATGAAAATAAAAACATAATAAAACAAAACTTATGGAATGCAACAAAGACATTGCTCAGAGGAAAATATATAGCTCTAAATGCTTAGATTTTCAAAGACTAAAGATCTCCAAACAGTAAATTAACTTCACACATAGAAGAAATAGAAAAAGGTGAGCAAAGTAAACCCAAAGGGAGCAGAAAGATGGAAACAATACCGATTAGAGGGAAGGTAACTGAAATCAAGACTAGAAAAATAACACAGAGAATCAATGAAAGTAAAACTTAGTTCTTTGAAAATACTAATAAAACTGACACAAATTAAACACACTCACAAAGGAAAAAAAAGAGCATGCAAATAACAAAAATCATAAATAAATGGGTGGGTAGTTCTGCTGACTTTACAGAAATAGAAAGGATGATTAGGATACTAAAAACAACTCTATGCTAGCATTTAGATAGATTTTAAAAAAGGGCTAATTCCTGGAAACATACTAATTGCCTCAACTGATTCAAGAAGAAATAGAAAATTTTAAAAACCAAGAAGAAGAGATTGGATCAGTAATCCAAAACCTCCCAAGAAAGCAAAGCTTAAGAGCATATGGTTTCATGGCTGACTTAAGTAAACATTTCTACAAATAAGAATTACCTTTTGACCTAGTGTTTTACTTCAAGGTGTATTCTAAAAATAATGGAAGGATAGAAACTTGAACAGAGAGGTGTCCAGTGGTGCACATAACAGCAATATTCATAACAGCAAAAAGATGAAAACACAAGTGTTTTAGTTTACTAGGGTATCAAAATGCAGACACCATGAAATGGGTCAGGTTTTAACAATGGGAATTTATCAACTTACAAGCTTACAGTTTTGAGGCTGAGAAAAATTTCAAAATCAAGGCATCATCAGGTGATGCCTTCTTCCTGAAGACCAGCTGCTAGCAATCCTGGACTCCTCTGTCACATGTTAAGGCACATGGTGGTATTTGCTGGTCTTTCCATTCTCTTCCAGGTTTTGTTGCTTTCAGCTTCTTGCTTTTATGACTTTCTCTTTCTCTCTTTCCATATTCACCCTGTTTATATAGCCCAAAGATGTTGAAAATGAAAGAATGGAAAACAATAATGCAATGCTGCAAGCAAATGGTAAGCAAAAGCAAACCAGCCCGGCTAGTCATATTAGATAAAATTAAATCAAACAAGTATGTAACATATATATAAAATGGTCAATATATCAAGAACCAAGAACATATACTAATTATAAATATATATGTAAGGAACCACAGAGTACCAAAGGTATATGGACAATAAAAATGAGAGGTTTGAAGGGAGAAATAAATAGCTCTACCATAATATTTGGAATGTTCAGTTTCCCACTTTCACAAATGCTTAGAAGATCTAGAGAGATGAACAATAAGGAATAAAGGACTTGAACAATACTATAAACCAACTAGATCCAACAGAATATACATTCTTCCCAGTTGCATATGGAAAATGCTCAGGAAAGAACATGTTACTCCCAAACATATACAGAAACACTAAAATCATAAATATCTTCTTTGACAAAATTGGAATGAAAATAGAAATCAATAGTGGAAGGACAAATGGAAAGTTCACAAATATGTGAAAATTGAACAACACAGACTTCAACAACCAATATGTCAGAGATGAAATCAGAAGGAAAATTTAAAAAGCTTTGAGATAAACAGAAACGAATACACAGTATATTAAAACTTATGAGATGCACTGAAAACATTGCTAACAGAAATCTATAGTGATAACCACCTATATTAAAAAGGAATAACTATCTCAAATCAAGAACAGAATTTTACATCTTAAGAAAATACAAAATAAGAACAAACAAAACCCAAAGCTGGTAGAAGAAGGAAATAAAAATACAGCAGAGATGAATTAAAGAATATAAAAACAATAGAGTCAGTGCAACTAAAAGTAGGTTTTTTGAAAAGATCGACAAAATTGAAAAAAAAAAACAATAGATAGTTTAAACTAAAATTAGTAATGAAAGTGATGACATTACTACCAATTTTACAGAAATAAGATGAATTATAAGAAATTGTTTTGAACAATAGTACCCCAACAGAAAATAAATTGTAAACAGCATAGACTAAATCCAAGAAACACACCATGACTTCTTTATAATATTTACCATTAAAAAATGTACTGTTCTGAAAAAAAAAAAAGTTGTAACATATATTTTTAAGGACGAATTTTATGTAATTAAGTATTATATATTTTTCTTACTTATTTTTATGTTATGCTTTTTCTTTCTAGCCTGGTTATTATGCAACATTCTTGAGGGAAGTCATGATCACTTTAAACCAGGGTTGTGCCAGTGAGGGAATTATACTGGAAAACATACACACACACACACACACACACACAATCAGTCATCTGCTCTGTAGTATTTAAGTTTAGTTTAGTAGAGATAATTAAAATAAAATTCACAAGATTAATTCATCTACATAACAAGAATTCATAAAAAATACACCTTTATGCATTAAAGAACATTATCAAGAAAGTGAAAAGATGTTCTACAAAATGGGAAAAATAGCTGCAAAACCTTTACATATAGCTTTAATATCAAGAATATATGAAGAATGATTACAATTAACCAACAACAACAGCAAAACAATTTTTAAATAAGCAAAAGACATGAATCTACATTTCTCCAAAGAAGGTATATAGATTTCTAATAAGAACATTAAAAGATGTTCAATATCAATAGTTATCAAAGAAATGCAAATTGAACCAAAATGAGAGAACACTTCACACCCATTATGATGGCTATAGATTTTTAAATTGAAAATAAATGTCACTGAAGAAGTGGAGAAATGGAAACAGTTGCAAAATGTTGCAAATTGCAAATTGTTGGTAGGAATGTAAAACGATGGAGCAGAAGTGGTATACCATTCGGCAGTTTCTCAAAAAACACAGGACAGGTAATTCCAACTCTAGGTATATAATCAAAATAATTGAAAATGGAATCAAACAGATTCTTGTACACCCATGTGCATAGCAGCATTATTCACAGTAGCTGAAAGATAGAAGCAAGCCAAGTGACCATCAAGAGATGAATGGATTGACAAAAAGGTGGTATATACCTACAATGAAATATTATTCAGCCCTGAAAAAGAATGAAATTCTGATACATGCTACAACGTGGATGGAACTTGAAATAATTATGTTCATTGAAATAAGCACAGAAGCATAAATATTTTTGGTCCACTTTTATGTAATATCTAATATAAGTGAACTCATAGAGACAGAAACTTGATTAGAGTTTACTGGGGGTTGTAGGGAGGAGGAAATATGGAGTTTGGGTTTAAATGAGTTTGTTTGGGGTTATGAATGTCTTCCTTATGGATGGTGACAAAGGTAGCAACATTATGAATGTAGCTAATACTATTGAAGAATACACTTAAAAATGGCAGGGGGTAATTACATCATGTATATACTACTAGAATAAAATGAATTATTAAGTTTGTTTAAAAGTTGAAGGGGTCTATAGATGATATTACAGCATTGAAGGAAAGTTAACTTCCTGATTTGGGGTTTTCTAGGAAACTGACCTTCTTTTGGAGATAGACTTGAGCGATTTTTGTGAATTGTTTGTTTAGTGGACAAATATGGTAAAATTATAACATCTGGGAAATCTTAGTAAAGCAATTTTACTAGTTTGCATTTTTTAATGCAATTGGTATTATTACAAAATAATCATTTTAAAAAATTCATATTGGTACCATGATACTAAAGTATTCAGAGACCAAAGCTACCCATCTACACAAATGCGGTTCAGCAAAAGTTGTCAACTTAACTTTTTAAGAGTCTAGCTGTTATTAGGAGGAGATGTGTGAATATTATATTAATACCACTGTGTTTTTAATATCTGAATGGTTTGGGGTGTTTAGGGAAAAAATGAGATATTTGCATTAGTTTTCCAAAGGAACTCCTTCCTCTGATGCATGCTCTGAACACTGATTGCCCTTTGCCCAGGTTGAAAGCCAAGGAGAAGGATATGTATTATATTATAGAACTCCCCCTGCCAAGTCTGGGGCACTCTACTCCAGAATCTTTTGCGAGAGTCTTTTGGGATTCTTAATGTCCTTGGGAGCATGAGGTAATGACTTGATCTTGGGGAGATTTGCAAGGCAGAGAAGGTCTGGGGGATATAAAATGCAAGAATTTACCTTTATGAGTCAAGTAGTAAAGGGGCAAATGTAATCAGGACACTTCATGCACAAATTAACACTTATTGAATGTATACATAATATCAACTATATCTAATGTATATATGATATAAGATTAAGAAATATACTATGTTGAAATAAAAAAATCTCTTCATGCAATTAGATTACAAATATTGATGCAATTTATTAGTGTGAGATAATATACAGACTCAAGAGAAATTAGTTGTAAAACTCACCAAAATTCCTGACAATAAATAAGGGTGGTTGGTTATTAGGAGGCCTATCCCTTTCCAGTGTATTTGGTTAAAGTAAATTTTAATGAGGCATGTGAATATATTTTCAAATTTAAAATTAGAGAGAGAGAAAAGTAAAGTATTTGAAAATAGTTCATCACCAGATAAATATAATTATTGCTACAGGAAAGAGACATATATAAAAATGAGATTATAGACATCCTAATTTGAACCTTCCACAGATACACACAAAATTTCAGATTTTGAATTTTCAACAGGATAAATTTACTTTCAATGAATAATCTGAATTAAGAAAAACAGCCTCTGACAGAACTTTTAAGTTGAAAATTTAAATCTTGGAGAAATGTTATATGTAAGTATCAAAAATCACCATTATGTTTCCACTTTCAAAAACTGATTTCTCTTAATGCACAAATTTTACTTATTACAAATTATCCTAATTGGAAGTGGTCTACATAGCTCATTAAGGTAAAATTCACTTAAAATAAAATGAACGAGCTTTGTAGAAGATGGTGTCAGTTTAGGAGGGTACTCATTGATTGGCTCTCTGGGGATGGCCGATTGTGGACAGGGTCCTGCCCAAGGGTCTGTGCTGTGGGCACACGGAGCAAGAAGCTTGGGTCATTCTAGAAGAGGGCAGATCAATGGCATGGAGCCGTCAGTGGAGATTCATGAGTTTTGAGCCTGCCTGTGGTGGTTAACATAGACGGTTGAGCCCCACCTGCAGGGAAAATGGCTGGTTTGAGCCACAAATCCTGTGCCTGCAGCTCCTGCTCCCAGTGTGGGGAAGCATACTCTGGGGGAGGAAGGGCTCTGACAGAGGTTGGAGAAGGGTTTAACTTCTGGGGACTTGGTTGCCTAGACCCCCTCGTAGCTTTGGGGAGCAGATAAGCCAGCTTGAAACAGTGCCAGGATGAGGGGAGAGACGAACCTGCTGAGGAAACCTGATTTACCCAGCAGCCTGCTGACACTGAGGCTTGGCCCCAGAGGGAGCGGAGTCAGCCAATTTTATCACTCTGCACTGACAAACATCAGAGCTTCAGCTCTGCTGGGGAGTCCAGGAAGTGGGAACGGCTTCATCAGTTTCCACGAGCCTATTTAGGGTCCCCTCAGTGAAGGGGGTGATCTAGCAGAGGACTTTTTTTGGGTCCCTATATCACCAATAAAAAAAAAAAAAAAAAAAAGAGAAGACAGTCACTTTGAAAAATGAATTCCTGTTCTTAATTTAGTTTAATACTGAAAATCTGCCTCAAAACCCGCAGATAGGACCCTGAAGGGAAATTGATAAACACAAGCAGGGTGAGAGGACCTACAAGGACCCTAGAAGGAACACTTCCTCCTTGGCTTTGTTTGACTGCTTGCTGGTGTGGTTGTTTGGTTTTTCTCTGTTTATTTGTTATCTCTTGCTTTTCTTTCCTCTTTCCTCCCCCCTTTCTGTTTTCGTTCATTTTTAAAAATTAGGTGCAGCAAGCTTACCTCTTTTTTGTTCTTCTTCAGTGATTTCCCATTCTCTATATTGCTATTGTATTCCAAGCTATCTCTTATCCTTCCTTTATCTCTCTGCCTTCTGCTTTCTGTTTTGGTTCTTAGACACCACACTTTTTCATTAGCCCACAACTTAAGTGTGTCAATTTCTATTCTATCTATTTTGTTTTCTTCTTTTTTAAATTAATATTAGCTTTTTCCTTTTAGCCCTCTCTTTACACTTTCTCTCCCTCCTCATCATTCTAGTCTTCTAAATCATTATATATATATTCCTCTATTTGATTTCCCAGTCCATTGTAGGTACTCCACTTTTTTTTCTTATTACTCTACACTGCCTACACAAGTTAACTATCCATTTCACTAATTCCTATTTGGCCCCTCTTATAACTTTTAACAAAGTTATAACAAAGTTATAACCTCTTATAACTTTTAACAATATTACTCTAACTGAGAGACACACCTGTGGGAAGTCCATGGGAACAACCACTGCTACCCAGCTGCCACCCCCAGGTGATCCCCAGAGCCCATTTGAAAAGCCCCAGCATCATGAGTCTGGCAGATTAACTCCCCTGTGGACAGGACAAGCCATCCCCTGTGGGGCACACCTCCATCTGTGGGTCTCTCCAAGTGTGGCCAAGTTCCCAGGGCCTCTGCACATGACCTGGTGACTTTTCTACCTACAGTGGAAGACCCAGAGCTGAGAGAATAACCAGGAAGGCTTGGGGCCTCCTCCTCCTCCAATGAAGGCTGCCTGCCCCTCCAGCTCTCTACCACCCCCTGTATGGTGGTCTCTGATGGGTGGGACACCTACCTGCCAAGCTCACAGCTCCTGATGGGCTTTCTCCCTGGTGATCCCTTGCTTGCTCTCCTTCCCCCCACGTGGTAAGTGCTCAGGGTCTGCACAGGGGAGTAAACACCCTGTCCCTCTCCAGGAGCAGTGTCCTGAGACAATGGCCTCCACCAGCCCCTTCCCTCACCTGCTGCCTGCTAGAAGCAGGACCTGCATACCTTCCATCCTCCTCTCTTTTACTCTTAGGCCCTGCTCTGGCTGTACTGGTGCTGGTGCTGGGGACCCCAGCATCACTCCACCCCAGAGCATTCTTCCACCCTGGCCACCTCAGCTCCTCCCCCTTGTCACCTCCCTGCTGTCTCCCTCCAGGTCCCTGGGATTTTGGCTGGGGCCTCCCCATGTGATCACTCCTGCCATGTAAATGACCCTCAGATGATTCATCCCATGCAAGGTATCCAGCCTTGTCCTGCACCCTCCTCATTGCCCAGCACCAGTAGGCAGGGCTGGGAAGCAACCCACAGGGCTAGTGACTGCAAACCCCAACCCTATGCCAGCCCCACTCCCTGGCCACCCCCTCTTGATGGGCCCCCATGCCTACAAGCACTGAAGGCCCTGGGATATCAGTGCTGTCACCATACTCACCGACTCTCCCCATGCCCCACTCCACACAGCACCCCTGGCCTGGGGAGCCCATCACCCAACACACCTGAATCTTCTGCCCTTCTCCCTTGTCATAACTCTGAGCTGGTCACTCTCATGCATGCTGCCCACTCCTATTTGGGGAAGGCATAACTGCCAATGAGTCTCCAGCAAATACCATCTCAGTGGACACCCAGCACCCAGGCTGCCTGACCATATGCCTTGACGATGCCTTTACCCTCCTGCTCTCCCCTCAGGCCTCCATCCCCACCACTGTTCATGGCCACTGAGGACCTTGGTGCTAATTTCACAATAATGGAAAGTAACCAAGTGAGAAGTGTCCCCCTGTACCACACCCAGCCTGCCCTAGGCTGACCATCAGACCCCAGGTGGTTCCCACACCTGCCTCTGCCTTGCCCAGGACTCCCCCAACATCCACATCCTTTCAGAACTGTCAGTCTTTCTTCTCTGAGTCATTCCCTTAGCTGGGGTTTCTGTAGATCTCCCATCTCACACATTGGCCTCTCCAGTCTACCCCACCCCTCCAGCAGCCCTGTGATGCTGCTCCCCACTCCCACAGCACCTCTCAGAATGATCTAGAATCCTGCTACCAACTCCATGTCCCACATTCTCCATGGCACACTCTGACCCTGCTGTCACACCACAGCATCATGTCCCAGCTCACCAGCCACCTCCATCCAACACCTCCCCTGGACAGACCTCATCTGCTTGGCTTCCAGAACACCCTGCCATTCCGATGTCTCTCTTATCTCACCCTCCATGCCCTCTTGGCCCCCTCTGCTGAAACCTCCTTACTCCACTCTCTTTGGAAAGTTCAAGGGTGATTCCCTGAAGGTCATAGAAGCAGGGTCTTAGCCCTAAGCCCTCTTTCCCCCATCTCACTGCACCAGGGTTGAGCACAACCTAACACAACACCTGCTAATAGTTGTCAGAATCTGGATGACAGTTCCCACTGCTACTTTCTACTTCTGTGTATACTGGAAATTTCCATAAGAAAAATGTGATGTACAAATAGCTGTCTGCTGATGCCTTGCTATCCAAGTGCTTATTGAACAACCCCATGGAGGTCTACTCATCACACACCCAAATGGAACTCCTTTCCTCCCTCTCAAAGTCTTCCCCAGTGCCCAGGGTTGTGTACAGCTTGGTGAGGAGCACTGTGCCAGGAGCCTCCTGCTGTTCCTCCAGGACAGGAGGGCAAACTGGTCCTGCATGTCAAACCTGGCTCACCACCTCTTTTCCTGTGGCCTAAGAGCAGAGAATAGCTCTTATTCTTTTAAAGGGTTCTAAACCAACCACCCCACACACAGACACCATGTGGCCCCTGCTGCCTACCCACTACCTGGAAAGTTGCTAATCCCCCTCCAGGATGTGAAGACCCTCCCACACCCTGGCCTTGTCATGGCAGCACCCACCACCATGCCAGCCCAAGGAAATAATGTCCCTGACCACTGCTCCTCATCTCCCAACCTCTCTCCTCCATGGGCCCTGTGTTTGCAGCCAGACCTTGCCTGACAGAGCAAGTGACAAGTGTCACTCTGTGAGGACACATGGTGGGTGCTGGGGAAATGCTGGCTAAGGGGACACTTGTTGATATGTTCTGACTGTTCCCACTGCATCAGGTTCTCCTGCCCATCTCTGTGAGTTCAGCTCTTGGGCCATGGGGGGAGGCCCTTGCAGTAAGCACAAACCCATGCCCAGATCCTACTTCTTCCTGGGGGATCTCTGAGGGGTAAACCCTAACTCATGCCCAGAGTCTACCTCTTACTTGGGGAACACAGTGGGGTGAACACAAACTCATGCCCAGTGCACATCTATTCCTGGGGGAGCCCTGTGGTGTTAACAAAAACCTACACCCAGCACACCCTTCCTGGGTGAGCCCCATGGGGTAAG
Source organism: Tolypeutes matacus (assembly GCA_026826555.1). Lineage (NCBI taxonomy): Eukaryota > Metazoa > Chordata > Mammalia > Cingulata > Chlamyphoridae > Tolypeutes > Tolypeutes matacus. The sequence goes on from JAKSZT010004404.1 coordinate 86,326, forward strand.
CACAAACCACACCCAGAACTTAACTCTTCTTGGAGGAGCTTACCTCTTCTTACATTGGAACATCTGCACAGGCTCAGTGTGGCAATGCCCAGCCTCTTCCTGCCCAGCTCATAGTAGATGATGGTCCAAAGCTACACCAGCTCTTGGGTGCCTCCTGGTGAAGCTCAGCAATACTGCCAAAAGAGCATGCTGAGCCCTGGCTGCCTTCATCCTCCTGGAGTGCATGAGACCTGGAACCCAGCCTCCTGACCTCAGGGAAGTAAACATGCTTGGGTCAGGGACCGGGGTTTTGAAGTGAATCCTACTTCTGTTATCTTCAAAACCCCTGAGTGGTCAAGTGGTCAAGAGAGAAATTGGCCAGGGCACCATCCCTGCTACCTACCAGCAGTGTTATCCTGTTGTAACTGGGACCTGACACATGGCCATGAAACAGGTTCACATCATCCCCAAAAGGGCCACACTCCTTGGACACCCTCAACTATCTCATGAATTGAGATTGGCACTGAGCATCATCCTGCTGGGGGTAGCACAAGGCAAGGAGAAGGCAAAGAATGGGCCTCTGACCCCATGCCCTGGGAGAAGAGGAGCATGGCCCATGGAGGCTTAGCTCACATCAGCTGGGAAGGACCTTCACCTCCCCAGCAAGGCTGGCCTCAGGCTCTGCACTCTGGGCCAAGAAGGAAGAGGGACCCTGTATTAGTCAAACAAAGGGGTGCTGATGCAAAATACCAGAAATCTGTTGTCTTTTATAAAGGGTATTTATTTGGGGTAGAAGCCCACAGTTACCAGGCCATAAAGCATAAATTACTTCCCTCACCAAAGTCTCTTGCCACATGTGGGAGCAAGATGGCTGCTGACATCTGCAAGGGTTCAGGCTCTCTGTATTCCTCTCTTCATGGGGCTCATTTCTCTCTGGACTCAGCACCTCTGCTGTCTCCACAAGGCCAGCTGTGGAGTATCAGGCAAATGATTTGTCTTTCTTCCCAGGGCCTCTGCTGTGTCTAATTGAGGTTTCTCTCCTTCCTCATGCATCTGCTTCTCTGTGTGTTTTCTTCCCAGGTTCCAGGATGAAAACTCCAAACTCCATTCTCTGTGGTGCAGTTTCTCTGTGAGTCCCAGCCCCTTTGGTGGATGGGGTCTCAATGTCCTACTTATGTGGCCCAATCAATGCCTGAATCAAGATTTAATCAAAAGTGAAAACACTGAATCCAATATATTCTAAAATGTCCAGAGATGCAGGCCAGTTTACAAATATAATCCAATATCTATTTTGAAATTCATAAATAATGCCAAACTGTTACAGACCCCTTCTGTGGCATGACACATCATCACTCACCCTGGAATGATCTGCTTCCACTTACTGGACTTTCCAGTTAACAAAGGATGCATGGCCTTGGCCCAAGCATGTTTCCCACCATTTACATAACTCCATTGGCCACCACAGTGAGTCTTCCCGTGGTCCATTCTGACATTTCTCCCCATAAGCACTCATGGAACCAGAGTTCTTTAGACTGTTTTGGTGAAGATGCCAGAATTTCTTCTGGAGACATTGAGAATTGTTCAGTGTTCTCTACAAGACACTAGATAAGTCCTGGTCTCACTGGGCAGGGGTTCTCATGGCTTTAGGAGCCCCACACTGTGTGTGATGCCCAGGCATCTGAGATGGTAGCTCACAATGACTGTGCCTGCCTAGAGACTTCAGGAGCCCTTCACTGAAGATCCCCACCTGCCCTGACTGAGCTGCACAGGCCAGAATCATTCCTGCTCTTGGAATGGTGGCCACAACATGGGGAACCTCCTCAGAGAGACCTCCCCAGAGCACCCAACTGAGCTGATGACACTGCCCTCTGCACTCATGCCCTTCTGCCCCAGGCCCACATCCAAGAGCTGGCAGGTGACACAAAGCTTTTCTTGCTGGGCCAGCATGTGCATGCACACCAGTACCATGTCCTCACTGCCCAGGAGGTGCAGGTGGAGCAAGCCCTCAAGTGGAGCCTCCAGAAAGGGCTCCATGTGGGCAAGGTCATCCTGCAGGTCCCAGCACAGCTTTCCTGTAAGGGCCACCAGCTCCATGGTTGGTAGACAAGTGTACCTGCTCTCCCACAGCACTACCAGGAAGCTCTGCATGGCTCCTCAGGCTTGGGGTCCACTCTGCCAACACAGAGAACTCTCACTGCAGCACTGGCCTTGGTCACCACACAATGCACATGTCACCACCCACATCCTCCCCATCCTCATATCTCCTCCATGCAGCCCACCCTGAGTAAAGGCATCTGGCCCATCTGATGCGATCCAGATGTCCTTGAGAATTTCCTCCCAAATCCTCAAAAACACAGTCCTTAAGGAACACAACCAGAGGGCCATGCTCATACCCAGGGCCACCCTGCACAGCTCATCTGTCACTGAACCACTTCTCTGCCCCCCTGGGCCACATGGGGTCAGGCAGCTGAGGGTCCCATCCCTGGCCAGGTCCAACAATGAAAAATGTACACAAGGAAATGTAAGCCCCTGCTTAGCAGTGCCACTTGTTTACCCTGCTAGGCCATGTCCTGCCTGTGTGCTTTGTCTCATTTACCTTCATGAGAGTTTGTGAGGTGGTCCCTAGAGCTGCCCCACTTGGCAGGTGTGGACATCCAGCTCAGAGAGTTGAGGCAACTTCTAAGGGTCACCAGGCAGGTGACCCCAGCAGGCTGGCCTCTGTATCCAAGCACCAATCCATCTACACCCAGAAGGCCACTCTGCCTGCCTGAGGTATGGGTACATCCCCATCTGGAACCTCCAGACCTAGGCACTGGCTGGTGGGACTCCTGGGCTTTCTGCATTTTTCCTGTTTATACAAATCTCACTATGTGCACACACACACATTTTCACATCAGAAACAGAAAAATAGACCAACTGCCTCTGCCGCCCTAAGCCTGCCTGATACCCATGGCCTTGGTCATATACCCAGTTCTGACACATGTTCTGTCTGAGGACTGGAGTATACTGAAGCGTGTCTCCCCATGGCCACCTTGGTGCAGCCTAGTGTCTGCCTTCTCAAACAGAATGCCTGTGTTTGCATCTGAACTCTCTTCTCTATGAGATGGACTTCTAGGAGTGAAGTTAAAGTAGGGTGGGACATGGAATTTTAAATTATTCACTGATATGCCAAACTACATTACAAAAGGGCAGCAAGAACCTACATGTCCATAGAGGGCAGGTGGCTGGGTCTGTCTGTCTCACTAGCCCTTTGGTCTGCTCTGTCTTTCTCATTCTCTCCATCCAGGCTGAGCATGTGCAGGTGTCTGTGGAACTCCCAGGCTGGTTCTTGCCAGGCCAGCTACTGCTCCTCCTTCCCTCTGCACACTGCCCAACCAGGGTGACTGGCTTTAGTCTCCAGACCCCACCTGCTGAATTTTGGCGGCCCACCTATTCCCAGACTTGCTATCTTCACACCCAGGGGCATGCTCTTCTGTGCACCTCACCCACTGTAGGAGGCTCTAAACTTCAGATACGAGGTGGAAGACCCCATACCCTTTCTCAAAAGAGTGGCATTTCCAGGACTTCCACTGGGGGAGGGCTCCTCTCACCAGCCCCATTTACTACAACACAGACCCATTCCCACCAGACCCTTGGAAGAGGTGGGGAATAGGGAGGGAAAGCTGGAGGCAAGACTTCCTCTACAAGTCTGATAAAGGGACTGGAAATTAAGATCAGAAAGGGATTCATTTGTGGATCCTAGTTTTGGATAGGACCTGCAAACTTTCCAGGCCTAGATATTTAAGGGTGGATTGGAGTAGGGGAGACCTGCTGGGCATCTGCACTGCAGGAGACCCATACCTGCCCAGCACCCTGATATCTGTCAGGCAGGCCTGTTGCTCTTCATGGAAAGGCCCCCACACACCCCACATCCTGCCGTGGTGGTCCCACTTCTCAGCACTGGGCATCTTCCTTCAGGTCCCACACTTCTGGCCCTTTCCCCAGTCACCCCCACCCAGACTCACCCAGGGGTCCTGGGTTTGGCTGCTCCTTGCCACAATTTCCACACTCAGGGCTGAGCACTTGCTCCAGGTGCCTCCACCCCCACTGTCCAGTAAGGCTTTGGAGCCAATGCAGCACCACAACCCACAGTCGGGGCCACACAATGTCGTGGGAGCTACAAAAGTGGGCTGCACCCATTTGGGCAGACCATGCACCTTATTCCTGGTCTGCATTGCTTCCTGTGCATGGGTCACAGGGTCACCCTTGGCAGTTTGCAAAGCCCCTTGGGATTGGTTTCTCATAGGAAGGTGCTGGGCCTTACCTATCAGAGTTTCTAGACCCTACGGTGAAGAGCCCTGGGTGGCCCCATGTCTCCCTGTGTTCCTGCACCCTCAGGAATCCTCTCTGCACCCCTACCTTGAGCTCTCCTGTGATCTCCCAAGACTGGGTCCTGCTGGTGGGAGGCAAGTACTCAGGGCCCTAAGGAGAACCCACAATTCAGACCAGTCCCCTGGGGAATGGATGCTGGTGGGCAGGTGGGAGCAGAAGTGCACACAACCCAGTAGTTTCTGAGCAGGGTGGGGTGATGGAACTCCCACCCCTGCAGTGGAAGGGGGTTTGGGAGGGTGGAGGAAGTGATGAACTTTGAAAAAATCTCCTCCTTTTATCCTAAGGTACTCTGCAGAGTCAAGGTAGGTTCTGGAGATGCTAGTTGCAGAAGGGGCTGGGATAGGAAATCCCTTGGTCCATAGCTCCATTGTATGGGCATCCCCTGCTCTCTGTGGCCTGCACCACCCCCTTTGGCTCCCGGGATCTCGACAGGAGGAGGACAGCACCTTTGCAATCCCAGACCCCAAGGAGGCACATGGACAGGATAGAGCAGAGGCTCTGGTGGAAGATGCTGTTCCTTCCACCCCAGGGATGGTGTGGGGGGGTCTCTGATGGACAAGATGGAGGGGCCAGGAGGGTCTAATTCCAGAGAAGTGCTCTGCAGGGTGACCTCAGATACTTTGAGCTTTGCCCTGACCCCTGAAGGCCTGACCTCTCCTTGACCCTGCATTTACAGGCTCTACTGCACAGTGGAGAACATAGAGTGAGGCCTGAGGATGTTCTGGGGATGTTAAGGGTTCTCCCTGACCTGGCCAAGTAATTGTTGGGTAATTACTAAACTGCTAAAACCCTGGCTTAAGATATCTACTGAATATGTGAACGGTAAACCTCCTGGTGAATACCAGGCTTTCCTCTATGGAGTTTGCAGTTTTAGGGAGCAAATCAAAGGCCGTTTTTTTTTTTTTTATTAATTTATTTTTTATTGTGGGTAAAAATCAAAATTTTCACAATACATACCAATATTTGTAAAATGATATATAAATATATATGCATATATGTGCATTTGCTTACAAAAATGTTATATATATATATATATATATTTTTTTTAAAGGTGCTTAGATTACCTAAATACTACACAGAACCTACCGGGATTCCCATGTTCCCCACCTCCCACCACATCCCACACAAACATCTCCCACAAGTGTGGCCCACAACCCTCAATGGACTTACACATCCTGGGGCCTTGCCATCAACCATAGACCACAGTTCACATCATAGACCGCACTCTCTCCCACACAGTTCTGAGTGGTGTGTGCTGATTTAAAATGGCCTACATCCATCGCCACAACGGCACTCAGGACAACCCCCAAGTCCCAAAAAAGCCCCTGTATTTTAACTGCAAATCCCCTCCCTGCCCCAAACGTGTCAAGTGGCCACTGGCTCCACCTCACTGTTATAATTTCTTCCATTGCTAGAATCACCATATGTGTACAACAGAATACCATCAAGTCCACTCTAGTCCATAGTTCTTCCCCCAATCCTGAGGGGACGGGGATGGTGATGTCCACTCCACCGCCAAGTGAGAGAGGACTTAAATCCCATGGATATGGTGAGCGGGATTATCCTTCCTGCAGATGCAGGCCCTCTCCATTCCCTGGGATAAAGGCTGGGTTTTGAGCCTCCACAAGCAGGGAAGACCTTCTCAAGGTGAGAGATGGAGGCTTTGCACTGGCTTTTAAAGTGTGGGCCAGGACTACCTGGAAAGAAAGAGTCCTGATTTCATGGCTTAGTGTGCGCAAAAGAATGAGGTAGGAAGGTAAATATTTTAGCAGTAGTTCAAGTGAAAATCTGAGAACACTCCATGGGCGTGATGGCAAGTTTGCTACATAAATCATGGATGTGTGGAGAGTGGACTTGGAGTTGGAAGTAGATCACTTTCTGGCCTGAAAGGTGATCATGACACATTGTACAATAAAAAATGGTGCTCTATGAAACAGCTTTCAAAACAGGAATCCGCCTGGAGAGTGTAGAGGTAAAATGATACGTGCCACATTACTAAACCCTATTTGCTACTGATGGGATGAAATTATGAGGAATATTCATTTTCTCCTTTTTGTTTTTCAATCTTTTCTGATTTTTATAAGATGATATCATGGTTTTCTACTTTTAAGTTGTTTTTTTTTTAAGGAGTGCAAAGGCAAATCAGCGCTATTAATAGGGTTGGGTCATAGCCATAGTGACCAACTGTATTGAAGCTTAAACATTGGACAAGGGTGGAAAGTGGATGGAAATGAGAGGATTTTGGTCTACATTTGAGCAACACTTTTGCTGCAGCAAATCTCCCACTTACCGTGAATCTTTCTGGGAATATGATCTTGGACACTCTAAGTGCTCAGTGAATATACTCCTCATCACTCATAAAGCACTAATAAATTTTAACTGGCAATGTAACCTGCCAAAATATCAAATAAAGTACTGTGCAATATTACATTCGACTTTTAAAATATCTACAAATTTTGTGATTCTAATTTTCATTCTTTTAAAAGCAGTTACTTTTTTTGGTTGCTGTGCACACAATTAATCCCAGGAATGATGTTTCTATTTACAAATGTGTCTTACTTAACTTTTTGAGATAGGCTAAATGTTTCCTATTTACTACCAAGAAATAGGTCCAGTAAATTTTAAAACAATTTCAAAATGACCTCTGCCAGTAAGTGGCAGTTCAGATTTTGAACCCATGATTGTCAGACTCTAAAATCCACACTCCTAATTTCAACACTTCAAGACAAATTCTTTATAAACTTCTTATCTAATGGAGCTTGATGTATCAGCAAAAGGCAATGCCAGCAAGTACTTAACCAATGTCTATTGTAAACCTAGGCTGTCTTTCACCTTCTCCCTTCTCTCTGATGTGGAATGTAATCATTAGCACATCTTAAACTTGCTTGCCCTGTATTTGTCAATCTTCTATTCTCACCTGAACCCAGAATAGATTGGGGTGGATGCTCAGGTCAATTACTTAATAGCTGTGCAGCTTACTGATCCTCTCTGAAAACTAGGGACAGTGATAGGATCAATGCCATCAATTTGAGATCTTTGGGATCATGACATCATCACCATTTTGTTTCCTGAATACACCGTTGATTCTTAACA
>JAKSZT010004404.1:94168-119594 GCA_026826555.1 Tolypeutes matacus
ATTATTGTTGAAATAATGAAAATGCTCCAATAACAATTGAAGTGATGGATGCACAACTATGTGATTATACCAAATATCATTGATTGTACACTTTGGATGAATTGTATGCTTTATTGGTATGTAGCAATTTTGTTGGATACAGTTCTTCTGGACTGGATCCTTTGCTGGAACAAAATCCCCAGGCTTCTGAGTAGCTCTGTGTAGAACAGACACCTTCCAGGAGAGGAGAAAGGGTGTTTGATGTGCAGTGAAGTAGTCCATGGAGGACAGAGGGAACATAGATGGAGTATGAGGGAGTAATTGAGTCCTTCCTTTCTTGGGGGCTGGGCAGTGCCCTCAGAAGGCAGACTGAGGTGAGGGCAGGGAATGGGAAAAGAGAAGCCTCAATTTACAGTGACCCCAACACTAAAACAGATACTTAGGTACGACCATTTTTCTTGCTGTAACAAAAATGATTTACACTTAAAACTTTGCTCAAAGGGTCAGATGGGTTTGGGAATCCTGTGTCTCCAGTTGAAGACAGATATTTTTCAGGTGAATCAAAGCCCTGCAAGGCCTGTCCCCTAGGGTATGGTCCAGGCTCACCCCATGGATTTCCTTCCCTGTCATCCTGGGCTCCAGCCTCACTCCTCAGAGCAAGGACACAGCAGGTGGGGGCCCACCCTCCCTGCAGCCTGGGTCCACAAAGCCAGACCATGCTTCCCTGAAGACTTTCTCTTCCAAACAGACCTGGGTGTAGGGTGAGGTGAGTAAGGCATCAAAAAACTGAGCTAAGATAAGTAATATCTTGAGGCAATATTCCTAAAAATTGAACTTAATGCCAAAGAATCTGTGATGACAACAAGTTCAAATTTTTAAATACAGGCAAGTCAGCATTATTATTTTTTTCTTTTTTGATCAGATACAAGAGGACTGAGTAGCACTGTTGCACCCAGACAAGGCCCTGTTTGCTGGCTGTAATCCCTCTTTTCCTCAGGTCCTAAGTCAGATGTGGGGAGAGGGACAGGCAGCTTGAGCCCAGGTTCTGTTGATGGAGCATAAGTGCCAAATGCCTTGCTCAGGCCACCTAATCTGCACAAGTATCCTGTCAATACACTGCTATTTTTATTTTCTAGTGGTTACCCCCAGCTTATGATACACACCCAGCCTACCTTCAAGAACATTACATCAATCCATGTGTAATGTGAGAACCTAACAGTCCATGTCCAGTCCTTACCTCCCATACCTTGTGCTTTTACTGTCACACTTTTGATTTTCACTTTTGCCAAAATGCACAAGACACTCCCCAGTTTTTCTTTAGATAGTTATCTTTAATATGGGTAAAAAAGGATTAAGTGTAGATTATATGTTCTCCTTCATTTTCACCATTTTCTGCTCTTGATTTCTTTTGTGGATCCAATTGTTAGACTGGTGTAACTCCTTTGCTTGAAAATTTTTTTAGCATAACTTTTGCAATTCAAAATCATTCATTTTTAAAAGATTTTGTTTTTTTGATTATTCTTAATTTTCTCTTCATGTTTGAAACATAATTTGGCTAGGATAAAGTGGCTTTCTTTAGTCAATTTAAGAATTGTCCTCTAATTTGCATAGCTACTGACAAGATTCTACTGTATTCTTTATTTGTGTTCCCCTGTATGTCATGTTTTCAGCAGTCTGAATTTTTGTTTAGGTGTGTTGTGTGTGTTTGTATACAGTTGATATTTATCCTGCTAGGTAGACTTTGAATTTCCTTAATCTGTGACTTTTATTACTTTTAGACAATTCCAAGTCGTTTTCAAATGTCTTTTCTGTTCTTTTCTTGCTCTTCTGGGGTCTCAATTACACATTTGTTGGGTCATTTGATACTGTCGTATAGCTCTTGGATGCCCTGCCATGTTTAGTTTTACACTTTTTCTATTTCAGTTTGGATAAATTCTACTGACCTGTCCTCAAAGATTGTTTCCTTGTCTCAGTAGACTTTAGAAATGAGCCTACCTACAGAGGGCATCTTTCATCTCTATGATGTTGAGGGGGAGATGGGAAAGGTTATTGCTTTTTTTCTACATATAACTTGATTATTATGTTTCCATCTATCTGCTACAATGTTCAAATTGTTCATACTTGTAGTCCACATTTAACACTAAAGCATTTAACATAATTTAAGAATACTTACATAAAAATGTACAGTGCACCATCTTGAATGAAAGGGGGGTAATTATGTATATATGAGAAAGCTAAAAATTTAAAAATATTTTTAAAGCTACTCTATTTTGCTGTCCATCTGAAAATTGGATGATTACTTGATTATTTATCCAAACTGAGCATCAAAATCTTTTAAGAGTTTAAAATAAATTTATAATGGAAAACATGACACTCTTTTCCCTGAATATATGGCATTGCCCAACATCTTTTTCTCACTAGAAGTTGCAGACTGGAATATTTATGCTATCAGGGGCAAGAATTATCCTAAAATAGCAAAAGAGTTGGAACTTTCATGAAGCATCTGTACCTCTGATTTCTAAATGATAAAACATCTGAGAATTCTGATGAATATACCTTGTCAATAAATATCCCCCAATTATTGAATTAAAAGAATAATACTATGGTAGGAGAGGATCTAGAGATAGACATGAAAGCACTCATTCTCTGCTGGTGGGATTGGAAAATGGTCCAAGCTGCCCCTGCTGTGCAAAACAACATGGCAGTATATTCAGAAGCTATGTATGGAGGTCATAAGGATGTTCACAGTGGCATAAAGTACAAATGTGACTTGACTCTAAGAAAGGGTTGTTCCTTAAGGTGGAGAGGGACCCATGTAGTGCCTAGTCAGATGTGGCTGCTAACAAGGAGGACTTCCTGGGCAGCCCCCTCACTCTCCCCCATGCCACCCTAAACATAACAACTGAAAATAGGTGTCCAGGGCCATGCGTATCTGCCCAAAAGGGTGGACCCAATTCCCGACCACGGGAAATACAAAGCATAGTCCCAGACACAACTAGGACCCACCAAACTGGGGAAACGCCAGATGGTACAACTTGCGGGCCCATATAAAAACGGTGATAACGGGGACCCTGAGAAAACAGCATGACATACCACGAGTAGGATGGTTTGCCCCTCCTCCCATGGAGGGCAGTGTGGTCTTGGACAATGTCTTGGGGGAAGCCTGGGAACTGGTGGGTCACAGACTACCTCCTTTAGGCCAGTTACACTGACCAGCTCAGACTGGTTTCAGGGTCCTGTGTGGTGGTGGTGGGGCTCTCAGAAAACAGGTAGAGACTCCAGTGTGGGGTGGAGGATTGGGGATGCTGCTGTTGTCCTTTGATTTACTCTTCTGGAAATGAATCTTACCCTTCATTCTGCAATCTGGTCACCAAGACAGGCAGACTGCAAAAGTGAGACCAATCAGAATCCAGAGGTGAGCTCCCAAACCCCTTGGGCATGTGGTAGGAGGGAGGGGCATAAGATAGAGGTGTTGGTAATTCTCTTTAGAATTCCTACCTCAGCCTTGAATGAAAAGAAATTTTGAATGGAATGTAAAAGCCACCAGCACCAGTAATTAGCTGTCAAGCTCAGGAAGGAGCTAGTTTCTCCTCAGAATTGACACAACACCCCTGCCACCTCTGGAAAAGCCACTTTGCCCTCCAAGAGCACCAATGCAGCTCCAGTTGCACTCTGGGAATCAGAAGAACACAAAACGTACCAGGCCCAGAGCACTCGCAAAAATGCACTTTATCCTTCACTGTGCAAACTGCCATGGAACTTACCTTCAGGTTAGAGGCATACATCTCAGGATTGAAATTCAAGAACAGGGTTAGAGCTCAGGTCAGGAGGTTGGTCCAATGCATTCCATTCCTAGAACCCCGATCAAGATATAAGAGACAGATTGGTCATAAGGGCCCAGGAATAGGGTACCAGACATTTCACTGCAAAAATGGCCAGGTCCCTTTAAGTCAGAAATTCAACTAAACCTGTGCATTTCATAGCCAAAGGCATAAGGATCAAGCTGCAGGTCAAGAACTGAGGCCAAAGTCAAACCCTCAGAGGAAACATTCAATTGGTGCCTCTGGGATACTTGCTCTCCTGAAAATGTGTCGGTCAAGGGAAAACAATCATTCTCTGCTTACTTTTCGAAAGGTGTGATTGGGCTTAAAAACAAGAGTAGATATTTTCCTGACAGACTTGAGAAGCATGGCCTTCCTCACACATCTGTAAAATCCCTAGAAGCCGCTAAGACAGATTCTCCTGCTGAAGCAACTCAGATGAACACAAGTCCTTACTCCTGGATAACATCTGGTGTTGTTGACAGGAATCATGGACTGTTGCAAACCCAAGTACTTTTACATCCATTGGCTCCTACTAGACCTGTAACTCTCAGCTGAATTCCATATTTGCCATGACTGTGACAGGGGTAGGAAGCCACATTCCCTTGTCCTTTCTCCTCAAGAGAAGTAAAGATATAATATATTCTTCATTTTACATTTTGCTTGGAGTGATTCAAAAGAAACAGAAAGCCATATCACACAACTATGACTACCTGCTCATGCATTTTGTTTAACTCACTTTCTAGCTTCCTCACCAGGCAATATTTCCAAGCAGAATCTATTCAGGAGTAGAGATGGCTAGATAGGCCAGCTCAGCACCTCATGTGCATTCTGCAAGAAGACAACACACCCAAGTATTTTCATGTAATAACTGTCTTCATTTTAATTCTCTTTTCATTTCTCACGGTGCCACTTCATTTTGTGGGAACCTGATATAAATGTATGGAAGTCTTTCTTTTGAAATTATCATTGAACCATGGGTCTTTCTGTTCATTGACTTTGAGGCAGGTCTTATTGCTGGTCATGATCCCACTCCTCTTTTTAAGTTGCCAGAATCTACAAGGCTGGAATTTCTTGACACCATGGCAAGAGGTATCCTAAAAGAACAAAATAGAGAGAAGGAACTTTTTCTGTAGCATCTCTATGTGAAATCTGGGAAAAGTATGGTGTGTGTGTGTATGTGTGTTTTATTTCTTTGTTTCATTCTTTGTTTTTAATTTGCATTGTCAATAAAGGTGTAAAAATTAAAAATTTTACAAATTCATTGAAAACATACCCACAAGTGGTGCAAATGATGTGGAGAAAGGCAGAGGGATGCTCACTCAGTGCCAGTGAGATTGTAAAATGGTGACTGCTGCCATGGCTACGTGGAAGACTGGGGTCTTCAAGAACCTAAGTATCAAGCTGCAGCCGGGTCACAGGGGCATGATTGACACACACCACCTGAAGTAAAGAGGGAGGGATCCTTAAGAGGAACTTGGATCTGGGTTCAATCTGGTGGTCCTGGCCACACTCCTGGCTGGCTGCTGGCACTTCCTGCCATTGTACAGCCCAACCCCCAAAGCCCAGCCCCTCCCACTGTGGATGTCCACAGTGGCCTCTGATGTATGCACTGTTGTCCACAGGGATCCTGCTCTGTTTCAGACACAGGGAGTGCTTTATCCTGTGGTTCCCAATGCATCTGTATCTCTCTCTTGTAATAAACATTTGCATTTTGCAGTGTGCATGTTAGGAAGCCAGCAGGTTTTGCATTTGCTCTTTAAAGGAATGAAAGATAAATTATATTCCTCATTTCACATTCTCTTTGGAGATATTCAAAGGGAAATGGAAGTCCTACCACACAGCTATCATGACAGGCATCTTGCAAATTTTCTTTACCTCATCTTGCCTCTTCCTCAGCAGTCTGAATTGCTAGACAAATACATACAGACATTAAGAAGACCTTCCTAAATTGCCCATTTCCACACCTCTTGTGCATTCTGCCAGAAGACAAGAAAGTCCCTTATGCCTACGTAGATATCTTCATTTGTAAGCTGTTTTCATTAGTCACAATGCCAGAGAATTGGGTGGCTCCCTAATGCAGAAATGTACAAAAGATAAAGAATAAAACAATTGTACAAAAAAACTTCCATCTTGGATGCTTGGTGTCCCTCAAACCTTTTGCAGGCAAACACCACCCTGTACACTCCCAATCCAAGGGAAATGTTTGCATGGAAAAGCTGCCTTGCCACCAGTGGACATGGGCTTGTTTGCATGGGGCACTGTATTTACTTGGACCACAATTGTCAGGTGATGTCAGTTTCAAAAACGGACTGTGAGAGCCAGGAATGAAACCAAATTTTGCCTAGCAGAAAGCCAGGATTTCCAAGATACCTACTATGACATGCGCTGAAGTTGTTCAGAAATTCTTCCTAGAAGATAATGAGCTTGACCAAGGGCTTACAAGCCCAAGGAGAATATGAGAAGGCCATGGAGCATTTGAATAATGCCTCTGCCCTGTGTAAACAGCCAGAGCTGTGAGGCATGTTTGATAATGAGCTCTTTCACCCCAGGTTTTCCAGGGGCTTTTGACCAAGCCCCAAACAATCTCTCAGAGAATTGTAAATGCTCAGAGCTTGTCCAAAGATGATGTGGAATGGAAAAAAATGGGATCCTGAAAGCTGAATTGAAAATATTAAAAAGATATTCTGCACAGAAGAAGAAGAGCTCTTGGAGTATAAGTGCAACTGTGCTCCATACAGATGCATGAACCACAGTGAAGCCTACACAAGTTATTTTTTTTTCATTTGTGTAAATCCATTTTTCTCTGCTATTTACTTTGGTCAGTGAAGCATGTATTTTGATGATGATTTTGCATTTTATGAATATTCAATTTTCCAGTTACTGAAAATTAAAATACCGTGCATTTGGTGTTTTCCCAAAATGTACATCTATGTACAATACTTACTTAAAAATGCTGAGTGCTTCATCTTAAAATAAAGGGGGAAAATTAAGAAAACAATTGATAAAGCTGAAGAATTCATATTTCTAAAACTAATCTGTTTTGCTATCCATCTGGAATACTGGTGCTATTAGGGGCAAGAATTATCCTAAAACAGCAAAAAAAGGTTGGGACTTCTATGGAGCATCTGTATCTGTGATCTCTAAATGGTAAAAGGTCTTGGTATTTTAATTATGGTAACTTAACCATAATAGTCCCCCAATTTTTGTATTAAAAGAGGAAGACTAGGGAGGGGAGAGGATCTGGAGGTAGATATGGAAGCTATGTATGGAGGGAGCAACGATGTTCCTAAAGGCATGATATACAACTGCCAATTCACTCAATGAAAGGTTTTACCTTAAGATGGAGAGTGACCCATGCTGTGCCTGGTCAGATATGGTAGTTATCCAGAAGGACCTCCTCGGCAGCCCCCTCACCCTCCCTGCCTCACATGACCCCCAGAAATAGTGTCCAGCAACCTGCACATCTACCCAAAAGTGCAGGCCCAATCCCTGACCACACAGAACACAATGCGTAGCCCCAGTCACAACTGGGACTCAACAAACTGGGAAAATCCCAGAGTGTACAACTTCTGAGCCCATATAATGGTGGCCATAATGGGGCCTTTGAGAAACCAGCAGGGTATATCATGAGTAGAATGGCTTGCCCTTCCTCCCCTCAGGGATGGGGTGGTCTCAGACCATGTCTTGGGAGAACCCTGGGAATTGGTGGGTCACAGACTACCTCCCTTGGGCCTCTCACTCTGGTCAACTCAGACAGGTTTCAGGGTCCTGTGTGGTGGTGGGGGGCCCTCAGAGAACAGATGGAGTCTCGCATGTGAGGTGGAAGGCCAGGGATGCTTCTGTTATCCTTTGATTTTCTCTTATGGATATGAAGCTTACCATTCATTTTGCAACTGGTCACCATGATGGGCAGGCTGCAAAAGTGAAATGTATCAGAATCCAGGGGTGAGCTCCAAAACACCCTGGGCATGTGATGCATAGGAGGAGCATGGGTTAGGGGCATGGTCATCCTTTCTTTAAATTTCCTTCCTTGACCTTGAATGGACTAAAATTCTGAAGGGAATATAAAAACCAACAACACCAGTAGTCAGCTGTCAAGGTCAGGAAGGAGCTAGTTTCTCTTCAAATCTGACACAACCCCCTTCCACATCTGGGAACAGTCATTTTGCCTTCCATGAGCACAAATGCAGCTCCAGTTCCACTCTGGAGATCAGAAGAACACAAAACATACCATGCTGGAGTACTCTGGAGTACTCACAATAATTCACTTTATCATTCACTCTGCAAACCGCTGGAGACTTACCTTCAGGCTAGAGACACACAACTCAGGATGGAAATGCAATACCAGGGTTAGAGTTCAGTTCATGCGGTTGGTCCAATGAATTCCATTCCTTGATCCCTGATCAGGATACAAGAGTCAGATTGGGCATAAGGGTCGGGGAATAGAGTATCAGACATTTCACTGCAAAAACTGCCAAGTCCCCTTTGAGTCAGAAATTCAAATAAATCCACACATTTCTAGCCAATGGCATCTAGCCAAAATCATGCCCTCACAGGAAACATTCAGTTGGTGCATCTGGGATCCTTGCTTTCCTGAAAATGTGACAGTTAGGGAAAAACAATCATTCTCTGCTTACTTTTCAAAAATTGTGATCAGGCTTAAAAACAAGATGAGTTATTTTCCTGATAGAGCAACTCAGATGAATACAAGCCCTTACTCCTGGATACCATCTGGTATTGTTGACAGAGATCGTGGACTGTTTCAGGTCCAAGTGCTTTTATATCTGGTGGCTCCAATTAGATCTCTATCTCGCAGCTGAACTCCATATTTGTGGTGACTGTGACATTGTTAGGATGCCACATTCCTTTGCCTTTTCTCCTTAAGATAATAAAAATACATTATTTTCTTCATTTTACATTTTACTTGGAGCTCTTCAAAAGAAATAGAAAGCCATATCACACAGCTATTACTACCTGCTTGTGCATTTTGTTTAACTCACCTTCCATCTTCCTCACCAGGCAATGTTTCCAAGAAGAATATCTCCAAACTGAAGTAGAGCTTGCTAAATGGCCCAGGTCAGCACCTCTCAGGAATTCTGTGAGAAGACAATATACCCAAGTATTTTCATGTAATAGCCTTCTTCATTTTAATTCTCTTTTCATTTCTCATGTTGCCACTTCATTTTCTGGGAACCTGACATAAAATGTATGGTGGCCTTTCTTTTTAAATTATCATCGAACCATGTGTCTTTCTGTTCATTGACTTTGAGGCAGGTTGTATTGCTGGCCATGATCCCACTCCACTTTTTTAAGTTGCCAGAATCCACAAGGCTGGAATTTTTTGATACCATGGGCAAGAAGTATCCTAAAAGAACAAAATAGAGAGAAGGAACTTTTTTGGAGCATCTCTATGTGCAAACTGGTAAAACTCTGGTGTGTGTGTTTTATTTGTTTGTTTGATTCTTTGTTTTTAAAGTGCATTGGCAATAAAGGTTTAAAAAGTAAAAATTTAAAAAATATATTTTAAATATACCCACAAGTGGTGGAGAGAATGTGGAGAGAAGCACATTCACTCATTCACTGCTGGTGAGATTGTAAAATGGTGAATGCTGCCACTGTCACTTGGAAGACTGCTGGGTTTTCAAGAAACTAAGTATCAAGTAGAAGCCAGTCACAGTGGCCTGATTGACATACACTGTCTGAAGTAAAGAGGGAGTGTTCTGTAAGAAGAATCTGGGTTCAATCTGGTGGTCCTGGTCACATCACTGGCCAGCTCAGACTGTTTCTAGTATCCTGGGTGGTGGGGAGCTTTTTATGACTCAACCCCCAACACCCTGCCCCTGCCAACCACATGGATCACCATGGTGGCCTCTGATGTATGTACTGTTGTCCACAGGCATCCTCTCCTCTTTCAAACACAATGAGTGCTCTATACTATGGTTCCCACTACATGAGTATCCTTCTCCTGAAATAACCATTTTCATTTTACAGCGTCCATGTTAGGAAGGCAGTTGGTTTTGCATTTCTTTAAAGGAATGAAAGATAGATTATATTCCTCATTCAACATCATCTTTGGAGGTATGCAAAAGGAAAAGGGAGTCCTACCACACAGCTATCATGACTACCTCCTTGCTAATTTTCTTTACCTCACCTTGCTGCTGCTTCAGCTCTCTGAATTGCTAAGCAAATACATAAAAACATTAAAGAGAGCTTCCCCAATTTTCCATTTCTGCACCTCTCATATATTCTTTACAATGAAAGAAACAGTTGCATTCCTAAGTAATTATCTTTATTTTTAACCTATGTTCATTTGCCATGATGCCACATAATTTGGTGGCTCACTAATGCAGAAATGTACAAAAGATAAAAAAAAAAAAATTGTCAAAAAAAACTTCATCATTGGAGGGTTCATTGGAGGGTTGGTGGCCCACATCCCATTTGCAGACCAATGCCACCCTCTACACTCCGCAGCTGAAAGAAATGTTTGGGGAGCTCTGCATGGGGTACTGTATTTAATTGGACTGTAAGAGACAGGTGACCCCAGTTTCAAAACCAGACTGTGAGATTCAAAAAAGAAACTGAAGCTTGCCAAGTAGAAAGCCAGGATTTCCAAGTTATCTGCTCTGACATCTGCCAAATCAGTTATGTTAGCCCCATCCATCAAAATGACACACCTGTAACCCCCAATTGGCACCAACAAATATCCCTGCTGCAATGACAAACAGCCAAAACTCTCACTATCTGCCCCTGAACAAACAGGATATGACTTATCTCAACGCTGATCACAAGATTGTTGGACATCCCATTGGGCCTTCTGGCACATACACCACATCCTCCCCAAGACCCCTCCCAACATGGTAAAAATCAGAACTTTTTCACTGTTCTCACTAGTACCCCACCCCCAGACTATTTAAGAACAAAACCAGAGTCATTCGGGGAGGCTGAAATCTCACTTCAGCCTTCTGCCATGCCAGTGATATAATAAACTTCTCTGCCTGAATTGTGGTCTGTCTCTGAGCCTCATTGAAACAGGACCTAATATTTTGGTGCTGAAACCTGGGAGGCCCAACTGAGAAAGATCAAATCTTAGAGGTTCTGTTCCTCTACCCTGCCATTGCATCTTCACCAACCAACACCAGACACTGACTCATCTTTGGGTGAGTTTTGGGAACTCTCTGGAGGATCCTGTCCCTTTTTTGGTCACCTGCCTCCTTTTCCTCCAGAAATTCTAGTGCTAGGCCAGTCATCCTCTCCAGCATGTGGGAACCATCCTCTTCACCTGATATTCTGGCTCCAGGGATGGGTTTAATTGGCTTGAGAATAAGAGATCTGAGGATGATTGCATCTCTTCTCTCATACCCTCTTTTCCAGAGATCCTTGAAATCACCCTCCCTTTAACCAACCATGGGAAATTCCCAATCACTACCTCAAAGAGAAACCACTTTGGGGTGTCTCCTCCACAACCTTAACACCCTCTATCCCAGGGGAGAAATAAAACCCAAACAGCTCCTTTTTTACTTTACCACTATTTGGCCAAAATTTAAATTAGACAACAAAAGCCAGTGGCCTGAAGATTCTCCAAAACCTCAAGAACTATATCCAATGCAATGGCAGGTGGTCTGAGGTTCCCTAAATCCAGGCCTTCTTCTTTCTCTGTAACTGTCCCTCCCTCTGCCAGTCCTGCACCATATATCAAATCCTCCTTCTCTGCAGCTGACCCCCTCTCCCATGCACAGGTGATCCCTCTTCTGACTTCAATGCTTCTGATCATATCCCCCCCCTTATGCTCCCACAACCCCTCAGATCCTTCCTTTCAACCTCCCAGCTCCCCACCAAGTTCTCCCCCATTCTCTCTGACCTTTACCCACTCCCAAACCCAGGGCCCTCTGACTGAACACCATGAAACACCACCCTCCACATCAGCCCCAGTACTCCCACTTAAGGATGTGGAGGGCACTGAAGGCATTGTC
Organism: Tolypeutes matacus; assembly: GCA_026826555.1. NCBI lineage: Eukaryota > Metazoa > Chordata > Mammalia > Cingulata > Chlamyphoridae > Tolypeutes > Tolypeutes matacus. The sequence goes on from JAKSZT010004404.1 coordinate 105,942, forward strand.
CATGTACATGCTCCCTTCTCACTTACCAACCTCTCCCACCTTGAGAAATGCTTGGGTTCTTTCTCCACAGACCCCATACAATATTCTAAAAAATTCCAATACCTTAGTCATATGACCTAAACTTCCAAGGCCACTTCCAATGAAAATCTCACATTTGGGCCACAACCACGGCTTTCACAAACATCACTCAGGACCCAAACCAACACCCAGCTGATCCCACTGCCATTCCCCCAAGGTCCCAGATTGAAACTACCAGTGCAACTCCCCAGACCTTACCCGCATATCCCACTTCCTTACTTGCATAATAGAGGGACTAAAAAGGCATCCCTAAAAGCTGTAAATTTTGATAAAATCCAAGTAATAACACAAAACCTGAAGTAAACCCCACAGACTTTATGAGCTGACTCACAGAAACAATTTTAAATTACACTAACCTAGATCCCATTACTGAAGCAGGAAAATTATACCGCCACACTTGTTTCATCTCACAATCCAACCCAGACATTAAGAAAAAGTTGCAAAAACTAGAGAATGGGCCACAGACACCTCAAAAGGACCTCATTAAAACCACCTTCAGGGTCTTTAACAATAGAGATGAGGAAACTGAACAACAAAAGATCAAATGATATCTGGCAAAGTACCATTTAATTACAGCCACCATTCAAGACAGCATAAAGAAACCATCAAGCTCTACATGAATTACTCCAAGATGCTGCTTCAAGTGTAACAGAGAAGGACACTGGGCCAAAGTGTGCCCCAATTCCTGAGCTCCAACAAGCCAAAAAACAGATGTTCTGAAGCCAGGCCCTAAACCAGAGCCAGGATTGTCCCTCCCAGAACTACTGGGCCTAGCCACTGAAGACTGATACTGCCTGGGCTCAAAGGCCCCTTTCATCTCCATCACTGAAGATGAACCCAGGGTAATCATAATACTTGCAGATAAGCCAATCTCCATTTATTGGATATGGGAAACACTTATTCTGTCTTACCAGAACATGCTGGACCTTTAGTCCATTCTTCAGTCTCTATTGTGGGAGTTAATGGCCAAATAACTAATCCCTTCCAGACACAGCCCTTGGCTTTTCTCATTGGAAAAACCTCCTTCACCCATTCTTTCCTAACCTTACCCACCTGTCTTACCCCCTTAATAGAGTGAGACCTATTAACTAAACTGCATATTACTATTAATCTCCCCATCCTAAACACAGCTGCAACAGAAGCCCTTTTCTTCCTACACACACTCCCACCCCTACCCTTAAACACCCCCCAATCCTAGGAAAACATATTAACCCTGTAATGTGGGACACCAAGCACATCTTCATAGCTAAACACCATGACCCCATCATGGTCACTATTAAAAATCCTGATCAATTCCCAAACAAGCCCTCTCTCCCTTCAAGGAATACTCAGGTTACAACCCATTATTAATAAACATTTCTGTGGGACTTTTGTGGCCAACCAACTCATCTACTAACACTCCCAGTCTAGCTGTGAAAAAGCCAAACAACATCTACTGACTAGTCCAAGATCTACGGACAGTTAATGATGCAACTCAAACCCTCACAGCCATTGTTCCAAACCCATAAACATTACTTTTCTGAATTCCTCCCGACACCTTTCACTTCACTGTCCTAGATCTCATAGACACCTTCTTCACTATTGCTCTTAATAGCTCTTCCCAAAATCTGTTCATCTTTACCTGGACTGACTCAACTACTAAAGTCACTCAACAACTCACCTGGACTGTCCTCCCCCAGGGGTTCTGTGACATTCCCCACATATTTGGCCAAGCCCTAGCCTATGATCTCTCTACTTTACCCCTAAACCCTAGAGTTCTTTTACAGTATGTCCATGACCTCCTTTTGTGTAGCCCCTCCCAAAAATTTACATTGAACACACTACCTCTCTCCTCAACTTCTTTGCAAGCAAGGGATACTGGGTGTTCCCCAGCAAAGGCCAGTTCTTTGGCAATGAAGTTGCATACCTCGGGTTACACTTAACCCCCACCCACAAAGGCTTAACACAAGAGCAGAAAAACCTCATCTCTGAAACCCCTATATCCACAACTAAGTCTGAACTACTATCGTTTTTTAAGACTTGCCATATTTTTCAACTCTGGGTACCTAATTTTGGCCTTATACCCAAACCCTTCTATCATGGAATCATGGGCAACCTCAATGAACCAATACCTGAACACATATCAATCACAACTCCATTCAAGCAACTACAGTTGACCCTGTGTGCTGCACAGCCTTAGCTCTTCCAAATCCAAACAAGCCTTCCCAACTATACATAGACATGAGGCGAAGGTATGCTCTAGGACTCCTAACCCAAAAGTTTGGACCTTATCCCTGTAAAGTTGCATACTTTTCAAAACAGCTTGATGGGGCTATCATAGGTTGGCTTCACTATCTTTGAGACTTAGCAGCTGCTACAGAACTCATCCAGGAAATTATAAAATTGGTACCCTTCCAAACCATCCAGGTATACTCCTCACACTATCTTCCCTTCTGTCCCACCAAGCCATTTCAATCACTTCTAATACTTGCTTACAAGCCATACACATCATCCTATGCCAATACCCAAATATTACATGTCACAGCTGCCCCTCCCTTAACCCCAATACCCTACTCCCCATATCTAATTCAAACATGAATGAAAAAGCCCCAGAACATGACTGCTCAGAAATACTTGATTGCTTCATCAACCCACTTCCCAACATCTTGGGCCTTCCCTTGCCAGAACCTGTTCCAAACTGGTTCACTGATGGCAACTCCACCAAAATTGGCAACACCACACAGGCAGAATATGCAATAGTAACCCTAAACAGAGTCTTAGAATCAGGCCCATTACCACCAGGCACAACCTCACAGCAAGCAGAACTCATATCCCTCACTGGAGCCCTAACTATAGCCCATGATCTCATAGTCAACACATACACTGACTTTAAATATGCATTTTCATATCATACATTCACATGCTCCTCTGTGGAGAGAAAGAGAATACCTTACCACTAATGACTCCTCCATCATCAGTCACCACCTGATTCTGAAACTCCTTCAGGCTGCTAGCTTGCCACAGCACACAGCAAATCCTTCACTGCAAGGGGCACCAAAAACAGAAACCCCAATCATGCAGGGAAATCATACAGCAGATAAAGAAGCAAAACTACAAGCCATCAAACCCAGAAACCCATCTATACACACTCATCAATATTAGAAGCATTGCCACTCAACCCCACAACCTACTCTCTGGAAGAAACATGCTCTTTACTGCAGGCCAGGGCAAAGGTCAATAATGGATGGCTTTTTAAGGACAATAAGATAATATTATCAAAACAAGAAAAGGTAAATATCTTTGCTTCTCTACACAACCACTTCCACGTCAGCCCTAAACCACTAACACAGCTGCTCTCCCACTGCATTACTCTCCCAACCTTCACAAAATTCTGTCAGAAATTTCAGCACCCTGTCACATTTGCCAAACAACCTAGCTCCAAAGACACCCCCAAACCCCAGATCCCTAATCGTCAAGCATGTGGACAAATATTCAGACATTTGGCAGATAGATTTCACTCACATGCTCCCAGTAAAAAGAATAAAGTATTCGTTAGTTTTCATTGATACCTTTTCAGGCTGGGTGGAAGCCTTTCTTAGCACCTCCAAAAGTGTGGTAAGACACACTTAGGCAGCATGCCCATGAAAGCTTACCCCAACCACCAATAGAACCCCCAACCCCCAACTTCAACCCAGAAGAGTGGGTCTACCTAAAAGCCCTACAACTTAAGCCCCTCCAAACCCTATGGGCCAGACCTCATCTAATAATGCTAAGTACCCCCACAGCAGCTAAACTAGCTGGCATCTCATCTTGGGCCCATTTTACCCAACTCAAATCTGCACCACAACCTATGGAAACCAATCCAGTGCCACCTACCTCACTTCCTCAGACTGTAAGCCATGAAGAAGCATCTACTCCTGACCATTGCATCTGTGAACCACAAGAAGGCTTGAATCTACTATTTTGTAAGCTTCTGGGTGAGGACAATCCTAGATCAGACCCATAATATGTCCACAGACTGCCAAGTAACTATAGTTGTTTTCCTTGTGCTTGTCCTTTGTCTTCCTTTTCTCTCTAATACTTTTGGCCATAACAGAATGTGCCTACCCCCTATTGTGCCCAACCTATAACCACTCATTTATCTGGTGGCACCCAAAACCATAAAACTCATGCTTACAGCACTCATCAAAAACTTCTTGTCAATTTTACTCTGAGAATTACAAGCCTCCTACCAAGCACCCATTAACACTTCCCAATTGTTACTGTGCATCTCCAACCTCAGGCTTCAAGGAGATCTCTTATCATACACCCCCAAACAAATATATTTCTTCACTACTATCGTTCTAATAATTATACACCAAAATCATGATGACCACCCTTCCCCTCATTTTTGTCCTGCAATTTCCCTCACTCTGTGTTCACATGCCCCTCAACATACCTTGCTCATCCTAGCCAACAAAGCAGCACAATATCGTAACCTATCTTCATGCTGGGTTTGTCCCAACATATCCACACCACCTATGCTAATCCCTACATCAGAATAATGTTTATCCAGGGCCACCTCAAACCAAAATCAATAACCAGATTTCAAGCTGTTTTACCGACAGTATGGCCGACCATAAATGTATCAATATATGATCTACACTACCAAACACCTTAAACAGGGCCCCTTTATTCCAACCTAAACACCTCAAATCAGCACTTCCTATTCTGTGTCTTAGCCAATACCACTAACACCAACACTCTCAGCCAAACACCTTCAAACCATTGCAGACACATATTCCAAATGATCAGGGATGCACACAACCAAACCAGCCAGAAAAGGCACCTGCTCCTCGGACATCTGCATAACTTCAGCCCAGTTCCAACTATGCAACAACTCAAATACCTATAAACCCTCCCACAACCTCTCACAGCATCAATGTGGAAACCATGGATTTCCTGTCAGGGCAGAACCCCTGGGCAATTTGCTGACACTTATTACCTAATCAGCACCTCCTATTTGCCCGCCAGCTGACACAACAACTGTATACCCTTAAACACCACCTTCCCCATGCTTTGGGATCCCACCAGAGGATATCTCTGGGCCTTCCACAATGCATCAACACTAAATCCAGCCTGAACCCAACTATGGCCCTATCTATATACCAAAAAATGTTCACTAGTATCAAAAGAACTGGATGCATGAATAGTAACTGGATTTGTCCTTCTACAAATCAATCTGGACTGCCATTTCTCTGTGGAAATGCTATACCATTTTCTCCCCTCTGAGTGGCAAAGCACCTGCATGTTAGTCTATGCTGTCCCCTGGATGGTATATACCAATATCTCAGCCACACCTACTTCCCTTCTACAACCTCTCATTTCAAAACCTAAACACACAATAGACATCCCCATAAAGTTCACTCTGGGCTCCTTGGAACTGTTGCAGGAGCCACCTCATTAGGTCTCTCTCAACATCAATACTCACAGCCAGCCACAACCCTCACCAAACTCAGAAGAAATAACCACAGGGTTAAAGGAACTTGACATGCAACAAAACCCCTGGCCAAAGTAGTCCTACAGAATAGAAGGGCACTTGATACTCTAACAGCTGCCCAAGGTGGCACATGTGCCTTTTGGGGAGAAGAGTGTAGTTTCTACATAAACTATTTGGGACATATTTGAACAGTCATCAGAGAAATTTAAAAAATAAACCAAAAGTTAAAAAATTCTAATTCTGCAGGGGGTAGGGTTTCCTGCATACCCTTTGTTTCCTTTATCATCACCGTTTTTGGTTTATTAATCTTTTCCCCTTGCCTCTTCAGAACTTTCTGACTTCATTCAGAAAACAATACACAGCCTAAAACACACATTGATAACTTCCTACACACGAGAAGGGTAAGTTAATTGCCATAACCCCAAATTTTGCTGTTCTTGCTACTACCTAAACCTGAGGCCATTTAAGAACAAACCTTAGTCAGTTGGGTGAGCTGAAGTCTCACTTCAGATCCCTACCATGCTGAGAGTCTAATAAGTTTCTCCTCCTGAAATTTGATCTGTCTCTGAGCCTCATTGAACTGGGATCTAACACTTATTGTAAATATGTAAAATGAAATAAGAAATAGAAACGTTAAATTGTAAAAGAGTGTAAAGTCAGGATAGATTTAATATAACCCATTATAATAAACATAGATAGTATGGTAACAAACAACTATAAATGTAAATGGTAATTCTAATACAATAGAACTTAATTATAACAAAATTGTAATTATTATATTCCAGCTCTAAATATTTGACATAATAATCTCTAAGGATGAAATAAATTATTGGTTTAATTATTCAATTTCCATTTAGGAAGTAATTTTTTTGGGATATTCAAATTCTTATATGGGAATTTCTCACATCTTTTTGGCATAAATTACTGCAGATAACAAAACCACTAAGAAGACCCCAATATTTGAAAATGGGGCCCCTCAAATCTCAATAATCCAAGGGTCAAGGAAGAAGTTACAATAAAAATGAGAAAATATTGACAAATAAATGATGAGACAATCTTTTAAAAAGCTTAGGACAATGGATAAACTGTTCCAGGAATTGGAAATTGGTCTTCAGGCCCTGACTTCCAAAATAGCTCCCAGCAGTGGATGCTGGCAAGGCAGGATCAAGTACCCCTTGACTTTGTGGCCTACAGTAAAGCACCTGCTGTGTGGTGGCTGGCTACAGGCTTAGAGACTATGCACTACTTTCCTCCAACACAGGGATCCCCAGTGGGCACAGCTTTAATACATAGGCTCCCAAATTACTTGGGGATGGGGGCATGGAGGAGGGACTCTTTTGAAAAGAAAGCATCTAGAAACAAGGTAAAGGGCAGACAAGAATGAGAGAGAAAATAAGCACATCTTAGAACAAAGAAATTAAGTTCTAATTTGGTTTTGTAGTGGGGCTGTGGTGGTGGTTCAAAAATAGAAGTAAAATGAATAAACAACTAGTCAACTCATGATTATAGGGGAGAAATGAAAACACATCAGCAGTACAAACAGACACACACAAAATACACAAAAATGTGATATGTTTATAATGTGGGAGTATGGAAAAAGTGTGCCAAATGTATGGTATGGACCATTGTTAGTGGTAAGAGCCTAAAGATATTTTCTCATAACCTGTAACAAACATTCCACCACAGTGTGGTGTGATGATGGAAGATTGTTGTATGGGAATGCTGACTGAGTGAATGATTGGTTTGTTAGTTCACAACTTCTGTCATAAAAATATAAATACAAAAATAACAATGGGTGGGTTGGGGGAAAATACACCAAATGAAAGTTATGGACTCTAATTAGGAGTAAGATTTTGATGATATTCTCTCATGAACATATTTGGTATATTTAAAATAGAAATACAAATTTTAAAATATCTGGTAAAATTCAAATTTTAAAATAAGAGTTGAATATCTATTATCACTTTCATGTAAATTAATAGCTGATTGACAGCATTGTTCAAAATATAAATTAAATGCTCTTTTAAACTGAATGATTTTAGCCCTTTTTAAAAATCCAGTCTTTAAAAACAAGAGACCCCAATGATTTCATTTCATAATGAATGCATTTTTACAAAAATTTTGTACAAGTTTGTCTTTTTAAAAATTTTTAATTAAAAATGTTAACTACACTAACTTAGAGAATAAGAAAGTTCCAAATGCTTTTCTCTGATTTCTCAATTTTTAATAATCCCACTTCTGACTTGATAATTAAGAGGAGACCTTTGTGAATTGTTTTAGGAAACTTTACTTGATTGATAGCAAGCTCTAACTTTTCTTTCAATAAAAGCATTTTTGATTTGTCTCCATATCCTTTGAGTTATTCTCATGTACAGGGTGATTCAGATGCAGATACACTTATATAAATAAATGCTGTTGTGTCTTTTTCTACTTCTTTAGAAGTTATTTGAAATAAAATGAAAGTTATTCTTACAAAAAAGGGGCAAACAGAGAGACACACTCACACATATACACTCAAGCACAGAGGCCCAAGAGTCCCCTATCCTCAAATTCTTTCCAATGGCATTTAGAGGCCCCTGTCCAAACCCAATAGGGAAAAGCCATTTGTAGGTTGAACAAGGAGATATAAATCTACTCAAATATTCACCAGATGTCAGGAGGGTGATGGGGAAGTTTCATAAAAATCAAGGGCTGGATCCTCCAGTCAGAGTACAGCCCTACATCTCTATGCACCCATGACCACAGCCTCCATCTCTGAAGAGCAACAGGTGGAAGGCCTGACTACAGAAATAATTAAATCCAAAACCTTCATGTATAATTCTCACCACCAACTCTCATTTAATATATTTTTTATTGAAAAATATCATTCATACATAAACATATATAAACATGAAATATTTAGTAAAAGCTGTGACCTTAAAAAATAAAATGGCATAACACCATACATACACCCCCACCAAGACCTAGTATTGCAATCCATTTGTCATTTAGCCTTTCAATCATTATTTAACTTTCATTATTCAATAGTAATAATAATAAAGAAAAACAATCAAACAAGGGTATTCCTCCACTCTCAATCTCTGTTTCTCCTGCTGTACATAGTTGCTATTCTTGCTATTCTTTCAAAAATATTTATAAAACAGATTATTGAGATATATTCACATATCATATCATCTAGCCAAAATGTATAATAAAAGGCTTTTTTAGCCATTGGGATGATATTTATTGTAAATTTTTAAATTAAAATACAAAATAGAAATTGTAAATTGTAAAAGAAATTGCAAGGTCAAGATTGATTTAATATAATCCATTATTAGAAACAAGTAGTATGTCAACAAACATTTGTCAATGTAAATAATTCTTATATAATAGAAACTAATTATAACAAAATTCTAATTTTTATATTTCAGCTCTAACAATTGGACATAATCTCTAAGAATGAAATAAATTATTGGTTTAGTTATTGAATTTCCATTGAGGACATAGCTTTCCAGATAATCAATTTCCAATTTGAGAATTACTCACATTTTATTGGTCTATATTACTTAAGATAGTAAGATCACTAGAAAAACACCAATATTTCAAAACTGGGCCCCTCACAGCTCAGTAAGCCAAGAGTCAAGCAATAAATGACAACAAAATGGAAAAAAAATATTGACCAGAAATGATGAGAAAATCTTATCAAAAGCCACCAGATACCAGATTTATCAGAGCTTATCACAATGGAAAACCTGTTCAAACAACTTGAAATTGGCCTTCCAGCCATGGGTTCCAAAATGGCTTCTGGCAGTAGAGGCGGGAAGGCAGGAACATGCTATCCCTCAACATTGTGGGGCCACAGAAATGTGGCTGCTGGGTGGTGCCCAGCAACTGTATTAGAGGGTGTGATCTCTGTTCCCCCACTGCAGGGATCCCCAGTGGGTGCCACCTGAACATGCCCACCCCCAAATTGCTTAGGGCCAGAGGGCATGGAGGAGGGACTCTTTTGAAAAGAAAGCACCTAGAAAGGGTACTTTCACAGTTCAATATATGAACCCGGTGTTTTAACAATGTTTGTACTTTAATATCAGTACATAACTGCACATAGGATTGGAAGAGGGACCAGGTGAACAGGGATCTGTGGATATATGGTTAACAGTACAAAGTTGGGAATGTTCTTATGGCAATGTGACAAGGAAGTGTTACTGGTTTAGGGTTTTGGATAGGGGGCATTCAGGACACAGTGCACCTGGAGCAGGTTTCTAGGGAGTGTATGAGTGATCATTTTGTCATAATGTGTTTCATCAGTGGGTGGAGACCCACATAATGAACAGGAAGAAGTTGTACTCCCATACTCGGGAGGACCAATTTTTTCACAAATAGGCGGGGGTCTCTCAAGAGCATGGGTGTTTCCTAATAGAGAAGGACAAACCAGTGTGTTAAACCTCAGTGTATGTTGCATTTAACTATGTATCTTATCATCCAAGGACTGAAGTCAGTGGTCACCATGGGCTCTGAGGTGAGGGGGAGGGAGGAATAGAATAGATAAAAGAGGGAGTATTTAGTGGTGAGGGGGAGGGAGGAATAGAATAGATAAAAGAGGGAGTATTTAGTGGGTTAGTGCCTGAACTTACAATGATGGACACAATGCATGTTAAATATCAAAATTTGTAAAAGTGTATGGTCTAAAATGTAAAACATAATGTAAACTTTTGACCATGTTTAGTAGCTATATTTCACTATGTGTATATCAGTTATAACAAAGGTACCATCTATATTTTAAAAGGTATTAATATGGGAAGGAGGAAAAGGGGAGGATGTTGGGTATATGAGAGTCCCCTGTACTCTGTATATAACTTTACCATGACCTAAAACTTCTTTGAAAACAAAAAGAAAAATAGTAAGACACTGGGGAATAAATGGAAGAAAATGCCACTGTACAGACAGGATGTCAGATATTGCAGTGATGAAAGGCAAAATGTCAAAAATTTTTTTTAAACATTTTTCATGATTTTTTAATATCCCAATCTTTTAATTTTTATTTTACTTTTAGTTTATTTTTTAAATATTTATGTATTATATTTCTTATATTTAAACTTATTATTTCATTTTCCTATTAATTGCATTTGGCTATTTTAATCATTTCATTTTTTAAGAAACTTTGAATCACAGAAAGGTTACAACTTGGGCAAGAGAAGATCATTGGTGTGAGGTGTCAATGATAGGGGATACATGAGATGAAGTTCACTTGGGCATACATATAAGGTATATAAAAATGTTCAAATGTTCATGGGACATTGTCACAGTGGGTGGACACTCACACAATAACTTAAAGAATATTGAATTCCCAAACTGGAGAGCTCTGCCACATTCTCTAATGGAGTAGCAATACAGTCCCCCAAGTGAAGGGGTATGATCCACTGATGAGCCCTTGATATTGATGATTATGCTTATGAACCTTTGAATTTAAAATTGAAACTTAGATGGTGTTAGTGTAGGAGGGCACACACTGCAAGCTCCCAGAGCAAGGTGGATTGTGGACAGGGTCCTGCTTGGGGGTCTATGCTGTGCACCCGTGGAATGAGAAGCTTGGGACATCTATCTACGCAGATCAACGGCGTGGACAGAACGGTAAAGATTAGTGAGTTTTAAGCCTGCTGGTGGTGGTTGGCATGGACGGCTGAGCCCCATGGTTAGGGAGAAAAATAAAATAAAATGGCCAGTTGGAGCCACGAGCGGGGTGAGAAAGTTTTATTTTCTGGGGATCTGGTTGCCTGGAGCCCCATGGACCTTGCTGGAGCAAATCGGCACCCAATGGACGGGAAGGGTGATTCTCTTCGGGGGAGGGAGTTGATTTGCTTAGCTGCCCAGGGATAAGCCCTGGGACAACGCGGAGCCAGGAATAGGGGACACTCTCCAAAAGAGGGAGGGTTCTGTTGGAGGACAGGGAAGGGAATTTTTTATTTTTATTTTTTGCCATAAATCTGGCTGCCTGGACCGCCCAATAGCTTTGGGGAGTAGATAAACCGACTTGAAGCAGCATCAGGCTGAGAGGAGAGGCGGATCTGCAGTCAAACTGATTTACATAGCAAACCGGTGACACTGGTGCTCCGCTCCAGAAGGGGTGGAGTCGGCCGTCTTTAGCATTCTACACTGACTAACATCAGAGCAACAGCTACCCTGGGGAGTCCAGGAAGTGGGACGTGCTTGATTAATTTCCATGAGCCCAGCTAGGATCCCTTCCATAAAGAGGTTGGTCTAGAGGAGGAATTATTTTGGGTCTTGTATTTTGCAAAAAAAAAAAGTGAGAAGTTCACTTCAATAAATGAAAAATAAATTCTTTTTAATTTAATTTAATAGCTAAAAGCTGTTTCAGGACCTGCATATAGAACCCTGTGGGGAAATTGATTGATAAACACAAGCAGACAGAGAGGATCCATGTGGACCCTAGGGGAATCATTGACCCTCCTTAGCTCTGTTTGACTGCTTGCCTGTGTGGATCTTTGGTTTTTCTCTGTTTATTTCTGGTCTCTTGCTTTTCTTTGCTCTTTCCTCCCCCCTTTCTTTTTTCTTTCATTTTTTAAAATTATCTTGTCGCTTCTTTGCTGTGCTTCTTTTTCAGTAATTTCCCACTCACTGTCAATATTGATTTTGCATTCCAAACTATCGCTTATCCTTCCTTCATCTTTCTACCTTCTGCTTTCTGTTGTGGCTCTAAGATACAACATTTTTTCATAGGCCCACAACTTAAGGCTGTCAATTTCTATTCCATCTATTTTGTTTTCTTCTTCTTTTTTTTTTATTAGTATTAAATTTCTCCTTTCAGCCCTTTCTTTACAATTTCTCTCCCTCCTCATAATTCTAGCCTTTAAATCACTATATATATATATATATATTCCTCCATTTGTTTTCCCAGGCCATTGTAGGAACTCCACTTTTTTTTCTATTAATCTACACTGCCTACACAAGTTAAATATTAATCTCATTAAGTCCCTTCTAACTTTTATCAATATTACTATTATCCTTCTGCCTTCCTTACATCTTTTGATTCCTCTGGCCCTAATCTTTTGCCTTCAAGGTAACACAGAAAGAAGCAAGGAAATAAAATAAGAGGAGAAAGTGCCAAAGAGAAAACTTAACTCACATGCAGACCCACCAGCTAAATAAAACTCTAGAGCATAGAGAAAAGATAATCAACTGAACAAACCAATCAAGATAATATGATGACCAGAGGGCAACACAAAAATACAAGTGACTCTGAGAAACAGGAAAACATGGACCAGGGCAATGAAAAAATAAAAACCAGGAAGCGATGCAGAACATCGAACAACTAATCAAAGCTATCCAAACAAATATCATGGACCAACTTAAAGAACTGAAGGAAGAGATTAAGTATATAAAGAAGTCACTGGGAGAACATACTGAAGAAATTGCAAACATACCTAAAAAGGTAATGAATATGATGGTGAACAATGGCACAATCCAAGAAATCAAAAGATTCTGTATTCACATAACAGCAGATTTGAACAGGCAGAGGAAAGATTTGTGATATGGAAGACAATACAGCTGAAATTAAAGAGACAGAAGAACAGATAGACAAGAAAGATAGAAAAAATCCAGCATGGACTCAGGAATTAACCGATAAAACAAAACGCACAAACATATGCATTATGGGCATCCCAGAAGGAGAAGAGAAGGGAAAGGGAACAGAAGGAGTGTTGAAGGAAATAATGGCTGAAAAATTCCCAACCCTATTGAGAAAGATGGATGTGCAGATCCAGGAAGCGCAGCGCACCCCAAATAGTATAAATCTCAACAGGCCAACTCCAAGATATATACTTGTCAAAATGTCCAGCTAAAGACAAAGAGAAAATACTCAAGGCAGCAAGAGAAAAGAGAACCATCACATTCAAGGGAAGCACAATAAGATTAAGTGCTGATTTCTCAGCTGAAATCATGGAGGCAAGAAGACAGTGGTATGACATAGTCAAAATACTAAAAGAAAAAATCTTCCAGCCACGAATTCTCTATCCAGCAAAACTGGCATTCAAAAATGATGGAGAGTTCAAAATATTCACAGATAAACAGAAATTAAGAGAGTATGTCAATAAGAAACCTGCACTTCAAGAAATACTAAA
>JAKSZT010004404.1:119604-130098 GCA_026826555.1 Tolypeutes matacus
TATGACATACATTAACCCAAAGAAAAAATGGCTGAAGTAAGAAATTCATTATGAGAAATAACATTGAATGTTAATGGATTAAATTCACCAATCAAGAGACACAGATTGGCCGAATGGAAAAGAGATATGATCCATCTTTATGCCGTCTACAAGAAACCCACCTTTGACCCAGAGATTCAAGGAGGCTGAAAGTGAAAGGCTGGAAAACCATTTTACAAGCTAATAGTGGCCAAAGGAAAAAAAAAAAAAAAAGGGCATGAGTAGCTATTCTAATATCAGACAAAATAGACTTTAAATGCAAAAGTATTGTAAGTGACAAAGATGGACACTACATATTAGTAAAAGGAGTAATCTCTCAAGAAGAGAGAGCAATCATCAACATTTACGCACCTAATCAGGGTGCCTCAAAATACGTGCAGCAAACTCTGGAAAAACTAAGAGGAGAAATAAATGCCTCTACAATTATAGCAGGGGACTTCAACACACCACTATCATCATTAGTCAGAACATCTAGACAGAGAATCAATAAAGAAACCAAGGCACTCAACAATACATTAGAAGACCTGGACTTAATAGACATAATGAACACTACATACAAATACATCGGGATTTACATTCTTCTCGAGTGCACATGGAACATTCTCCAAAATAGACCACGTGCTAGACCAAAGAACAACTCTCAATGAATTCAGAAAGATTGAGATTATTCAAAGTAATTTCTCTGACCGCAACGGAATGAAGCTGGAAATCACTAAGGGACAGAGAAACAGGTTAGGTACAAGGATATGGAAGTTAAACAACACACTCTTAGACAAACAGTGGGTCAAAGAGGAAATTTCAAAAGAAATCAGTAACTACCTTGAAAATAATGAAAAGGACAATACAACATATCAAAACCTATGGGATGCAGCGAAAGCAGTCCTGAGAGGGAAGTTCATAGCCATAAATTCATATATTAAAAAAGAAGAAAGAGCTAAAATTGAAGACCTAACAGCACACTTGGAGAAATTGGAAAAACAACAACAAACTAAACCTAAAGGAAGTAGAAAGAATGAAATAACAAAGATTAGAGCAGAACTAAATGAAATAGAGAATAAGAAAGCACTGGAAACAATAAACAAAACCAAAAGCTGATTCTTCAAGAATATCAATAAAATTGACAAACCCTTAGCCAGACTAACAAAGAAAAGGAGAGAACAGATGTGAATACATAAAATAAGGAATGAACAAGGGGATATCACTACTGACCCCACAGAAATAAAGAGTATCATAAGAGGATACTTTGAAAAATTATATGCCAGGACAAATGATAATTTAGAGGAAATGGACAAGTTTCTAGAAACTCACAAACAGCTTACATTGATGAAAGAAGAAATAGATGAACTCATCAGTCCAATTACAAGTAAAAAGATAGACTCCGTCATCAAAAATCTCCCAACTAAGAAGAACCCAGGACCAGATGTCTTCACAGCTGAATTCTACCAAATATTCTGGAAACACCTAACACCAATTCTACTTAAGCTCTTCCAAAAAATAGAAGTAGAAGGAATATTGCCTAACTCATTCTATGATGCCAACATACCCTTACACCAAAACCAAATAAAGATACCACAAGAAAGGGAAATTACAGACCAATTTCTCTAATGAACCTAGATGCTAAAATCCTCAACAAAATACTTGCTAATTGCATTCAACAACATATCAAAAGTATTATACACCCTGACCAAGTGGGGTTCATCCTGGGTATGCAATGATGTTTCAATATAAGAAAATCAATCAATGTAATACACCACATAAACAGATTGAATGAAAAAAATCACATGATCATCTCTATAGATGCAGAAAAAGCATTCGACAAAATACAGCACTCTTTCCTCATAAAAACAATACAAAAGATAGAAATAAATGGAAACTTTCTGAAAATGATAAAGGGTATATATGAAAAACCCAAAGCTAACATCATTTTCAATGGTGAAATCCTAAAATCCTTCCCTCTGAGATCGGGAACAAGACAAGGATGCCCACTATCACCACTCCTATTTAACATTGTCTTAGAAGTACTTGCGCAAGCACTGAGACAAGAAAAGGACATAAAAGGCATCCAGATTGGAAAAGAAGATGTAAAATTTCATTATTTTCAGATGACATGAACCTATACATAGAAAGCCCTGAGAAATCTACAACAAGGTTTCTAGAACTTATAAAAGAGTTCGGTAATGTTGCAGACTATAAGATCAATGCTCAAAAATCAGTAGCATTTCTATACACCAATAACAAGCAAACTGAGGGGGAAATAGGGAAAAAATACCTTTTACAATAGTAACTAAAGGAATCAAATACCTAGGAATAAATTTAACTAAAGATGTAAAGGACTTATATACAGAAAACTACACAACACTGTTAAAGGAAATCAAAGAAGACTTAAATAAATGGAAAAATATTCCCTGTTCTTGGATAGGAAGTCTAAACATCATCAAGATGTCTATCCTACCCAAAGTAATCTACAGATTTAATGTAATCCCAATAAAAAATTAACATTGTATTTTTTAAGGAACTGGAAAAACTAACCACAAAATATATTTGGAGAGGCAAGAGGCCAGAATTGCCAAAGACATATTGAAAAAGAAAAATGAGGTTGGAAGTATCATACTACCTAACTTTAAAACATACTACAAAGCTACAGTGATCAAAACTGTGTGGTATTGGCACAAGGATAGACCTACTGACCAATGGAAGAAATTATAACAGTGAGCTGGAGCCAGTGGCCATTGGACACTTTCACGGCAGGGAGGGGATGTGCAGTTGAAATTCAGGGGCTTTTTCGGGATTTGGAGGTTGTCTTGAGTGCCGTTGTGGCAACGGATGTAGGCCATTTTAATTCAGCACACACCATTCAGAACTGTGTGGGAGAGAGTGTGGTCTACGATGTAAACTGTGGTCTATGGTTGATGGCAATGACCCAGGATGTGTAAGTCCATTGAGGGTGATGGGCCACACTTGTGGGAGATGTTTGTGTGGGATGTGGTGGGAGGTGTGGGAGTTGGGGAACATGGGAATCCCAGTAGGTTCTGTGTAATATTTTAGGTAATCTAAGCACCTCTTAAAATATATATAAATAACATTTTGTAAGTACATGCACATATATGCATATATATTTATATATCATTTTACAAATATTGGTATGTATTGTGAAAATTTTGATTTTTACCCACAATAAAAAATAAATAAGTTAAAAAATAATAAAGTAATAAGGAGTTGATGATGGACAATGCCCATCCCAAGGAACAGTGTCTGCAATTGGAAGCAATATAGTTCCATCCATCTGTCCCATGATTTCTAAGCTCCCTCTCAATTTGAAGCAGAGTGGACATCACCATCCCAGAATCCCCAAGATTTCCGAATGAAAAATTGACTAAATTAGACTTATTAGTTTTCTACTATAGACTTATTATTATTCTAGCAAAGGAAGAACTCTTATCATTGATGTAAAGGCAGTGGCTACCAGAGGTTCTGAGGGATGGGAAAGGGAAGAATCGGTGTACTATGGGGACATTTTCAGGACATTGGAATTGTCCTGCATGACGTCGCTGTGATGTATACTGGTCATTGTATATTTTGTCAGAACTTACAAAATCATGTGGTACAGAGTGTAACTATAATGTAAATTGTAGTCCATGGGTAGTAACAATGATTCAACATGTGTTCATTGATTGTAACAAATATACCACACTAATGAAAGATGTTGTTAATGTGGGAAAATATGGGAGGGAAAGGGAGTGGGGCATATGGGAATCCCTTAATTTTTTATGTTACATTTGTGTAATCTAAAACGTCTTTAAAAAAATTTTTTTTTTAATTGAAACTTAACCTATTGTTGTGGGGTACCTAAGAGTTGCCTCCTGAGATCCTCCTTGTTGCTCAAATGTGGCCTCTCTCTATGCCAAACTCAGCATTTAAATGCATTACTTTCCCCCAGTGTGGGGCATGACTCCCCGGGATGAGCATCCCTGGTACCAAGGGATTAATACCAAGCACCAACTACCAATACAACTGGAAAAGCACCTCAAATAAAAGGGGGAAAAGGTAAAGACAAATGAGTTTATATAGCTAAGAGACTTCAAAATGTGTTGGGAGGTTATCCCAGAGGTGATGCTTATGCAAATCTCAGTAGCATCTCATAGAATTCCAAAATGGATATCACCCCAAAGAGTGGGGTTCCTGAGGTCTCTGGAGACACCCAGGTCCCATGTCAGAGCAGAGAGCTCTGGAGTTTGGTGCCTTGCCAGTGAGCCCTACTTTGGAGCTTGTGCTCCTGAGAGTGACAGAGTTGGACTCAATTATGTCTTCCTTACACATGACTCATCTGTTCCTTCTGTTTAAACCTATACTTGGTGCTAAAGTTTGTAGGTGTATATCCAAGAGACATGAGTTTTTGGGCTGCCCATGAGCCAGCTGAGCCTGGAACCTCAGCAGAGTTGCAACACCTACTCTACAGCTCATTGAACTCACGTAGGACAACTAACAAGGAGATGATGATGGACTATGACCATCCCAAGGAACTCAGAGAGTCTGTAACTACAAGCAAGATAGTCCTATCCATCTTCCCTATAGGATATAAGCCCCCTCTCAATTAGAGGTGGAGTGGTCATCACCATCCCAGAATCCTCAGGACTGGGGAAAGAGCTATGGACTAGAGTGGACTTACTGATATTCTATTATAGACATATTGTGATTCTAGCATTGGAAGAAATTACAATATTTATGTGGAGGTAGTGACCACTGCAAGCTCTGGGGGCAGTGAGAGGGAAAAATGGTTGTAATATGGGAGCTTTTTCAGGACTTCGGAATCATCCTGACTGATATTGCAATGACATATATATGCCATTTTATATTGTCACATAACATGCAGAACTGTGTGGGAGAGAATGTAGACTACTATATGAACTATGGTCGATGCTCAGTGACAAAGCCACAAGATGCATTTATCAACTGCAATGAGTGTGCCACACTAATGAAGGATGTTTATGTGGGTGGGTGTGGAAGGTGTGGGGAGTGGGGCATATTGGAATCCTTATTTTTTTGTGTAACATGTACATAATCTAAGTATCTTTTAAAAATGAAAAAAAATTTAAAAAAGAAAATAATCAGGATATTGTTTTCCCATTTCACTGTGTTAATCATGTGTTCTAACCTTGTAAGTGAATATCAATATACAACAGGGATTAAACATGTCTTGCAATTAGTATTTAAAAATAATCAAGATAGTGATTTCCCTGCTTACTATTTGACTACTTTGTTTTAACATTGTTTGTAGTCAATTTCAGTACATTGCAGTGATTAAAGCATATAATTCAGTTAGAATTTGAAACTAATCAAGAGAGTGTTTCACAATTCACTCGATGAATCCTGTGTTTTAACACTGTAAGCAAATATCAGTATAAAGCAGTGAATAAAGGAAATATTTTTGTTAAAATATTTTAAAGTATTTTGAGAATGTTTTCACAGTTCATTATGGGAGCCCTGTATTTTACAAAGGGTGTAAGTCAATATCTGCATATCAGTGAATAAAGCAAGTATTTAATTAGTTTTCAAAGATATTCAGGATAGTGTTTACACAGTTCACTTTGTCAATTCTGTGGTTTAACATTATTGTAGGTCAATATCTGTATGTAGCAGTGAATAGAGCACATATATTAATTAATTTTGAAAACCAATCATGACAGTGTTTTCACAGATCACTATATTAATGCTGTGTTTTCATGTTGTTTGTAGGTTAATATCAGTAAATAGCAGTGAATAAAACATGTATTGTAGTTAGTTTTGCAAACTATTTAATATAGTGGTTTCACAGGTCACTATGTGAATTTAGTATTTTAAAAGTGTTTGTAAGTAAATGTTATTATCAAGCAGTGAATAAGGCACGCATTTTAGTTATTATTTGATATTAATCAAAAGTTCACAGTTCATTATGTATATAATTTGTTTTAACATTGTTTGGAAGTCAATATAATTACATAGCAGTCTATAAAGCACGTATTCTAGTTAGGTTTCAAAACCAATCAATATAGTGTTTTCACATTTCACTATGTGAATCCTGTGTTTTCACATTTACTAAAAGTGAATATCAGTGTATACCATTGAATAAAACATTTAGTTTAGTTACTATTTGAAACTAATCAAGGTAGTGTTTTCATAGTTCGGTATGTGAATCCTCTGTTTTAAAAATGTTGGTAAGTCACTATAGTGCATAGAAGTGACTGAAGCATGCATTTTATTTGGTTTTCAAAATTAATAAAGATGGATTTTTCAAAATTCACTATGTGAATCCTGTGTTTTCAGATTGTAAGCCTCTACCTGTGCATAGCAGTTAATAAAGCAATACCTTTTATTCACAGTAAAAAATATGTGTCCTTTTAAACATAGAGAAATGAGTAAATGTCTGTAATATGCAGAATTGAAAGGACGATTTTTTCAACATTATGGTATAGTTTAGTTATTGTGTTTTTGGACATGTGCTTGAAAAAGTCAACCACAAAACTTCAAGTTCTGGAGAAATTAAATAATTGGTCCCAAGAGTACTGCTGGTAACTGTCATGCTCAGTGGTCCATTCCTCCTTTGCTTTTCCCATTTGGCCTGCTAAGTGCAGTGCTCACCTCCCTCTTCTGATACCTGGTCACTGCAGAGTGCCAGTTATACATGCTGTTATCACAAGTCATTTTCTCACATCAAGGATATATCGAACTCTCTGTTGGATTTTCAAGAGCTCTTCGCAGTTTAAAGGATTAAGAAAACTCATACTAAATTTTAAAAAGTTAGAGATTAAAGATTTGAGTTTGATTCATCAAAAAGTGTGAGCTGGCTTAAGAGTGGCCCAGAGTCTAAGTCATGATTGAAATATTTTCTTTCCATAAAGATAGGGAATCCCCCAAAATTCAGATTTACAGTAGTACAATTCATACTACATTCTACAATTTCAAATGAAACCACAGTTTCTCCTTATTGGCATGCTACTTGTTTCATATTTACTCTATTTTTGCTTAGCTCAGTTTTCAAAATACTTGAAAGTGCTCAAGTATAATTTACCTATAAGAATTTTATTCTTTACATCTAAGATAGGATTTATGAATAATTTTATGTAATCTTAATATTTCCCCTTCTGGATAGCATCTCACACCTCAGGAATATTTCCATTTTTTCTTCTTTGATATATGATGAATTTTTTCTCAGCAGCTACACTATATTATTGTTTTAGATAATTCCCAGCAGTTCTGGTGTTGTGTAGGAAGGGGAAAATATCAGGAGAAAAACATGAAAGAAACCAGACAGATCTCAAATTTATAAATTAAATTGTATTTATTCACTGTCTACTTTTTGCCAGATACTATTTGTATTTCCATATCTGAAACCAAGCGCTATGTCCCAGCGGTCAGGTAGGTTTGTCTCATTAAGGGAATTTGAAAAACACATAAATCTAAGTTAAAATAATAATGGGTTTCTTAGAAGTGGTTCCAAACTGTCCTAGGATAACAAGATGAAGAAATGTTATATCTTGGAACTAACATAAAGGTTCCTATAAGAAGAAACCATGAGAGGTCCTTGGCTTAGTGGACTTTTGCTGGGCAATCAGGCTTCAAGGTTTCCACTAAGAGGGAAGGACTGAATATTTATCTATAAATATAAATTGTTATAACCTTAAATAATCTCCTAAGAAGCATGTAGTCAACAGGTCCATAGGTATCATGAGATATACAGGATTACTGAAATGAAATGATGAGTGGGGAGGTCAGATTAGTCTTGGAACTCTGGTGGGTGTTTTATAAAGTAGAATGGAGGCTGGAAGCTTGGTGGAAACAAGGAAGCCCTCAGTCTCTTTGTAAAATATAGACATGGTGACACCTGGGGTGTTGCAGTAAGATGACAAGAGGAATATTTTGTTATTACTTCATTAGTAAATGTTTTTAAGTTTCTGGAATTGTCACTCATCAGGTAAAATCTGCCCAGATGATTTATGGTTGGAGAATAATGACCAAAAGAAACCACTCCCTACCTCAAATGCTGGCGATGATATGGAGCAATGGAAACTCTCATTCATTGAGGGTGGGAATACAAAATAGCACAGCTTCTTTGGGAGATAATTTGGTAGTTTCTTGCAAACCTAAACAAAGTTTGACCATATGATTCAGCAATCATGATCCTAGCTATTTATCTGAATAAACTGAAAACTTGTGTCCACAGAAAAACCTACACACCATTGTTTATAGCTCCATTCAAAATTCCTGAAAATTGGAAGCAATTCAAATGTTCTTCAATATGTGAATGGATGAAAAAATTTTGTAGTATATCCATACAATGAATATTATTCAGCAATACAAAAAATGTGGTTTATACATACAATGGAATACTATTCAGTTGTAAAAAAAATGAAATCAGGATGCATATGACAATGTGCATTGATCTTGAGGGCATCATGTTGAGTGAAATAAGACAGATACAAAAGGAGAAATATTGTATGGTCTCACAAATATTAATTAAAATGATGAGTAAACTCAAGGAGGTAACATCTAGAGTATAGGTTACTAGGAAATTGTATGTGGGTTGAAAAGGAGCTGATGCTTAATGTAGTAGAATTTTTTTAAATAAGGTGTATTACAAATGTGTGGAAATGAATAGAGTCAATGGTAATACACTATGGTGAGAATAACTAACATTATTGATTTATACATGTGATTGTGGTCAAAAGGGTAGTCTGTGGATGTAATATTTTGATTGAAAGGAAGCTAGAGAATAATCTAGGGATTGTATGACATAGACGATTTTGGCAGTGGATGAAGATTGTGGTTAATAGTATAAGAATGTTCTTCTATTTAAAAGTAAGAATATAGTGATATATGGGGAAATTACAGCTAATGTAATTTATGGATTATAATTCACAGTAATATTGCAATATTTTTCTTCAGTGGCAAAGAAGATGATATCAATTATAAGAGACAATAGGGGCTATAAGGGATATGGTGTTTTTTTCCTTTTGGTGTAATGAAAAAATTCTAAAATTACAGAACTGTAATCCACTATATATATAGTGTTTAGGTGTGGGGGTTAAGCCTTGTCCTTGATCTCACTTGGTGCATAGTTGGCAGGAAATAAGGTTGCTTTCCAGCCAAAGTTGCATCACTTTTATTACTCTCATGGATGCTGGGTAACATTGCATCTCAGGTCCAGATTCAACTGCTTGAACCTACTCTAGCCTGGAATGAAATAATACTATCTGCTTCTTCTGGGTGTGGATGAAAGATAAGAAACTCAGTCAGCACCTCATACACCATCAGAACAGGTGAAATAGCAGGCACATGATACATTCAGATGGATAATGGAATCTCAGGTCTTTTCTGCATCACCTGGGGCTTCAAGTTGGAGTCTTCTGCATTCCCCTTTCCAAGATGTATTGTAGCCTATAAGCAAATACAAGAGCTTCATTTCCACATGTAGTAGGAGTACATGTAGTATTCAAGTTCCAATGGTGCCCACCTTCTTTCACCTTTTTTAGCCTTTTTATGCTCATTTTTGCATAATTCTAAATATGTTAGTTAAATTGGAATGATCTAAAGAAATAAAGATATTTACTCTTAGAGAAATCCTAATACCCTTTCAAACAGTTCCTCTCCTTGATCCAACTGGGAAATGACATCTGCTTTGCCCTGCTTCTAGGAAAGAGATACAAAGTATTTTGAATTATGTGCTTATAACAGTGCATTGCCTTCAAGGCCAGTGGAGGCTATGAGAATAAAATAAACATTGAAGTTCAGAATAAGAAAGCACATCCTGAACACAGGATAGTGACAATCTTTCAAAAGCAAAGGGATGCTTTACCTTGTGCCATAAGACATTAAGTGTCTGTGGGCATTGAGGCCCAGGCCCAAATTCAAAGCCTGCATTAACTTCACTCTTTTCATAAAAGGAAAAATTTAGTGCTCGAATAGTATTTTTAAAAGAATCCAATAAACATAAAACCCACCAGAAAAAATGTTATATATGGAAAATTGTGTGCCTATTAATTTTCTATTTTGTTGGGAAAATCAACATAGTCACTAAAGCATAATAATTATTCAGACAATATTTAATCAATTTATATATTCATTTAAATAATATTCATTGCATTCTCAGCACAGTTCTGAGTATTTGAGATTGAGTAACAAGAAACACATAAAATTTTAGTGAGGAATATTAGATTCCAGTGGTGTGAAAAAATGTGATGAGTAAAAAGTGAAGAACCAAAATTCTTCCAGACAGTTTCAAGTGTTATGAAAAAATAAAGGCAGAGATTGGAGTGGCATATGAAGAAGCTCTTCCAGATACATGTTTAATAGATAAAGATAGATTAGATACACAGGTAGAAAGGTGGGTAGATGGATAGAAAGAAAGATAGTGAGATAGATAGATAGATAGATAGATAGATAGATAGATAGATAGATAGATAGATAGATAGATAGATAGAT
>JAKSZT010004404.1:130108-211704 GCA_026826555.1 Tolypeutes matacus
GATAGATAGATAGATAGATAGATAGATAGATAGATAGATAGATAGATGATAGATAGATGATAGATAAACTATTCTGAGACTCTCCTGTGGAAAGAAGATGATTCATAATCTCCAGCATCACCTTTCTGAACATCTTTACCTGGAATGTATCCATCATGATCCACTCTTCCTGGGTGAAGTTTTATAGCTACTTCTTTGAAAGTCATTGATTCTTAAGACAACACAGACATTCAAATTCAGACAGGACATTTCTCACTAATATCACAGTAAGATGGTTTCGAAGGAAGCACTGAGGAATGGAGGGGGCTGTTATGGGTGGAAAGCTCAAATTATGTTTGGGATTCCAGTCAGATCATTCTGAGTGATGACCTGGTATCTGTAAATCACATATACTTACAGGGATTTCCACATGCTGAATATATAAAGTTTTATTATAGCACAATATCACATGAGTTGTTGCATGATATAATTTGACTATTGCCCCAAAACTGGTAATTATGACTTACAGATGGAGATTATAAAATTTGGACTTGAGAAATCATAACTAAAACACTCTATTCCACCAATTTCAAATAAATCTAAAGGCTCATGACAATAGAAGCAATATCCACGACCTGCCATTTTTTAATCACAACTAGGGTTTGATTATTCTAATCAGCCCCCCAGTGACCTCAGTTTCCTCATCTCTGAAATGGGTTAGCAAATTGTTATGTGTTTGGAAAGATACAATGAGCTAATGTATAGGACACACTGATTTAGTGTAAGGAATCATTCTATTATTCATCAAAATGGTGGAAAAACTTGAAGCAGTGTACACCATTTTGCAGAACTTCATAGGTGTCATACAGAACTTGGGATCAGTAGGTCTTTCTCTTTCAAATCTATAAAACTCAGGTGTTCATTACAAGATAAAAGATCTAGGCAATCCAATAACACAATCAGAGCTCCCTGAGAATTATATACTGGCTTACCATCATAGTCTGACTCCTACTTATGTTAGAAGGCCATACTCAATTTTATCTGGGTCCTCCAAATCCTTCTTATTATTGTTTCTCTTGTATATTCTCCTTGATTCTTGGTTAAAAGATAAAGTTACCCTCTTTATCTGTTCCAGTCTCTCCAGTTCTTCAAAAATTTCACAGGACCTAAAATTTTAATCTAAAGACTAATTTAATTTTCTTTTATGAAGAGCCAAAATCAAGTGAAAAATATTTCTTATTCATTGCTTCCACTTATCAAATTTGCATAAACATTATTCACAAAGAGTGGAATGGTTGATTAAGGACAAGATGGTGATGAGAATTTCAAATTTCATTTCAAAATGCAAAATTATATTCTATCTATATATATTTGGAGGTGTTTAGTATTGAATAAAATAATGAAACTATTTATAATTGCATTCCCTGGCCTAACCCTCTCTTGTGCTCCCCTGAATAGTACACAACACTTACCTCAGCACCTTTCATACTGGATTGATTGAAGTCACCTGATCAAACATCTGCTTCCTTTTTGGACTGTCAGTTTGTACCATTACCTCTATCACATTTCATCACCACAAAGTCTATGACTACCACTTACAAGATTAATGAGGTAATGGATTCCATTTCTTCTCTGAATACACAGCCTTAATGGAGGCTGTAATAAATTAATGCAAATATTGGAAGGAGATTATTTCTTAGTCTCTGACTCACCATTATCCTAGAGTCCTGGGCACACTTAAGTTTCTCTCAGATTCTTGAATATATACTGAATGCCTTTAGAATATTCAGGATAATAGGTGAAATCTTCCCATGTTCTGGCAATAGGGATGTAATTTCAGTAGAGATAACAATTCCTTACTCACCTGGGGATGCGTTCTCAATAATTAGGCCGTCAGCTATAGTTCTCTGACTTTGAATTTTCAGATAAGCCAAGCACAAAGCAGGTAAATCTGAGGATGGAGAAAGAAGCCATGAAATTCAAGACCTGTCCATAATTTCCAGAGCCACCTTTCATAAATACCCAAAACTTCATTTGTTTCTTTACCAGCACAAAAAGGACATGATCAGAAGTTTGGAAAAGTTTAGCAGCATGGCAAAATTACATGGATAGAAGAAAACAAAGCTAAAATTTGAATTTTTCTTTTCCTATCTCCAAGCATATATCTCTGGAGCATTATACACCATACCTAGGTTTTACCTGGAATTTCTTCTCTCCCATCAGTAATCAGAGGCCACAGCTTGTGATTAAAACTACCTCTACTTTTGCTTTTTCACATGATTACTCCACATGCCCAGATTTACCTACCACACAGGAACCTCTAATGCATTGATCCCTTTTGCCATACATCAGCCTCTATTCTGTCTCTATCCTCATTATTACTGTCCAGTTTAATCCATTATAACTAATCTCAACAGATACTTACCAAGACACATATTTTAATTTTTCTCATGTCCATCTTAATATATAGCAATAGGTATATCTACCAATATACATTCTAAATACCTACATTTCCCCATGACTGATTCTGACATCACATCGACTTAGATATTATCCGTGCTGCAAACACAGTCACAACTCCTAGTGGCAGTCAAATATATCTGGCAGCTCCACTGTCATGAAAATTAAATCATTCTTCCAGTCTTCATAAACACCTTAAATCTTCTTATTGTCTTTTGAATTTCACACATTCTCATACTGCCTCTAATTTTCAAAAGATTGAATTGCCTCCTACTAAGAAGTGGGATGTAATTTGGCAAATTACTCATTAATACCATAATATCTTCAAATATTCCTTTCACTCATATACATTGACATTCTATTCTATTAAATTGAGAAGTCATGTTACATAAGAGCTGAGCCCAATATCTCCAATTGAACTCTTAGTCTCATGTTTTTTTTTTTTTTTTGGTAACTATATAATTGATTATAAAATCCATCTCTTTTATTAAAAACCTCTCCCTCTATTCACAAGCCATATCATCATTTAGCTTATTTTGTCTATTCCATAGTGAAACAATATAATCTTTTATCCTATTTTCCCTCAAGTTTGAGACCTCCTGCTCCTCTCTTCACAATCAAAATGAAAATTCACATACCCCACTCATCATTTGACTTAAAAAGATCAAAAGTGTTTCTATGATAAGTAAGTCTTGTGAACATGAACAATGATCTCCCCTTAGGAACATCCTGCCTTGGATCCAATGAAATGAATCATGACCTACTTTGGGAGGACTTTATTTTTTTTCTTTCTTTTTCTGAGATCTTAGTCTCCTCACTGTTTTCAAACATCTCTAATATCTCCTTCCCCTGTCTTCTGCAAAGAGCAACAAAATACACTTTCACAACAATTGAAAAATAATCCTAGCCTCTCTTCACTCCTTCTTTTATCCTAGGGTTTCTTAATCTTTTTCAGTCCCTGGGCTCCTTTTCCATTCAGGCAAAAACCACAGACCCCTTCTCAGAATGTAATGGCAGATAGTTTTATGACACTCAACATTGACATGGTTTAAATTAAATTTTAGGATTCATCGAAATTAATTCAAGCTCACAGACTCCCTGAAATACTTCTATGGACCCTTTGTGGGTCTGTGGACCTCTGGTTAAGAACCCATTTTTTTATCCACTTTCTTAATGTGCTCACATATTTATTTGATTTTAATTTCTTCCACCCCATCTCTGAATTCAAAGTGATAAAGCACTTGTCTGGAATCCTTTTCTGAACTATCATCATTACATCTTAATTACATCCACCTAAAATGGGCTATATTTTAAAACATTACCTCTCTCCCAAATTATAAACATTATGCCTCTTCTAGTCTCCAATCTAATTAATGGCTCCACCAGGAATACAGAGACTAATCCTTTACATCCCTTCCAAAGCCACAAAAGACAACTAAACAATACATTTATGTCTACACTAAGCACATTGTCACCATTCATTTCTGCCTCAGTCCACAAATATACCTTTTCACTTCATACTCATTTTCTTTCATTCTTAGTTTAAATGTGTTTTCCTGGGAGATCCTTATAAGGCACTCTACCAATGTTAGCCTTTGTATTACCTGTATGTATGGTCTCTCTTCCACTGATGTGAACACAGTAAAATCAAACCCTGAATGCTGAGACAAATTTCCTTCTAACAATTATATATACATTTTATTTTTAAATTAATTTTTATATTTTTAAAGAAGCTTTAGATTACATACATGTTACATGTTACATAAAAATATATGGGCTTCTCCTATGCCCCACTCCGTCCCCCCCCAAACCCTCCCACATCAACATCCTTCATCAGTATGGTACATCTGTCACAATTAATGAAAACATATTGAAGCACTTCTACTAACCATGTAAGTTTATAGCTTACACTCTGTCCCACACAATTTTGTAAGTTAAGACAAAATATACAATGACCTGTATCCACCATTGCAATGTCATTCAGGACAATTCCAATATCTCAAAAATGCCACTAAATTACAGCTATTCTTTCCTCTCCCATCTCTCAGAACTTCTGGTGGCAACTTTCTCCACATCAATAATAATTCCTCCATTGTTAGAATAATAAGAATTGTATAGTAGAATAATGATGTCTTCATTAGTCCATTATTCATTCCCTAATACTGAAGACTTTGGGATGGTGATGCTCACTTTGCTTCTTATTGAGAAGAAGCTTAGATCCTATTGGGGCAGATGGATTGAACTATCCTGCCTGCAGTTGCAGACACTCTGCATCCTTGGGATGTGCATTGTCCATGATGATCTCCTCATCAGCTGTTCTGGGTGAGTCCAATAAACTAGAGAGTAGGTGCCGCAACTCTCCTGAAATTCAGGGCTCAACTGGCACACAGATGGACGAAAGATTTAAGTCTCTGGGACACACACTCATCAAGTATACTGCCAACTATAACCTCAAGCAAAAGTGGCGGGAAAACCATGTGTAGGAAACCTACAAATAAAGCCAGTTCTGTCACACTGGGGAACATAAACTCCAAAGTAAGGTCCACTGACAGAGTACTGAATTCACAAGCTGTCTGTCCTGCTTATATTTTCTGAATGTCTCTAGAGCCCTCAAGATCCTCACTTTTTGATGCATTGTTTACTGTGGCAGTCAATGAGGTCCTGATGGACTCTTAGCCATAAAAACTCATTTGTATTTACCATTTCCCCCATTTGGTCTAGGTCTTTTTCCAGATGCATTGCTAGATGGCAATTGGTAATAATCCCTCATTCCAAGGAGGCTCATGCCCGGGAGTCATGCCCCATGCCAAGGGGAAGGTAGTGCATGTATATGCTGAATTTGGCTTAGAGAGAGGCCACATTTGAGCAACAAGGAGGCTTTCTGGAGGTAACTTTTAGACAGTATATATTATCAGGCTAGTTTCAATTTCACAAGAAACATTTAATTAGTACAATTGTCAATATCAAGGTTCTTATGTAATGATCTGCCTTCCTTCACTAGGCACTGCCCTTGTACTTGGGGGACTCTTGCTGTCCAATTAAAGAATGTAGCAGAACTGCCCAGGATGGGTGTTCAATATTCTTTGAGTTATTGTGTGGGTCTCCATCCACCAAGACAATGCCCTATGAACACTTGAATATATACATATGCTTTAGAGGTATGCCCCAGATGAACCCCTTCCCATGTATCTTCCCACCAGTGACATCCCTCACCAATGATCTTCCTCTGGCACATATGGGACACTTCTGTGATCCAAAACCTCTCCAAAAATGAAGCCAACAATATAACCAAAAAAATTAATAAGAATGAGAAGATCAATAAAATTGACAACCCCCTAGCTAGACTAACAAAGAAAAAAACAGAGAAGATGCAAATAAGTACAATCAGAAATGAAGGGGGTGAAGTTACAAATGACTCCACAGAAATAAAAAGGATCATAAGAAGATATTATGAAAAACTGTAAGCCAACAAATTAAGACAACCTAGATGAAATGGACAAATTCCTAGATATGAACAACAAACCTACAGACACTACAGGAAATACAAGAACTTAACAAACCTATCACATTTAATGAGATTGAATCAGTCATCAAAAATCTCCCAGCCAAAAGTCCAGGACCAGATGGCTTCACAGGTGAATTCTACCAAGAATTTCAAAAAGAATGAACACTAATCTTGTTTAAACTCATCAAAAAAATTGAAGAGGAGGGAAAATTACTCAACATATTTTATGAAGCCTACATCACCCTGTTACTAAAGCCAGATAAAGACACTACAAGAAAAGGAAATTACAGGCCAATCCCTTTAATAACCATAGATGCACAAGTTCTCAACAAAACACTTGCAAAATCAAATCCAACAGCATAATGAAAGACTTATAATGATGACCAAGTGGAATTTATTATTGATATGCAAGGTTTTTTCAGCATAAGAAAATCAATCAATGTAATATACTACATTAACAAATTGAAGGAAAAAAAAACACATGATCATCTCAATCAATGAAGAAAAAGAATTCAACAAAATCCAGCATCCTTTTTTGATAAAAAACATTTCAAAAGTTAGGAATAGAAGGAAAATTCTTCAATATGATAAAAGGCATATATGAAAACCCCACAGCCAACATCATACTCAATGGAGAAAGGTTGAAAGCATTCCTTCTAAGATCAGGAACAAGACAAGGATGCCCATTGTCACCATTGTTATCCAATATTGTACTAGAAGTTCTAGCTAGGCAATTAGACAAGAAAAAAAAAATCAAAGCCATCCAAATAGGAAAAGAGAAAGTAAAACTCTTACTGTTTGTTGTGGCATGAGCCAGTTCTTAGAAAATCCTAAAGTATCCACGACAAAACTACTTGAGATAATAAATGAGTTCAGCTAAGTTTCAGGATATAAGATCAACACAAAAAAATCAGCAGTTTTTTTGTACACTAGTACTGAACAATCTGAGGAGGAAACCAGGGAGAAAATTCCATTTTCAATGCCAAAAAAGACTCAAAAACCTAGGCATTAATTTAAGCAAAGAAGTACAGGACCTAAATGCAGAAAACTACAAAATAATGCTAAAATTTTTTAAAAGAGACCTAAACAAATGGAAAGACATACTGTGTTCTTGGACTGGAAGAATAAATATCATGGAGATGTCAATCTTACCCAAACTGATTTATAGATTCAATGCAATACCAATCAAAATCCCAAACGTTTACTTTACAGAATTAAAGAAGGCAATTACCAAATTCATTTGGAAGGGTAAGTGCACCTGAACAGCCAAAAGCATTCTAAAAAAACAGAGGAGCATGGGAGGAATTTCACTTCCTGACCTTGAAACATATTACAAAGCTATAGTGGTAAAAACAGCATGGTACTGGCATAAAGATAAACACATTGATCAGCGCAATAGAATTGAGAACCCAGAAATAAACCCTCACCTATACAGTCAACTGTTTTTTGACAAACCTACCAAGTCCATGTTAACAGGACTAAACAGTCTTTTCAATAAATGGTGTTGGGAGAACTGGATATCTATAACCCCTATCTCAACCCCTATACAAGAATCAATTCAAAATGTATCAAAGATCTAAATATAAAAGCCAGGACCTTATAAATAATAGAAAAAAATGTAGGGAAACATCTTCAAGAAATGCCCAGAAGAACTGAGAGCAGTGACAAGAACAGGCATCTGCACACTGATGTTCATAACATTATTCATGATTGCCAAAATTTGGAAACAACCCAAGGGTCCATCAACAGATGAATGGATAAACTGTGGTTTATTCACATGATGGAATATTATGCAGCTTCAAGAAGAAATGAAGTCATAAAACAAATGACAACATGGATGAACCTGGAGGACATTATGTTGAGCGAAGAAAGCCAGACACAAAAGGACAAATATTGTATAATTACATTGCTATGAACCAAATATATATTGTGTAACATATTGTTTGATTTAAAAAAATTGTATGTATCTAGTACATAAAGTTGAGAAATGTATGTATTTATTCATCTAGAAAATTAATAAGAAAATGAAATAATTTTAAAAATAACCAGTAAAATATAAAAATTAGAAAAAAAACTTTGAAATAATAAAAATTTTTAGACATTGTGTCTTTCATCACTGTAAGACTTGTTTTCTTGTATGTATAGTGACATTTTCTTCCATATTTTCCCACAAAGTTTTTTTTCATTTTATCTTCTAAGAATCTTTATGATACAGAAAATTCACATAGAGATTATAGGCAATTCCCATACATATACCCATTGCCTTCCCTATTTTCCAGCATTTTTCATGCAGATGATACATTAGTTACAATTGATGAACAAATATTGAAGCATTGCTACTAATCATTGTCAATGTTTTACAATATGGTTTACATTTTGGATCATACACTTTTAAAGGTTTTGGTGAAATTTGAAGTAGACTGTATCTGTTATTGCTAAATCATGGTGAGCAATTGTAATGCCCTGAAAATGCCCTATGTTCCATCCATTCTATTCTTCCCTCCCCCTCCCCTTGGAACCTATGGTAACCAGTAAATTTCAATTTTTTAACAATAAGATTCATAGTTACTTGAAATAATATTGAGGGCATGACATATTGGTCATTTTCTTTTATTAGGCACTATTTTCATGAAGGATTTTCATCCCTGTAATTGAGAACATAGCAGGACTCCCCATGATGAGAGCTTGATATTTTTTTGTTTAGTGTGTGGGTCTCTATACACTGATATAACACACTATGACAAGATGAAAACCTACATATTCCATAAACACCTGTCCCAGGTGTTCTCTGTCCCCCACTTCCAACACCATACACCAGTAGCCTTCATCAGCTATATTTGCAAAAAGAACATTCCCAACATTTTAGTTTTAACCACATACTTGTAAATCCCCAAAGTTCCCATGCTGCTTTCCTAACCCTCCACCCAGTTCCACAGATAGTCCAACCCACCCCACCCACCCCACTCTCCCTCACAGACCAGCATTGCTGAGAACAATCACATCACTGCACCACTGTCACAAACATTTTTGTAATCTAAATTTTCTTTAAAAATTAAAAAATTAATGATAAAAGAAACTTATGGAAGTCAGAAGGCAGTGGGAAACCAGAGAACAATGATGAGATGCATATTGTCATGAAATGTGTTTGTACAGTAGTCTTTTAGTAACCAAAAATATTGAGTCTGATAAATCCAATCAATGCTAACAGGTACTGACTATGTATATATGTAGTCAGGATGTTTATTCTGGACTGTAGTAGTGTTTATGTGTACTAAAGGTCTTCCATATATAACCATAAGGAAAATAAGAGAAGGCATTTCACTAGAGAAGAAGACACTGTGCAGTTAAGGTTTAGGAGAAGAGTGAGTACTGTTTTTCTATGAAATCTGCCTCCGAATCTTGTTGCCTTCACTGTCTTCTACAGTTTCAGTTCTGATGAGTACTCCATAAAATCAGATTTGATACAGACTCATTCAATTCCTATTTTATAAGTCCTGTCAATTTTCAAACCCTTTTCTTATGACAGCAATTTATTATCTTTAAATATCTTTCAATTTCATTAGCACCTATTTATATTTCCCCCATTTACTTCACCTCTCTTGTACATTTTGCCTAACCTTATTCAAAGATGCCTCTATAATAATAATATCTTGTAATTTTTCAACATCTTCCAGTGAGATTAACATATTTTCCACTTAAGGTCACTACTATTGATATTCAAGTTTTCTAAATATCTCTACACCCACTGAATGCTTCTTCATCCTACATGATTCCAAAAACATATTCACTGATTTCTCCCAAAGCCATCCTTCTCTATTCTCCAAGGACAAAACCCTCTCCTGGTTTACTTTTGATTTCCTTGGCCAAGCTTTCTTGTCATTTGAAGAATCTTTTTCAAATATTTAACATTGGAAATCCTCAGAACTTCTTCCCAGCCATTCCTATTATTTACCTTCTATACATTCTACTTAGAAAACCTCTCCCAATCCTTTGCTATATCATTTCTATTAATAGATACATTTCTACAGTCTAAATATAACATCATAGGCATAGATTGGAATAGAAAATTCTCCACCCAGATAGTTGAGAGATTCCTCATCAGTACTCAGATGGACTTTTGCACCAATTATTCTTCAGTAATAATCCAAATCATAAAGAGTGGACTTAAATGACAATCAGGGAATTGTGGGAACATGGCATTGGATTAGGCAAATAAAGCTCAAGTTTCACAAAAGCAATGGAGAAAGAGCCAAAGCATCAAAAAGGATCTGATTTGGAGGTCAGCAGACCAGGACAGTGCTTCACAACTCCTAGGAGGGTAGGGACAGAGAGATGAAGAAACCACAGCAACAAACTGAGTAACTAAACCTCCTAGCTGCTGGAAAGGTCTCCCCTCCCACACTCTCATGATATTCACAGGGGTGAAGTCCCTGGCTCATATCAGCTGACAGAAAGTGGAGCAGATGTCTTCCTCGCTGCCAGCTCTTACAAGAGAAAATGGAGAGGGAAACAGGGGGCTTTTCTTCAGTGAATTTGGCCAGTGGAGCCCACTTTGAATCTTGGCTCTCAACAAATGAATGCAAAAGAACACTGAGAGAGATACATCTTTGTGGAAACATACACCAACAAGTACCATCTGATGGCTGGTCTGGAATTTACATGGGCAGAAGCTGCTTTTAGAACTGTCTTCACCCCACACCTGGAGAAAGTCTGTGACCAATTAGTAAGTCCCAGGCATGACTTTAGTAACTTAAGCTGGGCAATTTTAAAGATTTAAAATAATTTGAGCCAAATATCAAAGAGTTGTGAGTAAATAATAATAGGCAAGAGAGGGTAATTGGCCATCAGAGTAAATTCACCAAAATATCAGATGTCTAGACATTAGAAATAATTACAAGCCATACTAGGAAACAGGAAAAAAATTGCCTAGCCAAAGGAAAGAAACTAATATCCTGAAGAGATTCAAGTTTTAAGACAATCAATGATAATCAAACCATTTTAATGAATTGAAGGGAAATATGACTAAAAAAAACAAAGGATATTAAGAAGACACAGGGTGAGCATAGAGAACAATTTGAAAGTCTGCAAAAAATGTAACAGAACTTACGGGAATGAAAGACAAAAAAGGATGGATAAAAAATACGTTAGAGGCACATAAGAGTATATTTGAACTTCTGGAAAACAGAAATAGTGATTTTGAAGGCAGAACACCTGAATTGGAAAAGACAAAAGAACAGAAAGAGAAGAGATTGGAAAAAATGGAACAGGGTCTCAGGGAATTGAATGACAAAGTGAAATGCAAAAACACACACATAATTAGCATCCCAAAAGGAGAAGAGAATGGAAAAGGGGCAGAAAAAATATTTGAGGAAATAATGACTGAAAACTTCCCTAACCTTATGAAAGACATAAATATCAATTTCCAAGAAGGTCAATGCACACCAAATGGAATAAACATGAACAGGCTTATCCCAGGACACTACTATTCTGAATGACAAATATTAGAAATAAAGAGAAGATTTTGAAAGCAACAAAAGAAAAGAAAAGCATTACATACAAGTTAAACTTGATAAGATTAAGTGCTGACCTAGCTTCAGAAACCATGGAGGAGAGACGAAAGTGGTATGATGTATTTAATATATTGGAAGAGAAAAACTGCCAGCCAAAATTCTGTATTCAGCAAAGCCATTCTTCAAAAATGAAGGGGAGTTCAAATTCTTCACAAACAAATACTGGTAGAATATGCTACCAAAAGACCAGAATTACAAGACATACTAAAGGAAGTGCTGCAGACTGAAAGGGAAAAAAAGCAATGGTGAAAGACTTGGAGATTAGTGTAGAAATGAAGAATACTAGGGTAAAAAAGATAAACTATAGTATGATATGACAACTGAAAGTAAAAGGCCAAAAAGGATGTAGTAAGTAATGCCTTTACAGTTATAACATTGAATGTTAATGGCTTGAACTCCCCAATCAAAAGACACAGACTGATACAATGGATTTAAAAATATGAGCCATCCATATGTTGTTTACAAGAGATTCACCTCAGATGTAAAGACACAAACATGATAAAGAGAAGAGTTGAAAAAAGATATTCCATGGAAACACTAACCAAAAAAGAGCTAGAGTAGCAATTCTAATATCAGACAAAATAGATTTTAAATAGGAAAGGAAAAAGTAAAACTTTCACTGTTCACTGATGACATGATCCTATATCTAGAAAATCCTGAAAAATCCACACAAAGTTACTAGAATTAAAAGATAAGTTCAGGGGGATGCAAGGTTAATAGGCAAAAATCAATAGCATATCTATACATTACTGATGTGTAATCTGAGGAGGAAACCAGAAAAAAATCCATTTATAATATTGACTAAAACAACCAAATATTTAGGAATAAACTTAACCAAGGACATAAAAAACCTATATTCAGAAAACTATGAAATATTGCTAAAAGAAATGGCTTAAATAAATGGAAGGATATTCCATGCTCATGGATTGGAAGACTAAATATCATTAAGATGTCAATTCTACCCAAACTGATTTACAGATTCAACATAATCCCAATAAAAAATCCCAATAGCCTTTTTTGCAGAAATCAAATTGCCAATAATCAAATTTATTTGATAGGGTAAGAGGCCTCGAACAACAAAAAATGTCTTAAGAAAGAACAATATTGGAGGACTCTCACTTCTGATTTAAAAATATATTACTTAGCTACAGTGGTTTAAAAAAAAATTGTACTGGCATAAGACAGACAGATTGACCAATGGAACTGAATCAGGAACTCTCAAATTGACCCTCATATATACAATCAAGTAATTTTTGACAAGGCTGTTAAGCCAACCCAGCTGGGCCAGAACAGTCTATTTATCAAATGGTGCTTGGAGAACAAGATAGCAATATTGAAAAGAAAGAAAGAAGACCCCTATCTCACACCTTTTACAAAAATTAACTCAAAATGGAGCAAGAGCTTAAATATTAAAACAACAACCATAAAGCTCCTAGAAGAAAATGTAGGAAAACATCTTCAAGATCTTGTGGTAAGTGGTAGTTTCTTAAAGCTTACACCCAAAGCATGAGCAACAAAAGAGAAAAATAGATAAATGAGACTTCTCAAACTTCAACACTTTTGCACCTCAAAGAACATTGTCAAAAGGGTGAAAAGGCAGCTGACTTAATGGGAGAAAATATTTGGCAATCATATATCTGATAGTGCTTAATATCTATGATATAGGGAAATGCAAGTAAAAACTGCAATGAGATATCATTTCACACCTATTAGACTGGCCACTATTAAAAAGACCAAAAACTGTAAATGGTGGGGAAGATATGGAGTGATAGGAATGCTTATTCACTGTTGGTGGGAATGTAGAATGGTACAGCCACTGTTTGGCAGTTCCTAAGGAAGTTGAATATAGACTTGCCATGGTACCCGGCAATATCAGTGCTAGGTATATACCCAGAATAACTGATAGCACTGACATGAATAGGTATCTGCACACTGATATTCATAACAGCATTATTCATGACAAACAAGAGTTAGAAACAGTCCAGGTGTCCATCAACTGATGAATGGATAAACAAATTGTGGAGTGTACACATGATAGAATATTGTGCAGCATTAAGAAATGAAGTGTTGACACATATGACAATTATGGGTGAGGCTGGAGGACATTATCTTGAGTGAAGCAAATCACTCACAAAAGGACAAATACTGTATGATTGCTCTATTATGAACTAAATATACTTAAATTTATATTTGAAATATAAATGTATCATGTGAAATATGAATATGGTTAGAATTGCATATATAAGACAGTTTTTCTTTGTGGCTGAAAAAATGTAAGTTAATAGTACAAAATGTTAAGATCAGACAAAAAAACATTGTACTAAGTGAAGGAGTTCAGACACAGAGTACTACATATTGTATGATTCCATTTATATATAATGTAAGTATAAATCAATTTATAAAGATGCAAGGAGATGTGTGGTTATGTAGGTCTGAGGATGGAATGCTAAGGGGTGTGGAGTCTTTCTTTTTGGAGTCATGAAATTGTTCTAAAATTTTTGAGATGATGAATATATATTGTCATTATACTAAAAGCCACTGATTATACACTTAGGATAGAATAGCCAGAAACAGCAGCTATATACAGTGGGGGAAGCATAGAGAGTTTGAGAGGTGAGGAATTTTCTTGTTTATGTTCTGTTTTTGTCTATTATTATTATTGAAATAATGAAAATATTCCAATACTGATTGAAGTGATGAGTGTAAAATTATGTTATTATAGCAAATGCCATCTGTTGTTCACTTTGGATGAATTGCACGTTTATGAATATGTATCAATAAAATTGATTTGTTAAAAAATGACAATGGCTTAAAACTTGGAGCAATTTTTGGTGAAAATCTCTTCTTCTTGAATGACTGCCTGTACTTAATCATCAGTCTAATGAAAATATCAAAGAATTCTTCCCTTCTATTTAGAATGTTCTTACTTTTCTCCCTATTCATCTACTCTTATATAGCTCAAATTTCTAGACTAATTCCTAGTTAGTTTTATAAGTTTTATATCTTCCTTCCCCATAGAGGGCTTCCCTATACAGTCTATAACCAAATATAAAGTTTAATTCTCTGATAAAATAGTGTCTTATTTGTTTCATATGCTAGCTGAATTTATAATACAATTATGAATTTATTAGACTTTATATGCCTTCAAGGAAGGAAATGTAATTTCTCCCAAAACTGCATGCTCAGTCTTTAAGACAAAGTGTAAGACATCATTAAAACTCAATTATATATCAGACAATATATTTTTAAAATTGGGTTTTGTTTATTCTGTCTTCTCTCTTTTACTGCCATCTGCCCCTTCACATTTACACTTCCAAACCTCTTTGCAAAGTAAACATAATCTAATTCTTAAAATTCATCAATCTCCTTCTTAATGACTTCATTCCTTTCTTCAGTAAAAGACTCATTTAAAAACATAAATATCATATAACTTTCCTGTTTTAAATTATTGAATAGGTTTCCAGTAGCATTAGAAGGATTTTGCATTTACCATGACCTTCAAGCCCTAAAATCTACTTTCTGACTCTCATGTCCACTCCAGTCCATTTAAATGCCTATATTAAACACCATGTTTAATACATATTTTCTTTTTCTATAATTCAGGAATCAGTGTTTTCTTCTGTTTATAACACATTATCATCATTTGGCCATGAAAAAAATTAATTAACAAAGTTTTAAAGGAAGAATTTTTATTTTATAAATTATTCAGACTTTAATATATATTATATGAAGGGATGCTGCAGCTAAAGAAGATTAATCTAGGACAGGAATTCAAAACCATTTTCCTAAAATATCACATGGATCAAAGAGATATTTCCTACAACAATCCATTCCATATTTTCTGAGCCTGTTTATATTATGTACTCATGCTAATTTCTGATGAAGGGTGTTTATGAGCTAGATTTGGAGGATGGGTGACATTGATCCCTTCATATGATTTAAGTCCTTAAATTGACTAACTCCATGATGAATTATATTTTCAATTTGAATGAATGTAATAAAATTCTGTTGGGCAAATATTTAAAAGTCAGGTTTGAGGGAGTAATATTTCTAGAAATCTCATGTGAGGAAACCAAAATGATTTAGGATAAGTGTACAAAAGGGGCAAGGCCTGAGCATAGAGCAGGAAGTGAGTAAGTGTACAGAGGATTGTGAAGGATATTGGAAAGATGTAGCCAAATTACAAACCAAGAATACTTAAGTTTTAGAAATTCCATAGTGTCTATCTATTGGTAGAGACCAAACTCCACATGTGGCATGAGCTAGTGATACCCATGATTTGGAATCATGGAGAGAATTTAAAATTCAAAAAACTATGGGCTAATAAACATATTTCTTATTTATTTTTTATGACACTGGGAAATGAAAGTCCACTACCTGTTTTTCTGAAAGACTACATGTTTCTGTTGATTGGTTGTTAGGCTACTTTGAGACTGGTGGCTCTGGAAATTGTGGACAAGTCTGAATCTCATGGCTTCTTTCTCCATCCTCAGC
The DNA here is from genome assembly GCA_026826555.1 of Tolypeutes matacus. Taxonomy (NCBI): domain Eukaryota; kingdom Metazoa; phylum Chordata; class Mammalia; order Cingulata; family Chlamyphoridae; genus Tolypeutes; species Tolypeutes matacus. Next base: position 146,117 of record JAKSZT010004404.1, read on the forward strand.
ATTTCCTGCTCTTTGCTTAGCCTGAGTGTGAAAAATCAGAAGAATACATCTCATGGCCCAACTATTGACAATGCATCCCCTGGTGAATGAAGAAGTGCTATATCTACTGAAATTATATCCCTATTGCCAGACCATGGGCAGATTTCTCCTATTATTCTGAATATTCTAAGTGCACTCAGTAGATATTAAAAAATCTGAGAACCATATAAGTGTGCCCAGGACCCTGAGATAATTATGGTGAGTCAAGGATTAAGTAAGGAACAATGTCCTTTCCAATATTTATACTAATTTGTTCCAGCCTCCATTAAGGCTTTGTATTCAGATGAGATGGAGCCCCTGTCCTTGGAGGGGAAAAAACTGCCTCATTGACTTTGTATGTGGTAGTAATGTGCTTAGGGTTGTGGTGACAATATGTGATAGAGGTGAGTAAAAGCACAGCTTGATAGTCCAAAGGGGAAACAAATGTTTTAGGTGAGTTCAATCAATCCAGTGTTAAAGTCACAGAGGTAAGTGTTGTGTACTGTTCAGGGGAGCACAAGAGAGGGTTAAGGCAGAGATGCAATGAAAATAATTTCTTTTCTTCAATAGTAAACATCTTAAAGTTCATATAGATAGAAGGTTTTTTTTTGCATTTTGGAAAGATATTTGAAATTCTCATCACCATCTTATCCCTAATCAATAATTTCCCTCTTTGTAAATACCAATTATGCAAATTTGATGAGTGGAAGCACATGAATATGGCATTTGTTTCACTTGACTTGCTCTTCATAGAAGAAAAAGAGTTTATTATTTACAGCAAAATTGTAGGTTCTGTGAAAATTTTTGAAGAACAGGAGAGATCAGCAATAAATGTATGGAATTTTAGTCAGGAAGTTAAGATACTGCAATATTTGAACTTGTGCATGGTCCTCAATGACTACATAAAAAAAAATGGTTAACTCTATCTTTTAACTGAGTATCAAAGAAAAGACACAAGTTTGGCAATGATAACTAGGATTTGGAGGTCCATGGTAAAACTGAGTATGGCATCCTAGAACCAAGATTGTAATCCAGTATAGCAGTTCAAGGAGTCCCTGGTTACATTACTGGCCTGCCTAGCCTTATACCTTATCATGAACACTGACTTTTATAAAGATGAAAGTATAAGAACATAATGATCCTAAGTTTTGTATGTGGCCAGTGAAGTTCTGCAAAATGTTATACATTGTTGCAAGATTTTCTGCTATTTTAATGAATAATAGACCTATCCCTTGAACTTAATCAGTGTTTGTTATGTAAGAAGCACTTTAAACATTAGCTCATTTATCTCTCCCAAACTCATAACAATTTGTAAACAATTTCAGAGATGGGTAAATGGAGGTCATTGGGAGGGTTGGAAGAAACAAACCGTAGTCATGGTTTAAAAGGTGTCAGATTGGGAAACAGATGTGGCTCAAGAGGTTCGGCGTCTGTCTACCATATGGAGAAACCGGGGTTCGATCCCCAGTACCTCCCGGTAAAAAAATTAAAAAAAAAAAAAAAATAAATAAATAAAAGGTGTCAGATCACAGATGTTGCTTCCATTGTAATGATTTTGTAGATTTATATTTCATATATCAAATATAAAATTAGAGGAGAAGTGTGATTTGGTTATGATTTCTGAAGTGCAAACATTTTAATCACCATCTGAAAATCATAAATACCAGTTTTTCATGCAATAGCCAAATTATATCACACCTCAATCCATGTGATATTGCTGTACACAAAGTTACATACAGTTACATATGTTACATAAATTACATAATGAAACTTTATGTGTTCAGTTTGTGTAAGTCTCTGCAAGTATACCATATATAGATACCAGGTCAGTGTGTATAGTGATCTAACAGGAACCACAGACATTATTTGAGGTTTCTATCCACACAGATCCTCCATTCCTCAGTTCTGTCATCAAAACCACCTTACTCTGACTTTGGTGGAAATAACCCTGTCTGAATTTGAATATCTGTGATATTTTAGGAAGTAGTGACCTTCAAATATGCAGCTCTAGTCTTCAGTCAGGAAGAGTGGAGCATGATAGACACATTACAGAGATAGATATTCAGAGAGGTGATCCTAGAGACTATCAATAAACTGGTTTCCATTAGTGAGTCTCACAAAATTTATTATTTATTTATTAACTATCTATCTTTATTCCTATCCATATGACTGTCATTCTGTCTAATATATTTCATATATCCTTTGCCAAGGGTATCTGGAAAGTTTTAATAGGGTTTGTGAGCTTGAACTAATCCTAAAATTTAATTTAAAAACATGTCAGTGTTGAATGTCATCAAATTATCCTCTGCTACAATCTGGAAAGTGGTCCGTGGTTTTCACCTAATCAGCAAAGGGGTCCATGGAACAAATATGGCTAAGTACCACTGCTTTAAAGGAAAGGCCTTCCAAAATAGGTCAAATTAAACCAGATTTAGATTATGTCCTAAGGACTGTGAAGCAATACAACTTTCAAAATGTTAAGGATTCCCAGAATAAATGATTTAGTATCCTTATTGGTTTTCCTATAAATGAGATGTGCTTTGACAAATCTTTAATAATAGGTTGCTTTGAATATGTATACTGAAGCCTTCATTTGTTGAGATGGGAAAGCTCACTTGGAAATTATACTGAATTTATCTGATATTAAAAAAAAATTATCTGGGAAAAGTCTTAGAAAAATTTTTGGAGATTGGAATTAGTTTAGAGAAAATTTTCAAGTGAGGCAAGTAGTAAAACATCCCTGAGATATTACAGACAATGTTCTGCATCCAAGTATTGAGATCAGTATTTTTAAAAATTCTATTCAGTCAGCTGCTTTTCATATTGTCTTTTTTTAACAATATTTTTTTTTTTTTAAAAGATACTTCGATGCTGAGTGAAGTAAGCCAGGCACTGAAGGACAAATATTACATGATCTCACTGATATGAATTAAGCAATTTGAGCAGATTCACAGAGCTAGTATATGGAAAATAAGCTTACAGGAGACAGAAAGGGAGTAGAGGGTGGTGAGCTTATGCTCATTGGGCAAAATCTATAATAAGGTGGAAAGGTATAGTTGTGCAGTGGATGAGCATGGCAGTAGTGCAGTGATGTGATTTGATTTGATGGTGCTGGTCTTTGAGTGAGAATAGGGTTATGGGTTGGGTTGGACCATTCATGGAACTGGGGGGAGGTTTGGGGGAAGGAGCAGATGAACTCTGGAGATTTGCAGGTCTGTGGTTACAACTATAACGTTGGGAATGTTCTTTTGGCAAATATGGCAGGGAAGGGTTACTGGTGTAAGGTGCTGGATGTGGGGGCATATATGGGACATGGTGCATCTGGGGCATACTTCTATAGAATATGTAAATGTTCATCTTGTCATAGTATATTATATCAGTGGGTACTGACCCACACATTAAACACTAAACAAGAAGATATCAGAACCCATCCTGGGAAATCCTGCTGTTATTAACTAGAGTGGGAAGGAATAATAGAATATATGGAATGTAGGATATTTAGGGCATTAGAATTGTTCGGCATGATCTAGCAACCAAGATATAGACCACTTCAAATTTCATCAAACGCTATGAAAATGAATGATCCAAAATCTAAACCATAATATAAACCATTGACCATGGTTGGTAGCAATGCTTCAATATTTCTACATGAGTTGTAACAAATGTACCATCTACATGTAAAATGTTATTAACAGGGGAGAGGGGAAAAGGAGGAAGGACATTGGCTATATGGGAATCCTACTATTTTCTATGGGACTTTTCTGTATCCTAAAGCTTCTTTGAAGATAAAATATACATGCATTTTAAATCATGAGATATATTCACAATTACAATTCCTACTCTCAGAAGACACTCAAAATATCTGTAGTTATATTAAGCATTGTCTTCCAATTAAAATTCATGTAAAAATTAAAGAAGTCATGGTGAAAATTTCCTCTATTACTCACCAAATTAGATATTTAAAAATCAGAGAAAAATTTTTGTACTGAAAATGCTTTCACTTCACTTGAAGTCTTAGAGCTTTTTTATCTAGGAAAAAAAGATTGTATGGTGGGAGCTCTTTTTATTCAGTTGATAATTTCATGTGTCATATAATCCAAACAATGCATCCTGATTACCATGGATGCCAATTCAGATACATCTAATCAAGATACATCTCCTTATCCAAAATAATTTCCCTCAAATTATTTAAATCACAGAGATGGCTTTAGGGAAAATAGATTGTGTTCTGTAATTCTGCCATCCTTCTAAATGTCTCAAAAGCAAATCTACTGTCTTTCTCCATATATCTGACACTTTTGTGGATTTTGGTTGTTCTGGTTGTATTGTAGAGGATATGTAGCAAATCACCAATTAAATTAAGGGTCTTTATTTTTAAGACTCCTTGTGATTTACCAACATTTGGTCTGGTTGTGGGTATCAGCATTTTTAAAAATAAATAGAAATATTTTTTTTGCTGAAAGTTTATATTCAAGGAAAAATTATGTCTTATGGTTCTAGAGTGTACATATTTTACTACCACTGAAGCAGGGGTTCATTGCCACTAAGCATGGACTGTAGTTTACATTGTACTTTACACTCTCTCCCACTCAATTCTGTAGATTATGGCAGGATATATAATGGCCTCTATGTCATTGCCATGTCAGTCAGGACAATTCCAAGCCCCCCATATTACACCTCTTTTTTCCTCTCCCTGCCTTCAGCACCTCCAGGGGCCACTGTCTTCACATACATGATATAATTTCTTCCATTGCTAAAATCACAATAAGTCTATAGTAAAATATCAGTAAGTGCACTCTAGTCCATATTTTATTCCTGAATCCTAGGGATTCTCAGATGATGATGCCTACTCCACCTCTAATTGAGAGGGGGGTATAGTCCCATATGGCTGATGGATGGGACTCTCTTGCTTGCAATTGTAGACACTCTCAGTTCCTTGGTGTGGTGGTTGTCTATCCTCACCTCTTTGTTAGTTGTTCTGGGTGAGTCCAATGAACTGGAGAGTAAGTTTTGCAACTCTACTGACGTTCTGGGCCCAGCTGGAATATGGACAGCCCAAAGAATCCAGTCTCTTGCATGTACAACTACCAACACCAGCACCAAGTATAGGTTTAAATAGAAGGGAGAGATGAGCCATGTGTAAGTAAGCCAAAATTGAGTCCAACTCTGTCACTCTCAGGAGCAGAAACTCCAAAGAATGGCCCACTGGCAAGGCAACAAACTCTGGAGCTATCTGCCATGATCACAGGACCTGGGTGTCTCCGGGTACTCAGGAGCCCTACTATTTGGGGTACTATCTACTTTAGCAGTCTATGAGATACTGCTAAGATGTGCATAAGTATTACCTCTCTGATGAATTCTCGACTCACCTCGAAGTCTCTTAGCCATAAAAACTCATTTGTCTTTACTTTTTCTCCCTTTTATTCAAGTTTTTTTTTTCCAGTTGCATCACCAGTGCTTGGTAGTAATCCCTCAGAGCCAGGGAGGCTCATCCCCAGGAGTCATGTCCATGCTGGGTGGTAGGTAATGCATTTATAGGCTGAGTTTGGCTTAGACAGAGGCCACATTTGAGCAACAAGGAGGCTCCCAGTAGGTAACTCTTAGAACCCTACAATACTAGGTTGCAATTTCAGGAGCAAAAGCTCTTAAGCATAGTTATCAGTATCAAGGGCCCATCAATGGACAATCCTTCTTCACTAGTCATTGCATCTGTACTTGGGGGATTGTTGCTGTTCCATTAGAGAATGTGGCAGAGTTCCCCAGGATGGGAATTCAACATTCTTTCATTTGTGTGAATCTCTACCCACAGTGACAATGATCCAGGAACATTTGACCACATTTAATATACCTTGTATGTATGCCCAGGTGAACTTCCTCTCATGTATCCCCCATCACTGACACCCCACACCATGATCCTCCCCTACTACAGTTGTAACCCTTTTGTGATTCAAAATTTCTTCAAAAATGAAGCCAAGAATATCACCAAAAACAATTAATAGGAAAATGAAATAATGATAGCTTTAAACATAAGAGATAAAATGCATAATAATTTAGAAAAACTAAAATAAAGTAAAAAAAAAAAAAAGAAATTGGGATATTAAAAAATAATGAAAAATATTTAAAGAAAAATACTGATATTTTGCCTTTCATCACTGTCATATCTGTTGTCCTGTATGTACAGTGCCATTTTCTTCCATTTCTTCCCCAGTATCTTACTTTTTTTCATTTTGTCTTCAAAGAAGTTTTAGGTCACAGTAAAGTCACATTAAGAATATAGGGGACTCCTCCCATATACACAACATCCCCCTCTTTCTCCCTTCCCATATTAATAACCTTTTTACATGTGGAAGGTATATTTGTTACAACTGATGTACAAATATTGAAACATAGCTACTAACCATCATCAATGGTTTGTACATTTTAGACCTTACACTTTCATAAATTTTTCATGAATTTTAACATGGCCTGTATCCATCATTGCAATATCTTGCAGAACACTTGCCTTGCCCCTAAAAGCCCCCTTTTCCATCTTTTCTACTCCCCTGCCCCCTCCCCTCAGGGCCCTAGTCCACTGCCAGGCTTCACTGCTTAAAAGACAAGATTCGTAGCTACTTGCAACGATGTTAAGGGTTTGACACATTAGTCTGTCCTCCCCTATTAGGAATTGCCCATGCTCTCAAGAGACACCCTCCCCTCTGAGAACATTTCAGAAATCCTCAGGATAGGTTTCCAACTCTTTCCCATTAATTATGTGGTCTCCACCCACTGATACAACACACTATGACAAAATGATCACTTGCACGTTCTGTAGAAGACTGCTCCAGGTGCACACTGTCCCAAATATCCCCCCACCCAACACACTAAAACAGTAACCTTTCCTTGTCATATTACCAAAAGAGTTTTCTTAATATTGTAGTTTCACCTACATACCTACCAATCCTCAATGTTCAGCTGCTTTCTCCCCCAACCTTCCCCTCAGTTTCATAGATTGTCCAACACATCCTCCCCTACCTACTCCCCTTTCAAACTTGCACTGCACAACCCAATAGTTTCACTACACCCTTGTCTTGTCTCTTCACTGCACAACTACTCTCTTCCATCTTATCATAGATTTCACTCATATGGGTATTGGCTCACAACTTTCTTCTCCCTTTCCATTTCCTGTAATCTATGTTCTAGATTCTTGCTTTCTGAGTCTACTCAATTGGCTTAATTCATATTAAAGAGGTAATATTTGTCCTTTCAATACCTGGCTTGCTTCACTCAACCTAAGGTCCTCAAAGTTTATCCATGTTATACCATGCGTTAGTACTGTATTCCTTTTTACAGCTGAGTAATATTCTACTGTATGTATATATCACATTTTATTTATCTATTCATCTGTTGAGGGGCATTTGAGTTGATTCCAACTTTTGGCAATAGTGAATAATGCTGCTATTAACATTGCTGTGCATACATCTGTTCATATCCTTGCTTTCATTTCTTCTGGATATATACCCCGCAGTGGCATATATGTATATGTTAGTTTTTTTAGGAACTGCTAAAATGTCTTCCATAATGGCTGGATCATTCTACATTCCCACCAGCAGTGGATGAGGGTTCCCATTCCTCCACATCCTCTCCAACACTTGTAGTCCTCTGTTTTTAGTAGCTGCCAGTCTAATGGATGTAAGATGGTATCTCATTATAGTTTTGCTTTGCATTTCCCTAATAGCTGGTGATGTTGAGCATATTTTCATATGCTTTTTATATATCTTCTATGGAGAACTGTCTATTCAAATCATTTGCACATTTTTAAAATAGGTTGTTTGTCTTTTTGTTTAAAAGACATAGAATTTCTTTATATATGCTGGTTATTAGGCACTTATCAGATATACGGTTACCAAATATTTTCTCCTGTTGGGTAGGCTGCCTTTTCACTTTCTTGACAAACTCCTTTGGGGTGCAAAATTTTTTTTAATTTTGAGGAGGTCCCATTTATCTATTTTTTTCTTTCACTGCTTGTACTTTGGTTGTGAAGTTCAGGAAGCCATTTCCTATTACAAGGTCCTGTACATGCTTCCCTACATTATCTTCCAAGGTCTTTATGGCTTGGGCTCTTATATTTAGATCATTGATCCATTTTGAGTTGATTTTTATATAAGGTGTGACATGGTGTTCCTATCTCATTCTTTTGGATATGGATGTCCAGTTCTCAAAGCACCATTTTTTGAATAGGCCATTCTCTCCCAGTTGAGTGGGCTTAGTGGCCTTGTTGAATATCACATGACTGTATATGTGAGCACCTATATCAGAACTCTTAATTTGGTTCCTTTGGTCAGTATGTCAATCCTTGTGCCAATACAATGCAGTTTTGACCATAGTAGCTTTATAGTATGTTTTAAAGTCAGGTAGTGTGATTCTTCCAAATTCATTTTTTTCAGTATGTCTTTGGCTATTTTGGGCCTCTTGCCCTTCAAAATAAATCTCAGAATTAGTTTTTCCAATTCAGTGAAACATGCTGTGTTAATTTTTATTGGGATTGCATTGAATCTGTAGATTAGTTTGGGTAGGATAGACATCTTAATGATGTTTAGTCTCCCTATTCATGAACAGGAAATATTCTTCCATTTATTTAAGTCTTCTTTGATTTCTTTCAACAGTGTTGTGTAGTTTTCTGTGTATAAGTCATTTACATCTTTAGTTAAGTTCATTCTTTGGTATTTGATTTTTTTAGTTAGTATTGTAAATGGTATTTTTTTCTTGATTTCCTCCTCAAATTGCTCATTATTGGTATACAGAAATGCTACTGATTTTTGCACATTGATCTTTAACCTGCAACTTTACTGAGCTCATTTATAATCTCTAGAAGCTTTGTTGTAGATTTCTTAAGGCTTTCAATATAAAGGATCATGTCATCTGAAAAAAGTGTAATTTATATTTCTTCCTTTCCAATTTAAATAGCTTTTATGTCTTGTTCTTGCCTCAGTGCTTGAGCAAGTACTTCTAAGACAATGTTAAAAAGGAGTAGTGATAGTGGGCATCCTTGTCTTGTTCCCAATCTTAGAGGGAAAGCTTTTAGAATTTCACCATTTTATGTCATGTTAGCAGTGTGTTTTTCATAAATACCGTTTATCATGTTCAGGAAGTTTCCTTCTATTCCTATCTTTTCCAGTGTTTTTATCAGGAAAGTGTGCTGATTCTGCACCTATAGAGATGATCATGTGAATTTTTTCTTTCAATCTGTTTATGTGGTATGTTACATTGATTGATTTTCTTATGTTGAACCATACGTGCACACCTGGGATGAAATCCACTTGGTCATGGTGTATAATTTTTTTGATGTGTTGTTGAATATGATTAGGAAGTATTTTGTTGAGGATATTAGCATCTGCGCTCATTAGAGAGATTGGTCTGTAATTTTCCTTTCTTGTGGCATCTTTGTTTGGTTTTGGTATTAGGGTAATGTTGGTTTAATAGAATGAGTTAAACAATTTTCCATCTAATTATATATTTTTGAAGAGTTTAAGCAGGATTGGTGTTAGTTCTTTCTGGAATGTTTGGTAGAATTCACCTGTGAAACTGTCTTGTCCTGGGCTCTTCTTAGTTGGGTGGTTTTTGATAACTGATACTATCTCTTCAGCATTTTCTTTTTTTTTTTTTTTTAGATACCAGAGCCAGGGATTGAACCTGGGACCTTGTATGTAGTATGCTGGCACTCAAACACTTAAGCTACACTGGCACTCACTGATTTTATGTCTTTACTTGTGATTGAGCTGTTGAGTTCATCAATTTCTTCTTTTGTCAATGTAGGTTGCTTGTGTGCTTCTAGGAATTTGTCCATTTTCTCTAAATTATCCTTTTTGTTGGCATATAATATTTCAAAGTATCCTCTTATGATACCCTTTATTGCTGTAGAGTCAGTGGTGATATTTCCTTCCTCCTTTCTTATATTGTGTATTTGCATCTTTTCTCTTTATTACTTTGTTAGTCTATCTAAGGGTTTGCCAATTTTATTGATCTTCTTGAAGAACAAGACTTTGGTTTTGTTTAGTTTTTCTAGTGCTTTCTTATTTTCTATTTCATTTAGTTCTGTTCTAATCTTTGTTATTTCCTTCTTTCTACTTGCCATGGGATTAGGTTGTTGTTCTTTTTCCAATTCTTACAGGTGTGCGGTTAGGTCTTCAATTTTAGCTCTTTCTTCTTTTTTGATATATGCATTTATGGCTCTGAATTTCCCTCTCAGTTCATCTTTTACCGTGTCCCATAGCTTTTGATATGTTGTGTTGTAATTTTCATTCATTTCAAGGTAGTTACTGATTTCTTTTGAAATTTCCTCCTTGACCCACTGTTTCTCTAAGAGGGTGTTGTTGTACTTCCAAATATTTGTGCCTATCTGGTTCTTTGTCCCTTTTTGATTTCCAGCTTCATTCCACTGTGGTCAGAGAAATTTCTTTGTATAATTTCAATCTTTCTGGGTTCATTCAGAATTTTTCTCTGGCCTAGCATGTGGTCTATCTTGGAGAATGATCCATGTGCCCTTGTGAAGAATGTATATCCCACTGTATTTGGGTGTAGTGTTTTGTATATATCTATTAGGTCCAGATCCTCTAATGTATTATTCAAAGACTTTGTTTCTTTATTGATTATGTGTCAAGATATTCTGTCTGTTGGTGATAATAGTGTATTAAAGTACCTCCACTATAATTGTAGAGACATCTATTTCTCCATTTAATTTTCCCAGTGTTTACTTCATGTATTTTGAGGCATCCTGGTTAGGTGTATAAAAGTTTATGATTCTTCTTTCTTCTTGATAGATTACCCCATTCACTAATACATAGTGTCCATGTTTGCCACTTACAATAGTTTTGCATTTGAAGTCAGTTTTGTCCAATATTAATATAGCTACACCCATAATTTTTTTGGTTATAGTTGCTTGTAAAATTGTTTTCCAGCCATTCACTTTTATCCTCCTTAAATCCCTGGGTCAATGTGTATTTCTTGACAGCATATAGATGGGTCATAGTCATATTTCCTTATCCATTCTGCCAATCTGTGTCTCTTGGCTGGTGAGTTTTTAATCCATTAACATTCAGTGTTACTACTCTCAAGGAATTACTACATTAGCCATATTTTCTTTGAGTTTATGTAAGTCATATGTTGTTTTTATTTCTGTTTTTGTCATTTTAGTTGTTGTTACACTCTCCTCCAACTCTCTCCTGTTTATTCTTTTCAACCTGCAGAAATCCCTTTAGTATTTCTTGAAGGACAGGATTCTTATTGACATACTCTCTTCATTTCTGTTTATCTGTGAATATTTTGAACTCTCCATCATTTTTGAATGCCAGCTTTGCTGGATAGAGAATTATTGGCTGGGAGTTTTTTTCTTTTATTACCTTAACTATGTCATACCACTGCTTTCTTGTTTCCATGGTTTCAGAAGAGAAATCAGCTGTTAATCTTATTGAGCTTCCCTTGTATGTGATGGTTCTCTTTTCTCTTGCTTCTTTCAGTATTTTCTCTTTGTCTTGAACACTAGACAGTTTGAGAATTATGTGTCTTGGAGTAAGCCTGTTGGAATTTATACTGTTTGGGGTGAGCAGTGCTTCCTGAACATATATATCCATCTCCCTCAATAAGGTTGGAAAGTTTTCAGCCATTATTTTCCTCAACACTCCTTCTGTTCTCTTTCCCTTCTCTTCTCCCTCTGGGATGCCTATAATGTACATGTTTGTGCATTTTGTGTTATCATTCAAATCCCTAAATCTTTACTGGATTTTTTCTATCTTTTTTTTCTGTCTGTTCTACTATCTGTTTGATTTAAGATGTACTCTCCTCCACATTGCTAATTCTTTCCTCTGCCTGTTCAAATCAGCTGTTATGTGCTTCCAGTGTCATTTTGATTTCTTAGATTGTGCCATTCATCACCATCATATTTGTTATTTTTTTTTTATATACGTTTACAATTTCTTCAGTATGTTCTCTCAGTGTTGTCATAATATCCCTAATCTCTTTCTTCACTTCATTAAGTTGGTGCATGATATTTGTTTGGCTTTGATTTTTGTTCAATGTCCTGCATCTCTTCCTTGCTTTCAGTTTGTTCATTGAACTGGGTGATGTCTTCCTGTTTCTTGGTATAGTTTGTAATTTTTTGTTGCTCTCTGGTAATCTTTTTATTTTCATGGGTTTATTCAGGTGATTAGCTGCTCTTTCTACTCTGGGGTTCTATTAAGCTGCTGTTTTGAGGGAGTGTGTTAAGTTTCTCTTTGAGACTTTGTTTCTTTTATTCTATTTTCTTGCTGTTGTCTAGTTTCCCTTGAAAAAAAGTATTCAGCCCAGAGAAAGCCAAAAAACCAAAGAAAAACAATAATAGTAAAAATAATAGTAACAATTAGAAGAAGAACCATATAAGACCTAGGAAAATGAATATTTAACTCATGAAAGCAGTGCAGAGTAGAGTAATGGGAGTAAAAAGCAGAGTACCAATAATGGAATGGGAAACTCTTTAGAGAAAAATATATAGAATAAATTTAAAGGTCAGAATGCTGAGGAGAGAGGGACAGAGAAAAGAGAAGACAAAATGAAAAAAAAATGTTAGCAAAAGAAATAAAACTGAATAGATGAGATAGAAGTAAAAACCAGAAAAATTGAGGACTAAACAAAGAGAGGTGGAACATAAGAACAATAACATAAATCGGAAGATAGGAAGATGAAGGAAGGAAAAGAGATAGTTTTGGTAGACAAAATCTGTATACACAGAAAAGGGGATATAAAGGAAGAGGAAATGCAACAAACAAGAAACAAACCAGCAGCACCTAATTTAAAAAAATGGGAGGAGAAAGAGGAAAGAAAAACAAGAAAAGAAAAAAACAAACACACACACAAGGAAGTAGTCAAACAAAAACTAAAGAAATCATATACTGTTCATCCTTCAGTGCCTGGCTTGCTTCACTCAACATAAGGTCTTCAAGATTCATCCACGTTATTCCGTGTAAGTCCATTGAGGGTGGTGGGCCACACTTGTGGGAGATGTTTGTGTGGGATATGTTGGGAGGTGTGGGAGGTGGGCAACATGGGAATCCCAGTGGGTTCCATGTAATACTTTGGGTATCTAAGCACCTTTTAAAATATATTTATATATATATACGTAAATAACATTTTTGTAAGCAAATGCACATATATGGATATATATTTGTATATCATTTTGCAAATGTTGGTATGTATTGTGAAAATTTTGATTTTTACCCACAATAAAAATTAAAAAAAAGAGGGAATTTGTCAAATTAAAAAAAAAAAAAAAAAACCTAAAGAAAAACAGCTTTCCTTCTTAGGCCCCTGAAGGGCTTCTCAGGCTGTCAGTGTTCATCAATTACCATGCAACCTGACCTCTGCAGGTTTTGAAGCAGTTTTAACAAGTAAACTAAGTTAAATTTTAATAAAAGAAGTAACCTATTTTTAAAGAAGAATAAGAGAACCAAGAGAAGCTAATACTAAAATAATGTCTATATTTTCCTTGTTTTAAAGTATCAGCTGGATGTTTGATATCCCAGTGGATCATTACTCTAAGAAGAGGCAGGAGTTGAACTAGGGCCCTCATATATTCAAAGCAGAAAACCCTTCTACTGAGCTAAACTTTCTTGTTTGGTCAGTTAGCTCTGGAAACAGCTATCCAGTCACTTTCCCTCAGGTAGGTTTGACTCTTTGCAGTTACATTGATTCCTGCTGCTTAGGAGTCTGTCCCTGTCCCCTTTCTATTCTTATTGCTTTCTCTCCCTAGGCAGCAGGACACAATAGCCTGTGTGAGGGGATTCCCCCTCATCTCTCCCCGTCAGGTTGAGTTCCATTTTGAAATTCAAATGGGACCCTGGTGATTGAACCCACTGCAGAGAAATGCCTCTCGACTCTCTTCCAGACAACCCCCTCCTCCCAAGGGACACTAAATTGGCCCTTGGAAGCTTATTAAGCACTTCATATTGCCTACCTCCCTTAGGGGGGTTCAAATTTTGATAATTTTCAGTATGGGACTAATCAATTGCCTGACTCTGTCCTTTCCAAGGGCAAGTTTCAGTATCCCAGGGTGTTTAGGTAAATCAGGCTGCCTCAGCATATTCACCTCTCCCCTCTTCCTGGTGCCACCTTGAGCCAATTGGCATGCTTCTCAAAACTCAAAGGGGGTCCAGGCAACCAATTCCACCAAAGAAAAACCCCTCTCCACCTTTTGCCAGAACTGTCCCACTCTCAAAGAACTCTCCTTCCCACTGGCTGGCCAGCAATGAGAATTAGGTCTCATAGCAGCTTTTTGCCTTGAGGGTGGGTTAGCTGTCCAGTTTCCAGCCACAGGGACCAGAAGCTCATGGTTTTACCTTTAGCAATTTATCTCTTCATCCAGCTCCCTCTAGATAGATACACTGAAGGCCCTGCTCTGTGGATTTCCAAAATAGCTCACTCTGGCAGGATCTTGCCCCCACTCAGCCATTTTTTGTGAGAGAGATGGTGAGTGCCCTGTTAAACTGACACCATCTTGCTGTTCCTTCTCCCCAAGTTCTTAATTCCCAATATTTAATGTTTAAGAATGATTCCTCAAATGCCAAGAAAGCTTGGCAAGAGAAAAAGAAAAACCAGGGTAGTGTTGTGTCCTAGGAAACCAGGAAATGATGGAATGTAGAGGAAATTGTTGAGGAATCATGTAAGATTAAAAAGCATTCAGTATATGTAGAGATATTTAAAAACTTGCCTATCAACAGTAGTGAACTTAAGGTGAGAAGATGTAAATTTAACTGGAGGATGTTTTGAAGTGACAGGAGATTAAGATAGAAATTTAAATTCTCTTCTTTAAATAATATTTGCTAAAATGCATAAGAAAGTGAAGTAAATGGGGGAAATAAACAAAGACTTCAATAAAACTTAAAGTTTTAAGAAATTTTCTATCATAGGGAAAATGTATGAAAATTGATAGTACTTATAAAATGAGAATTGAATGAGTCTGGCTCACATCTGAATTTATGGAGTACTCAACAGAATTGAAACTGTTGATGAGAGTGATGCCAAATAGATTCTGAGGAAGGTTCCACAGGAAAGGAGTACTTTCATTTCTCCCAAAGCTAAACTACCCAATGTCTTCTTCTCTGGTCAAATGCTTACTATAATTTTCTTATATTTATAAAAAGAAAAACAGTTGATAACTCTAATCTGAACTACATTCCAGCTTATACACCCTGAATAAATGTACACTTAACCTAATCAGGACTTGTTTAATTTCATTGGATTTACTAGACTGAATTTTAAACCCTCATAAAATGGAGAATAAAGAGATATTTCCTATTACATAAGGTCATTTACAAATACTTTTATTCATTCAATAAATAGTCTTGAAAGATTTCTTTGAACAGGGAAATTCCTACCTCCTGCAGTTATAGCAGAGTACAGGACACATAATCTATGGATTGAGAGCTATAACTCTATGGAGAAACTTGGAAGTGAAAATAAAGGGAAATGGCCCAATATGAAATTTTGAAATAGCTATAAATGATGTGACAAAATATAACATATTATTAAGTTGAGGAAATGAAGAGGGTTGTGATAAGATAGAGGCCACATAGTACTCTCCAGGTTAGATTAAAGATCCTTACTGTCAGTAGGAAAATGGGAAGCCAATTTTATACCAAAGTTTTCTTTTTGTAGGGGGAAAATAAATTATAATTTAAGGACCATGGAATATGTGCTTCATAATTTTATTTCCTTCTCTATCAGAATTGAAAGTTATATTTGAGTGGGATTCAAATTTTTTACAATTCCCTAAATTTAGTTTTGTTTTGCATGGATATAGTTGCAGATATTTACTAGAAAATATAAGTGTGATTAAAATTAGACTTTGGGGGGGATATCAATTACTTATTCCTTTGCAAGGATTGTATTTCCAGTCCCTAAAAAGACACAGTTTTTGCTGTCTTCCTCCAACATTTCAACCATTGAAAACAAAGATTCAAAAATACATAATGGACAATAATTTTATTTTATAATATTTTGACCTTTGAGTATCATCTTTGGAGAAATGGGTAATCAAATACTTTGCTCATTTTTAATTGAATTGTTTGTTGATGTAAGAATTATTTTTCTAATCTGAATATTAAACTTATTTTAGTTTTCTGAAAGCTCCTGGGGAGAATATACCAGAAATGGGGTAGCTTTTATAATGGGAATTTTTTAGGTTAAAAGCTTATAGCTCTGAGGCTGTGAAATGTCCTAATTGAGGCATTGTCAGAGATGCTGTCTTACTGAATATCAATTGCTGGTGATCCTGGACTCCTGCCATGTGGCAAGACACAATGGCAGTTTTGCCAGTCTGGGTCTCTGGATTGCTGCAAGCTAATTTCTAAAGAAGCTCAGCTATGGATGATCTTACTTGTGATTCACCTCTCCCTTCTCCACTGGGCTACCACTCTTTAAGCCTCTGTGCTGTATTGATTCCAGTCTCTGGGCCTGGGACCTCTCTTTCAATCTCTTCAGGGTTTTTTTTGGTCTCTGCCTCCTTTTTCTGTGTGTCTCTGTTCTTTCAGTCCTCTGTTTATAAAGGACTCCAGCAAGAGAACCAAGACCCACTCTGGGTTATGCCTCACAGAAGTAATTTTATCCAAGGCCCCCAATCTGAATCCATTCCAATCAAAGTGTTCCACACCCACAGAAATGGATTAGGTCCAAAAACATGATCTTTTCTGTGATCCACAAAAATCTCAGACTATCACCTCTCACCTTCTAGATCCTGAAAATATATGTACTTTGATATGCAAAATACATTCAATCCATCACAATATTTCAAAAGGCTTATGTCATTTCAGTAACAATGCTAAGTACACAATTTCCTAAAAATCAATTATAGGTTTGCCATCTGTCTTGGTGCAAAGTTCCCCTCTGGCTGTAGACCTGTGAATCTTAGAAAACAAGCTATCAGCTTCCAATATATAGAGACAGTCACAGGATAAACTTTTCCATTACTATCAGGATAAATTGGAAGGAAAGAGTTGTAATGTATCCCAAACAATTCTGAAAGCCTGCAGGGCATACTTCATTAACTTTCAAAGTCTGAGAGTCATCTAAAGAAAAATTCTGTCTTCTCCTTGAGTCCTCACAGGCCCAAATCCCTCTGTGCAGTGGGGTAGTGATCCAAATTTCTCCAGCCTCCAGCTGAATGTGCTCTACCATCTCAAAACCCTGAAATGGCAGCACTCTCCCTGAACTACAGGGCAGAAGACCCACCCTCTTCCAATGCTGGGGCAAACTCACACTTTCTGCACACATGGTTGGGGACCCTTTCTTGGACTGAGAAGATCCAGTCCTTAGCTTCCATGCTTTTGCCCTTAAAGTCATTTTTCCTTCAGTCTCTCCAGTTTCTGTCCTTTTTGTTCCAGTTGACAGTGGTTTCATTCATACAGATCTCACAAAAAACTTGGTTTATCATGCAGGAGACAGATTTTCAAGCCATCAGATAATAAGACTTTTCACACAACCTTCCTGGATAACTGCATTTACAATACTCACACTAAGAAGACTGGCTCATTCCATTTTCTGTTAAATCCTTATGTATGTTTCTATACTCTGGAGACTCATTTTCTGGAAACTTGTATTTATCAAGCCATCAATTTCCAGTTTCTTTATGCCCAGGATTTCAGTTCTCTTCTTTTACCTTTCATCTTATATTTTGTTATAAGCTGCAAGGAGAAGCTAGGTTGCACAATCTACACTTACTTTGGAAATCTTCCCAGCTAAATATCCACAATCAACACTTTCAAATTCTGTCTTCTATCTAACATCAGGAGTCAGTTTTGCCAAGTTGTCTGCCACTTTAAAGCAAAGATCACCTTCCTTCTAGTTTGCAATGACACAGTCATCATTTCTGTCTAAGTCTTCATCAAAAGTCACTTTAGGGAAGTAGATGTGGCTCAAGCAATTGGGCTCCCATCTACCATATAGGATATGGACAGTTTGATTCCCAGGGCCTCCTGGGATGATGCAATAAAAAGAGAGACAGAGAAGAGACAATAAGAGATGCAGCAGGCCAGGGAGTTGAGGTGGTACAAGAGATTGAGAACATCTCTTCCATTCCAGGTGGTCCCAGGATTGGTTCCAAGTGCTGCCTAAAGAGAAGACAAGCAGACAGAGAAGAACACACAGTGAATAGACACAGAGCAGACAGTGAGCACAAAAGCAATGAGGTGGAGGGAAATAATAAATAAATAAAATGATTTTGTAACCAATAAACAAGTTTTTAAAAGTAGCTTTAGTGTCCATATTTCTGTGAACAGTCTCTTTAAAGCATTCAAGAACTTTTCTATCAAGCTTTACACAATTCTTCAAAATCTAACCTCTACTCAATTACAAAACTGTTCAAATATTTTGGATATTTACATAGCAGTGGCACCCCACTTCTGGTAACAATTTCTGCTTTAGTTTGCTAGGAGATGCTGGGAATATTTCAAAAGTGGGTTGGCATTTAAAATGGAAATTTATTAGCACAAAAGCTTACAGTTCTGAGGCTGTGAAATGTCCATATGAGGCATCATCAGAGATGCTTTCTCACCAATGGTGAGCTTTGCTGATTATGGTCTCCTGCCAAGTGGCCAGACACATGAAGCTGTTTGCTTCTCTTCTGATTCTCATTGCTTCAGTTTCTGGCTTCTCCACCTGTAGCTTCATTTCTCTCACATTGCTCTCTGAGATCCTGGGTTCCTTCTCTCCATCTCCACAGTTTCTTCTTGGGTGTCTGCTGCTTTTAGTCCTCTGTAAAGGACTCCAGTAAGAGGATCAAGATGCACACTGAGTCATGTAATCCAATCAAGGGTCCCCAGAGAAGTAATCCCATCAAGAGTTCTGGCACAAAATAGGTTTACATGTACAGAAATGGATAAGTTCTAATGACATGATCTTTTCTGGAAAAGCACAAAAAGCTTGAAATTGTCACAGTGCTGGATTTTGTCAAATTTCTATTCTGAATCTATTGAGATAATCCTGTAGTTTTTCTCCTTGATTCTATTTATTTAGTGTGTTACATTGATTGATTTTTGATTGTTGAACAATCCCTGCACTCCTAGTTCAATATCACTTTGTCATAAATATTTTTATTGTGCTATTGGATTCAGTTGTTAGTATTTTTTAAAGGATTTTTGCCAGTATATTTTTAAGGGGAATTGATCTGTAATTTCCTTTTATTGTTATGACTTTACCAGGCTTTGGTAACAGAATAATGCTGGCCTCATAGAATGAATTAGAAAGTGTTCCATACTCTTGAATTTTTTGGAAGAGTTTGAAAAGTATTTGTATCAATTCTTCTTTAGTGTTCAGTACAATCTGATTCTACACTTTTCTCTGGTGGAAGGGTTTTTTGATTGATTTAAACTCTGTACTTCTTAAAGGTTTGTTGTTTTCTATTTCCACTTGAGTTAATTTTGGTAATTTATGTATTTCTATGAATGTGCCCATTTATTCCTCAATTTAGTTTGTGGGTGTTGTTCATAATATTCTCTTACTATCTTTGTGATTCTGTAAAGTGAGCAATAATATTACCATTTTCTTTCTATTTTAATTATTTACATCTGTCTTAGTTAGCCAAAGGGATGCTGATGCAAAGTACCATAAATCTGTTGGATTTTATAAAGGGTATTTAATTTGGGTAGAAGCTTACAGTTTCAAGGCCCTAAAGAGTCCAACTTAAGTCTGATTTCCCACCCAAAGTCATTTGCCATGTCTTGAAACAAGATGGCAGGTGATGTCTGTGAGGGTTCAGCCATCCTCTTTCTTCTTAAGGTTCCATGGGCCCAGCTTCTTCCAATCACATCTGTGGTCTGGAGGGCTCATTTTTTTCTGGGCTTTCTCAGCTGCTCAGGGCTCTTGTACCTTCAGCAGCAAACAATCAGGTGAATGGCTAAGCTCACCCCAGAGCTCCAGAGTCAAAACTAAGTTGTCACATCTACAGTGTCTTATGTGTCTTGTTCTATATATCTTCTTGAGTGAGTGTCCAATTTTGTAGCCCACCAAGGGGAAAGGGACTCAACCCTGAGTTACAGCCTACTGAAGTCATCAAAAAGCCCCAATCTTAACATAATTTAATCAAAGACATCTCAGCTAAAACTAATACAAAGTGTATCACACCCAGAAGAATAGATTAGTTTACAAACAATCTCATTTTGGGGTTCATAAATAATTTCAAACTGCCACAAAATATTTTCTTTTTTTCAGACTAGTTCTCAATTGTTTTTCTATCACTTATTTCTTTTTCTAATAGTTTTTCTAATTAAAAAGTACTTTAGGTTACATAAAAAATATAGGGGATTCCCATATGCCCCACTCCCTACCACTCTCATACTTTCCTAAATTAACAACATCCTTCATTAGTGTGGTACATTTGTTACAATTGATGGACACACATTGGAGCATTACCAATAAGTGTGAGTTATATTTTACATTATAGTTTACGTTCTTCCCCACACAACTTTGTAAGTTATGACAAAAATATAATGGTATATATCCATCATTATAATGTTATTTAGGACAAGTCCAATGTCCTGAAAATGCCCCTATATTACAACTGTTTTTAACTCTCTCTCCCCTCAGAACCTCTGTTGCCCACTGCCTCCACATCATTGATAATAGTTTTCCCATTGCTAAAATGACAAGTCTATAGAAGAATAACTATAAGTCTACTCTAGTCCAAAGTTCATTCCCCAATCATGGAGATACTGGAATGGTGATGCCCACTCTGCCTCTAATTGAGAGTGGGCTTATATCCCATGGTCAGATGGATGGGCCTAACTTGCTTGCCATTGCAGACACTCTCTGTTCCTTGGGATGAGTGTTGTCCATCATCATCTCTTTGATAACTGTCCTGGATGGGTCCAATGAACTTGAGAATAGAAGTTGCAACTCTGTTGACACTCAGAGCCCAACTGGCACATGGATCACCCAAAGAATTAAGTCTCTTGGATACTCACACATCAAGTCTAGAACTAACTGTTAATTCAAATAGAAGGTGCAGAAGAGCCATGTGTAGGGGAAACACAAATGAGTCCAACTATGTCACACTGTGCAGTGTAGATTCCAAAATAGGGCCCACTGGTAGGGCACCAAATTCCTTAGATGTCTTCCCTGTCTATAGTATCTAGATGTCTCTAGAGCCCTCAGAAGCCCTGATATTTGTGGCAATATTTACTATGGCAGTCAATGAGATCCTGCTGAGATGTGCATAAATGTAACCTCTGGAATGACCTCCTGATTCACTTTGAAATCTCTTAACCATAAAAACATATGGTGATTCTAGCAATGGAAGAAATTATAACAATGAGGTGAAGACAGTGGCCACTAGACACTTTTGGGGCAGGGAGGGGATGAGCAGTTGAAATACAGGGGCTTCTTTGGGATTTGGAGGTTGTCCTGAGTACCTTTGTGGCAACGGATGTAGGCCATTTTAAAATAACACATACCACTAAGAACTGTGTGGGAGAGAGTGTTGTCTACGGGGTGAACTGTGGTCTATGGTTAGTGGCAAGGCCCCAGGATGTGTAAGTCCATTGAGGGTGGTGGGCCACACTTGTGGGAGATGTTTGTGTGGGATGTGGTGGGAGGTGTGGGAGGTGGGCAACATGGGAATCCCAGTGGGTTCCGTGTAATATTTTGGGTACCTAAGCACCTCTTAAAATATATTTATATATATATACATAAATAACATTTTTGTAAGCAAATGCACATATATGCATATACATTTATATATCATTTTGCAAATGTTGGTATATATTGTGAAAATTTTGATTTTTACCCACAATAAATATATATATATACACATGCAAAAAAAAAAAAAAAAACACATTTGTATTTATACTTTCTCCCTTTTGGTTAAGGTCTTTTGCCAGGTACATTGCTAGTTAGTGCTTGGTAATAATCCCACAGTGAGAGGAAGGCTCTTTCCCAGGAGTCATGTCCCACACTGGGGGAAAGGTAATGCATTTACATGCTGAGTTTGGCTTAGAAAGAGGCCACATCTGAACAAGGAGGCTTTCAGGAAGTAAATTTTAGGAAACATAGAATACTAGGCTAAGGTTCAATTTCAAAAGAAAAGTTTCATAAGTGCAGTCATAAATATCAAGGGCCTGTCATGATGGCCCATACTTCTTCATTAGGCACTGCCCCTGTACTCAGGGTCCTGTTGCTGTCCCATTAGATAATGTGACAGAGCTCCCCAGGATGGGAATTTGATGTTATTTTGGTTATTGTGTGGATCTCCACCCACCATGAAAATGCCACATGAACTATTGAACACATTTGTATGCCTTAGAGGTATGCCCGAGGTGAACCTCCTCCCATGCATCCCCCATCACTGACACCACACACCAATGATATTCCCTTTCAACAGTTGTGACCCTTCTGTGTTACAAATCATTTCTTCAAAAATGAAACCAATAAAAAAACCAACTAAAATTAATGAGGAGATGAAATAATAATGATAGTTTTAAAATAACAAATAAAATACAAAAAATGCAATAATTAAAAAAATAAAAAATATTTTTGACATTCTGTCTTTCATCACTGTAAGATCTATTGTCCTGTACTTCATTGACAATTTCTTCTGTATATTCCCCAAGTGTCTTATTTTTCTTTATTTTATCTTCAAAGAAGCTTTAGGTTACAGAAAAGTCATGTGCAGAATATAAGGGATTCTCATATACCCAACAACCTCCCCCTTTCCCCCTCTCCCCTATTGATAACATTTTACATATGGATGGCACATTTGTTAGGATTGATGCACAAATATTGAAGAATTGCTACTAACCATGGTCAATGATTTACATTATGGTTTACATTTTGGAGAGTACACTTTTATAAATTTTGACAAAATTTAAAATGACCTGTATCCATTATTTTAAAATCAGGCAGAACAATTCTAATGCCCTAAAAATGCCCTATTTTCCAACTATTCTTTTCTTCCCTCTCCTCCCCTCAGGACTTGTGGTGACCACTAAGTTTCACTTTTTGAAAAATAAGATTCATAGTTACTTGCAATAATATTGAGGGCTTGACATATTCATCTGTTTTCTTTTATTAGTCCCTGCCTATGTTCTCGACAGACTCTTGCCTCTCTGTTTGAATAGGTAGCAGGACTCCTCAGGATGGGAGTTTAGTATTTTCTTGGTTAATATGTGGGTCTACACCCACTGATATAACACAGTATAACAATATGAACACTTACATTTTCCATAGAAGCCTGCCCCAGGTTTTCCCTGTTCTTTATGCTCCCCATAACCATACCGTATACCAGTAACCCTCCCATGCCATCTTGCAGAAAGAACATTCCCAAATTTGTAGTTTTAACCACAGACCTGCAAATCCCCCAGAGTTCGCTAGCTCCTTCCCCAACCCTCCCCTCCCCCCGACAGTTTCATGGACAGTCCACATCACCCACTATCCTACACTCTTCACAGACCAGGCCTGCTGAAACCAACAGCATCACTACACAACTATCATGCCCATCCATTCCACAGCTACAACCTTCCACTTTATCTTAAATTTTGCCCATATGGACATTGGCTAACAAACTTCTACTCCCTTTCTTTGTTCTGGAAACCTGTCTTCCAGACTCTAGCTCTGTAAGTCTTCTCAATTTGCTTAATTCATATCAGTGAGGTCATGTAATATTTGTCCTTAAGTGCCTGGCTTGCTTCACTCAAAATAAGATTCATCCATGTCATCCCATGTGTTAATACTGCATACCTTCTTACAACTGAGTAATATTCCAATGCATGTATATACCACAGTTTGCTTAGCCATTCATCTGTTGATGGACATTTGGGTTGTTTCCAACTATTGACAACAGTGATTAATTCCACTATGAACATTGGTGTACACATATTTGTTCTTGTCCCTGTTTTCAATTCTTCAGTGTATATACGCAGAAGTGGGACTGATTGATCACATGGCAGTTCTATAGTTAGCTTCCTGAGGAACCACCAAACTGTTCTCCACAATGGTATACCATTCTACATTCCCACCAGCAGAGGATGTTCCCTTTCCTCCACATCCTCTCCAACACTTGTAGTCATCTTTTTTCTAATAGCTGCCAGTCTAATGGGTTTAAGATGATATCTCATTGTAGTTTTGATTTGCATTTCCCTAATAGCTAGTGATGTTGAGTATCTTTTCATGTGCTTTTTTTTTTTTTTTTGCCATTTGTATATCTTCTTTGGAGAAGTGTCTATTCAAATCACTTGTCCATTTAAAAAAATTTTTTTGTCTTTTTATTTTTGAGATATAAGATTTCTTTATATATGATGGATATTAGGCCCCTATGAGATAGATGGTTACCAAATATTTTCTCCCATTTAGTTAGCTGCCTTTTCATTTTCTTAACAAACTCCTTTGAGGTGCAAAAGTTTTTAATTTTGAGTAAGTCCCATTTATCTATTGTTTTTTTCAATGATCAGGCTTTGGTTGTAAAATTCTTGCAATCATTTCCTATGACAAGATCTTGTAGATGCTTCCCTGTGTATCTTCCAAGATCTTTATGGTCTTGGTGCTTATATTTAGATCTTTGAACCATCTTTGGTTAATTTTTGTATAACAAGTGAGATGATGTTCTTCTCTCATTCTTTTGGATATGGATATCCAGTTCACAATGCACCATTTGTTAAAGAAGCCATTCTCTCCCAGTTGAGTGGGCTTGGTGGTCTTGTCAAATATCAGTTGACCATATACTTGAGGATCTATATCAGAACTCTCAGTTCTGTTCCATTGGTCAGTATGTCTATCCTTTTGCTAACACCATGCATTTGTGATCACTGTAGGTTTGCATTATGTTTAAAGTCAGGTAATGTGGTTTCTCTGATTTCATTTTCCTTTTTCAACATGTCTTTGTCTACTTGGAGCCCTTTGCTCATCCAAATAAATTTCATATTTATCTTTTCCAATTCAATAAAACATGCTGTGGTAATTTTTATTGGGACTGTGTTAAATCGGTAAATCAGTTTGGGTAAGATAGACATCTTAACGATGTTTAGTCTACCTATCTATGAACAGAGAATATTTTAACATTTATTTAAGTCTTCTTTGATTTACTTTAACAGTGTTGTGTATTTCTGTGTACAAGTCCTTTACGTGTTTAGTTAAATTCATTCCTAGGTATTTGATTCTTTTATTTGCTACTGTAAATAGGATTTTGACCTTGATTTCCTACTCAGTTTGATCATTATTGGTGTACAGAAATGCTACTGATTTTTGCACATTGATCTTATAACCTGCAACTTTATTGAAGTCATTTATAATCTCTAGAAGCTTTTTTGTAAGTTTCTCAGTGCTTTCTATGCATAGGATCATGTCATCTGCAAATACTGAAATTTTTACTTCTTCCTTTCCAATTTGGATGCCTTTTCTATCTTTTTCTTGCCTACGTGCTCAAGTAAGTACTTCTAAAACAATGTTAAATAAGAGAAGTGACAGTGCAAATCTTTGCCTTGTTTCAGATCTTAGAGGGAAAGCTTTTAGTATTTCACCATTAAATATGATGACATCTGTGGTTGTTTCACATATACGCTTTATCGTGTTCTGGAAGTTTCCTTCTATTCCTATCTTTTCAAGTATTTATCAGGAAAGGGTCCTGTATTTTGTCAGCTACTTTTTCTGCATCTATAAAGTTGATCATGTGATTTTTTTTCTTTCAATCTGTTAATGTGGTGTATTACATTGATTTTCTTATGTTGAACCATCCTTGCATATCAGGGATGAAACCCACTGGGTCATGTTGTATAATTCATTTGAGGTGTTGTTGAATGCAATTAACAAGTATGTTTTTGAGAATTTTAACATCTAGGTTCGTAAGAGAGATTGTGCTACATTTTTCCTTTCTTGTGGCATCTTTCTGTGACTTTGGCATTAGGGTGATGTTGGCATCACAGAATGAGTTAGGAAATGTGCCCTTCACTTCAATTTTTGGGAAATGTTTAAGCAGTATTGGCATTCATTCTTTCTGGAATGTTTGTTAAAATTCACCTGTGAAAGCATCTGATCCTGGGCTCTCTTTAGTTGGGAGATTTTTGATGACTAATTCTATCTCATTAGTTTTAATTGCTCTATTGAGTTCAATTTTTTTCTTTCATCAATGTAGGCTGCCTATGTGTTTCTAAGAATTTGTCAATTTCCTTTAAATCATTCATCTTGTGGGCATACAATTTTTCAAAGTATCCTCTTAATAATACTCTATTTCTGTGAGGTCAGTGGTGATATCCCCTTCCTCATTTCTTATTTTATGTTTTTGAATCTTCTCTCTCTCTCTCTCTCTTTTGTTATTCTATCTAAGGATTTGTCAATTTTATTAATCTTCTCAAAGAACCAGCTTTAGGTTTTGTTTATTTTTTCTAGTGTTTTATTATTTTCAATTTAATTCAGCTCTGCTCTAATCTTTGTTATTTCCTTCTTTCTACTTGCTTTGGGATTAGTTTGTTGTTCTTTTCCTAATCCCTCCAGGTGTGCATTTAGGTCTTTGATTTTAGCTCTTTCTTTTTTAATATAGGCATTTATGGCTATGAATTTCCCTCTCAGCACTGCTTTTACTGTATTCCATAGGTTTTGATATACTGTGTTGTAATTTTCATTCATTTCAAGGTAGTTACTGATTGATTTCTTTTGCAATTTCCTTCTTGACCCACTGATTGCCTAAGAATGTGTTGTATAAAAACAGAAAACTACAAGAGCTGGAGAGGATATGGAGTAATAGGAATACT
The DNA here is from genome assembly GCA_026826555.1 of Tolypeutes matacus. Taxonomy (NCBI): domain Eukaryota; kingdom Metazoa; phylum Chordata; class Mammalia; order Cingulata; family Chlamyphoridae; genus Tolypeutes; species Tolypeutes matacus. Next base: position 172,867 of record JAKSZT010004404.1, read on the forward strand.
CCTTCACTCTTGATGGGAATTCAGGATGGTGCAGCCATTATGGGAGTCATGTTGGCAGTACCTAGAGAAGCTGAGTATAGAACTGCTGTATGATCCAGCAGTCCCATTATTAGGAATATATTCAGAATAACTATAAAAAAGCACATGATCTAACTTTTGCACACTGATGCTCATAGTGACATTATTCTCAATTGCTAAAATATGGAACCAGCTTAAGTGACCATCAACTGATGCATGACTAAACAAAATATGGTATGTACATACAATGGAATCCTATTCTTTTGTAAGAAGAAATGAAATTGAGATACATATTACAACATGGATGAACTTTGTGGATATTGTGTTATGTGAGATAAGCCACACCAAAAAAGTAAAATATTCTATGGCCTCACCAATACGAACTGAATATGATGAGTAAACTCAAGAAGATAAACTCTAGACTATGGGTTAATAGGACATAGAGTGCAGGTTGAGAATGGGAGCTTATGCTCAAGGCATATAGAATTTTTAATAAGGTTTAATGTAAAAGTATGGAAATGAATGGAGTTGATTCTAACACATTTTAATAAGAATAACTAACAGTGCTGATTTATAAATGAGCTTGTAGCTGAAAGGTGTAGTCTGTGATGTAAACATCAATTGAAAGGAAGTGAGAGAATAATCTAGGGTATGTATAACATAGTGATTCCGGAAGTAGATGAAGATTGTGATTAATTGTATAAATATAAGAATGTTATTCTTTTATAAAATGTTAAAATATGGTGATATATGGGAATATTAAAACATATATTATAGTCAACAGTTACATTGCAATATTTTTGCAGCAACAGTGAAGAAGATATATAAATTCTAAGAGACAACTATAGAAGGTATAGAGGATATGGGATTTTTCCTTTTGTAATAATGAAAGTGTTCTAAAATTGTGGTGATGACAGCACAACTTTGTGATGAAAATGATAGCCACTGATTGTAAACACTGAATGGATTGTGAAAAACATTGGACTGTATAACACAGGGAATCCAGTGGTGGAAGATGGACTGTGGTTAACAGGAAAAATATGAGAACATCCTCTCATGGTCTATAACTAATGTGTCATACTATTACAGGCCAATAATAATTGGGTGAGTTGAGGAAAAATACACCAAATGTGAGATATGGGCTATAGTTAGTGGTAATATTTTGACAATGCTATTTCATAGTTTGTAACAAATGTTTCACAGCAATGCAAGGTGTTGGTGGGGTGATGCCTGGGAGCCCTGTATTAAGATATGTAGGGTTTTTCATAAGTGCATGACTTTTACTCTACACATGTTGTTTATGTGTGTTCATGTATGAATAATATATTTCAATGAAATTTTGTTTAAAAAAATAAATAACCTGTGTGTAAGCAATGCACACATTTCTAAGCTTTCTGGAAGCCCATGCAAAATGGGTCAGGTGGATGCAGGACGGCCATATTGCTCAGGGAAGGAAGATGAGTCCTGCAAGACCTGGCTGTGAGTGGTAGTCTTATGTCTAAACTGAGAAGTTCTTTTCAGAAACTAGACCCACTTGCTCAGCAAAAGAACAGCAGCCATACCAAGCTCTACCCTGATAAGGTACACAGAGGGGCACTCCAAATGCATACTGATCCCCTCACAAATGGGTGAAATATCATTTTTTCTCTGAGGGCCTTCAGATCATGAAAAATGCTATCCCACTTCTGAGCACCTTCCTTACAGCCTCTCACTGCAATTTCTTTCTTCTGTAAGGGGTGAGTTGCCCTTACTTACCAGGTACTCCAATACCACTAGAGTCCTTCAACATGGAGATCTTGGCACCACTTCCCCAAGAAGACCCTCCATGGGAATTTGGCTTTGGAGAAAATCCTGCTTCCAATCATGCTGACTGGGGACGGCTCCAGTGTTTTCAGGTACCCTCCATGGGAGTCAGAATCCCCAGAACTCAGGGTCAACATTGGAGCCAACAAGTATCTAGAGAAAAGACATCCAGATGGTGTGAAGCCACCAACAGGACCTCCTGTAAAAGATCAAAGAGGACACAGCTCCAAGCTGAGCAAGGGTTGTTGGTGTCATACTGGTGAAAACATTTCTGAAGCTTTTGTACCTGGATAGTCCCTGGGTAGTGTGGTGCAAATGCTGAGGGCCTGGTAAAAGCAAGTCATAGGGAACATAGTCTCTGCTGTTGATGGCTCTGTGGAGAGGACATTGTTGTCTCCAGTGATGAACACTTGGGTTGAGGCAGTTGACATCTCTGGTTGCCAGTTTGCTGGAGAGGGGCTTTCACAGGTGTCTATCCACTGGGGACTGGTTAGGACCAGAGGGTCTTGGCTAAAATAGTATACTCCTGGGCCACAGGGTCAGGATTCGTTTTAATTAAACCTCCAGCTGTGGGATTCACACATTTCTGTTAAGGTATTGTGAAGTTTGTCAGATTTAGCCCTCTCTTGTAGGTACCATTTCCATTTTACCATTGACGTCTTTATTGTCTTTGCAGAACTTCTGCTGGGAATTATCTCTTACCCATGTCATTATAGGAATCTATGTAAACAAAGTGACTGGTTGTGGCCCTGTAAACAAATCCGTCTCTATAAGATACCAATAAGCAACCAGGAACTGCCCATTCTAATGGAGCTTATTGGGCAGCACAGAAGACAGCCTCTTAGCCCCCAAACCCATAAGGAGCTATTGTTTGCATGCTTATTCCAAGGAAACCAAGATGCATATGAAGAGGTAGCCAAGGCCTCTAATCTAAAACCTGCACATAGAGGAATAATGGTCATGGCTTGGAAAACAGGCTGTTGTGTCAATTCTAAGAAACATTGATGGGCTTTCCCTAGTGTAAAGCAGAAGATGTGTTTGGAATTTTGTACATGGGCTGTAATGAGAGTGAGTGGGTATTGGCACTGGCTAAAATATGTTGGCCCAATCAACCACAACAAAATAATTGCCTGAAATCCTTTTCTATTAATTACAAGACTTTTGTAAAAGGAGTTTTATGGGCTGGTCTTGTCCTCTAAGGTTGGTACTTTGAGGGTTAATTGCCTTTCATTTGTGCTGGCTTTAAGATTAGATTAGGATCTGCAAATAATTGTGCAAAATTGCATCATGAGATACAAGGTGAAAGGTGTACTGGAAGATAAGTTTAGAGTGGCTAGGCAGTTATTTTATAGCTGGCCAAGGAGTCTATATTTTACGGACAATGTGGAAGCTTGGGATGCTTTTAAGTGAGGGAAAAGATGGATGAGAATTCCTTTAGGAAAATAATCTGTCAGCTCTGTAGAAGAAGAGTTAGAGTGGAACAAGACTGAAAGCAAAGGGACCAAGATGGAGGCTGTTGCATTTGTTCAAATTAAAGCAAAGTAACATGGGCAACATTGATGCAGAGGAAGAGAGACGAGAGGAGGGTGTTATATTAAAAAGAGATGTAGGTGGTAAAAATACTCAATGGGACAACTAGATGTGGGGATGAAGGACAAAAAAGTATCTGAGGTTATTCTCATATTTGGAATTTTGGCAACTGAGCTGTATATTCATTGAGGTCCAGAATATAGCAGGAGAAATAGTTTTGCAGGAGACAAAAGTTCTAAATCTAAATTAGAAACTGAGGTGGAAATTTTCAATGGGCCATTAGTTAAATGCCTGATAAATGTTCAAAATATTTCCAGGCTGGGGCTTTCACTCTTTATGTGGAAAGAAAAGCCATGATTGTGCAGGGGGTGGGTAGTGGGAAAAGTGAGTAGAGTGAGAATAAGAGGATAATGACAGAACCTGATGGAACACCACCCTTTAATAGAATGAAGGAAGAAATCTCGAAAACAAGCTGAGAAAGAAGGGACAAAGAAGTTGGAGGAGAAATTAGAAGAGAGTAGGAGCAAAGGGAAGGGAGAATGTTAAAAGAAGAAAGTGGTCAATAGTGTTAAATTAAAAGCAGGACAGAAAACTGTTTATTCTTTTGTTAATGAGGAGCCCTCATGGGTGACTACAGGTGGAGTAATTAGAGGTTTGTTTGCTTTATTGATCTTCCACTGGCTTTCTGGACACAGAAACACTTGAGAAAATTTTATTGTATATAGAGTGAGTTTATGCAGATAAGTGAACCAAGAAGTGTTTCCCCAGAAATCAGATACCTCCCTCCTTCATATAATTCAGCTCATTCACACATACAAGAATGCAATGTTCAAGGTCATTTTATATGTCAGAGGTCTCAGAAGCCATCCTCCTCCAAAGAGGACTCAATTCTGACTCTTAAAAGTTACAGGCCATTAAAAATCTTTCAAAAAGTTATTAACTTGGATGATGATGGGAGATGAGTGAGGAAGAGAGCTGGCTTTTCCTAAGGTGATAGCTTGCTTTGTTTTTACAATTTCTCTGATTGCATTGTCATCCTGTATCCTGAGGTGTCATGCAGGGGGTGACTCACCTTTGATCTCTATTGTAGGATCACCAGGATGCCCTCAGACCAAAAACCCTGAAGAAGAAGCCAAAGCCATTTCACCAAATTGTTAGCAAAGACCAGAGAGCCAAAAACCCAGATGGAAGTCTTCTTCATCCTTATTAGTAGATGATATTAATGTGTGACACTCTTTGCTGCTTTTGGGCATTCAGTTCATGAAGTTTTGTTTATTTGCATTCTCCTGAAGTTTTAACAAATGTTACCTTGGTCTGTTTTCTTTTGCTAACTCTATCCATTTCATTTACAAAGTGTGGGAAAACCTACTGTTCTCGTGGGCCAATCCTTGCCTACCAGGAACCTGTGCCTAAGGAGTGACTTCTGCTGTGCCTTTGCCTGTAGTCCTTGCCCATTGCTCTACATTAGAGGATTCTTACAAAGGAAGAGAAGCTTGAGGAAGCAAATACTATACAGACAGATTGCAAACCTGGAAATGGCTATTCCTACTTTGACATCCTGTTGTTAAAAGGCAACCCTCCCACCCTGCCTATCACCCCCTCACCCTGACAACACACACAGAGGCAGAAATGAGCACTAGATTTTTAGCACTGAATTTTACTTCAAGTTTTGTTCAAGATTTTAAGTGCTTTGAAGGCAGAACCCATGTTTCTTTGGCAGCTATGTAGAAGATGAATAGGAGAGAAATAAGAGTAAAGGCTAGGGGTGGGGAGACCAAGAAAGAGGCTGTTGTAGTAGCTCAAATTAAAACAAAATCAAACAAAATGATGTGGGTTTCACTAATGCAGAGGAAGAAAGACCAGAGAGGATTGTCATGTAAAATAGATTTTTAAGAGGTGATAACTGGATATAGGGGTGAAGGATGATGTAGCTGGGATAATTTTTGTTTGCTTTTGTTTATCTACTGCCAAGCATTGTGTCTGTCATATATAAACAATAATTGGAACTAGAAAGTCCTACTTCTCTTGAAATAGATCCAGAATAGAGGTGTGGGAGGTGGGCAACATGGGAATCCCAGTGGGTTCCGTGTAATATTTTAGGTAATCTAAGCACCTCTTAAAATATATGTATATATATATATATATATATATATATAACATTTTTGTAAGCAAAAAAAAAAAAAGATATATGACATGAAAAAAAAAAGCATCATTAACTATTATTACAGCTACTATTATGATTACTACTATCACTTCTATTTTTATAGTCTTACAGTTTAGTTGCTGAGTTCTAGCATAAACAATTTCATGAGTCCTACAAGTTCCTGGTTATGGCTGAGTTCTGAGTAGTTGTAGTTGGTTGAGGTCTGATCTGTCTGCACTTCAGTCAATGGTGTATATTCACAAGATAGTTTTTTGTTGTTGTTGATAACTGCTTTTGTAGTGATACAATGTGAGAATTTCCATAGTACATAATATTTTTTATTTCAGTCTAGTAGTAGCCTGAGAATATCAAGATTTAATGGATTCTGTAGATGAAATGTCCCAAATTTCCCTCCCCTCCCCATTGGATGAAAACATTTCTATTTTATGGTTTACACGCTTGCGTAAATGAAGGAAAATTTGCATTTTGAAAGAGCCAAAATACCTGTACAGCAGGTATTATTGAGAGGGTGCAGTAGGAAAGAGAGCAGTTTCTGGAATCAGATTTTCTAGGTTCAAATCTGCTCTACCACTATTAATACCTGTGTGTCTTTGAGAAAATTACCTAACCTTTCTTGCCTCATTAGGTTGTAATGAAATTGAATGAGTTAAAATAATGCCTGGTACAAAATAAGAATTCAAAAGTGTTAGCTATTATTATCAACTCACTGGCAAGTCTAAGTGTTTAGTAAAATATCTTGTTTGGAATCCATGTTTGCAGATAATGATGATGAAAAGGCACCATGCTATAGGGGGAAAATGTTTCTCATTCCTGTTAAATATGTGCAGTTATGGTGTATTCTTCTGAATGTCAATAACATCTTGAGAGTTTGGAGGAGCACAATTTATGGTAGCTGCTATGCTAATGAAAACCTAATAAAATAAAAAAAAAAAAAAAAAAAAAAAAGAAATAGATCCAGAATAAAGTTGTATTTCATGACACCAATTTTAGGAAAGCTAAACCTTCTCCCAGATTTATTTTCCAAGGGGTTCCCCATTGAAAGCCTACATGTTCCTCTTACCAGTTTTGGCAGTCACTTGTTACTTTGGTCCACTAACTTAGCTTTAAACCATTGCTGTCCCCAAATGCCAATTATCATTGTTATCTTATCATGTCTTTCTCTAGGTTTCTGGATCCTCAGATGTGCACAGTTGCTTTCATTTGGTTTTTAAATCACAGGTAATGCCAGGCTGGTTTACAGATTTCTGGTGGAATATCAAGAACAACATGCCAAGTTGAAAATGTACTGTCCCAAGCAGTGGTTACACCTGGAACACATAGACAGTAGTCTCTGAACCTAGAGAGGGTGTTAGCACCTCTCCAATACAAATACCTATTTGTTCCAGGGGAATTTTCAACCACCACACTCTTGATAGGTGTACTAATCAACAATATATTTCCCCAAGCCTGAGAAATTCTAATTTGAATTATACCATTTAAGGGGAATTGATTATTCAATTTACTATATAGAATTTATCTAAATCATTAAGGGCCCAGTCTGGCTTACAATGTACACTTTACCCAAGTATAAATGTCTACAAACCACATTCTACACCATCTGCATTCATTTATTTATTTATTTACTTATTCATTTATCCCCCCCCTTGCTGCTTGTGCTCACTGGGTCAGCTAACCACGCCGTGCGCGGGCTTGCCTTCACCAGGAGGCCCCGGAACGGAACCGGGGCCTCCCATATGGTAAACAGGAGCCCTACTGATTGAGCCACAGCAGCTTCCCTGATCTGCATTCACATTGTAGGGAAATCAGTTTTCTCTGAGAACAATTGTTGGCATTTGCATTATCTATGTGTAACTAAAGGATATGTCCTGGTGATTTTACCCAAACCAAATAGCTGCTTTCAAAAGATTCTAACAATTCACAGAGAGCAGTTTTTCAATTAAAATAAAATTAAAATATTTAAAGATGGTCTTTATTGGTACCCCACTACACAAATATTTATTGAGTTAATAAAGGGATTTTAGAGTCTTGTGATAAAAATTTGCCTTTAATAATTGCTTCTCTTATCTTCTAGGTTGTCTTGTCGCTCACGGTTAAAAGCGGGGCCAGTAGGGTCCTGCGGCCCCAGTTATGTGCAAGCACGTGCTCCGGCGCTGTAACTTAACCCCAGGCGCCATGCGCAGGCAAGAGGAGGGCTCAAAGGCAGCGCTAATAATTGCTTCTTAAACCAATAACAGAGCAAATGGCAAGGACCAGAAGAGTTGACCTAAAATTTTGCATCATCAGTATTATTACGGTTGCTGTTGGTGTTATTTGTAAAACAGTTGGTGGCAGTGTTTGAGCTTAATAGAGATGTTCTTGTGCAACTTCCTCCCTCTCTAATCATATTAATGTGGGGCCCTCTTGCTTCCACTCAGTGGATAGATACTTTACTCAGATGAAGCAGCATGTTCTATGAGCACATGGACCAAGAGCCCAGGAACCATGGTCTCAAAATCTGAATCTCTAACATCTCAATGATCTTGAACAAGTACATATTTTGGAATGAAATGTCCTTATGTAGTCAAAGAATGAGATGACATCTGTCTCATTAGAATATGAAACAAAATAAGCTAATGTTAGACTCAGGGCATTACTTTGTTTATTGGAGTTCCTCTCTTGGGGAACCCTAGGTGCAGCAAAACAGGAGTTTCTGGTACCATGTGGTGTGTCTGTGTGTATGTGTGTGTGTGGTATATGGAAATAGGAATATGGAGCTATGTTTAGGGTCTAGAGGAAAAGGGCTGAGAGGGGAAACTCTACAAGTATTCAAGGGGTGACTTAAAGACCAAGATTTTTTTTAAAACAGTCTTTAAAATAGTTGTGCTACTCCCTACAGACTGGATGCTAAGATTTCAGCAGCTTTAGTCCATGTTCCCCAAATTGTAGACTGTGCTCAACAATCCGAATGTTTTATGAGAAAAAAAAAATTTTTAATTGTGTTGCATGTCGATGGTAATATGATAAATTATAGACTTCTTCTCATTTATATAAAAGATCCCTCATTCTAAGAACCACCACAAATGCCTACATTTTCACTTCTTTTTATGAATTTAATTTTCAGTAAGTGAAGGTCAAATGATTTAGGAGACTGATGACTAACAAAAGTATCTCCATAATTAGAAACAGAAATCTGATGGGCCAATTGAGCCCTTAGAGGGTGTAAGAGTATGGGAGAACATCAAACTCAAAATCTTTTCCTGGGTGGGCACTCCCAAATTACAGAAGCTCTCTACAGAGTCTGTCTTTGAACAAGCCAAACTGTCACCACTCATTCCCTGTAAGCATGGCCAGATGCAACAATTGAGACCTGTTTCTGGCAATCAGGGCTTATTTAGTGCAAATTTAATAATGCTGCAATAATAACCGTCTTTCCCAGGAAACAGGACAGCATTAGAGAGTTATCAAATGACACTTAAAATTGACCCTTGAAGATTGTTTTTTGGCAGCATTTTGGAAAAATCTGAGATCTATTTATTGTGAACTAGCAAGCAAAGCCTTGACACAATTAATAAAATACTTTTACTAACAGCCAATATCTGAATTACTGAAGCCAACATGCATGCAAAAAGTTAGTAAATACAAAGCCTGATCTGAAGCTCATCTTTCCCTAAAACTGATGATATAGTTTCAGTAGTACCACATCCTTTATCATATGGAATCAATGTTTTTATTTTGAATTTTATTGTTCTTATAGTTAAGTTTTTACATGCTTTTAAGGTATATATCTGGTTTTGTTGTCATAATTTTAGAAAGAGTTTTTAGCTAATTTTATATTTGTACACACTTTATTAACATTGTAACAAAAGTATATCGAGTGGAACCGGCGTGGTCTACGGAGTTTTTCTCGGCGGTGAGACGATACAAAGGCGGCCTTTCGAAAAGCAGCTAAGTCCTGGCAGCGGGAGCACGAAGCCAGCCAGGCTTTCAAAAACATCTGGTCCTACTGGAGAAAAAGAAAATTTACAAACTTCGTGCATATGGTTACCGAAAATAAAGCAGGAATGTCTCAAAACTCTCGGGAAGCCCCTTGAAAAAAATCCAGATGAATTCTACTATAAAAAGTCTTGGGTTCAGCTCCAGAATGTAGTTCAAGTTATTAAAGAGACTAAGGAAGAAGTAACTCCTGAACCGCTGAAACTGATCGAAACTCAGCATGTCAAATATATAGAAATGAAAAGGATTGCAGAAGCTAAGAAAATTGAAAGACTAAAATCAGAGCTCCATCTGCTGGATTTCCAGGAGAAACAACAGAACAAGCATGTGTCTACTTTGAACAGTTTGTTATTGCAACTCTCGTGCGAACAGCCCTGGAACTAGTCAACAGTCTTTAATAGACCCACAGTAGAGACCTTGCAGAAGGAAAGAGTGAAAGGATTTCCCCATCAGAGTAAACTGGAGCACATAACTGAAGAAAGGCAAAAGCAATGTGACTCCCTGGCACAGCAAATTGAACGAGAGAAGGAATTGTTTGTTAATGTCGAGAAAATTCAAACACGCAAAGATCTGGATAAAACTCAGAAAGTGAAGGTGAAGAAAGAAATAGTGAACTCCCCAGCTATTTATAAATTTCAGAGTCATTGAAAATGTTGAAGTATTATACATGAGTTTTGTCATTCATTCCACATGGGCAAGAATACTGTTTTCTTAGTCACTTCAAATTCCTTTAGTCCTGATGGCATGGTTTTTCTATTTGCAGCCATACTTTATTGTAGATTTGACTTTTTTGCTTTATTTTTCATTAATTTTTTTGAATTATATCATTTATCCATGAAGATAAATAAACAATAATTGTATGGTAAAAGTGGTGAACTTGCAAAATAGCATGCATAACATACAAGGCTCCCACACATTACCCCACTGCCAATACCTTGCATTGTTGTGAAACATTTATTATAAATTATGAAAGAGCATCGTCAAAGTATTACTAGGGACTATAGTTCATATCTTACATTTGGTGTCTTTCCCCTCAACCCTCCCTATTATTTCTTTTTGTTCATAAATCATACAGCTCATCTAAGTGTACAATCAATGGCATTTGATATAACCACAGAGTTGTGCATTCATCACTTCAATCAATAGTAGAACATCTTCATTACTCCAAAAAAAAAAAAAGAGGGGAAAAAAGAGCTACAAAAAATCCACTATCGTTCCCATATGTTTGCACAACTAACTACAAATCCTATTGTAGATTTGACTTTTTAAAAAATGAGGTACCAGGGATTGAACCCAGGATCTCATACATAGGAAGCAGGAGCTCAACAACTGCACTACATCTGCTCCCCTAGATTTGACTTTTGATGTCTTTCTCTAAACTACATTAAAACCTCTTCCCCCATGTTATTGTTTTGGGGTGTGAAATTTCTTAAACTTAAATTTAACTTAAATTTGTTTTCATTATGAAGGTCATATAATTTCATTACAGCAACTTTGGAAAATAGATTGATTCAGCCCTAGTCCCAATGCTTATTCAAGAACCACAAATATTCATTGCATACTTCAGCTGGATTAGGAGCTGGAGCTATGGAGGTGAACTACTGTGAGCATTCTGGTTTATCTCCTCTAGTTTGTAAAGCTATGCACCACCTTTTTGTTTATGTTTTTGCATTTTGTAGTTGTAATATAGTAATTTTATATTATTCATTTTTTACCTAACATTGGATAACTGTTTTTTTCTAAATTTTTAAATTTTTAAGAAGTAATATATGCTTATAATAAAAATACAAAAAATAGTAATTTAAGTCAATTTGGAGGTCCAGAATTTTTTTTTTCTTTCTTTAAAGGAGTCTGTGTATCAAACAAATTTGGGAGAAACTGCTAAAGGGGATTAGAGCATAGAGTTCAATATCAGAGAGAATTGGATTCAAACTTGAGCTCTGGCATTTAAAAGCTAAACCTGAATGTGTTACTTAAATAAATTGTGCTTCATTTTTCTGAGTGTGACAATGAGCACACTACAATAATGATAATAGCTCTGTGACAGTTTGAGATTATTTTACAAATCCCCAAAAGAGAAAGTGCATGTTTGTAAACCTAATCTATTCTTATGGATGTGAGACCTTTTTGACTGGATTATGTCAGTGGGGTGTGATTCATGTTGAGTCTCTGCCCTTTTGCTGGATCTGATATAAAGGGAGACACAGAGACTCAGACAGAAAGAAGGTACAGGCAGCTGGCATATTTGATTCTGCAATGTGAGAGAGGATTGCTTAATCACAAATTCTCCATGAGACTAGGCCCACAAGGCAGGTCAAAAGGAGATCAGCCCTGCTATATTCCTCATGGCTTACAGCTGAAATTAGGAAGAGAGCTGAATAGCTGAGACTTATAGGAGGCCCAGAAAGAGACAAGCTCTTTTCCTGGTTGTTCACATTTATGCTCCAAGAAATGTTAGATTCTGGAGGGGAAGGTAGAGACCTCCACAGAGATTGGCAGCCATCTTGCTTCACATTGTGGCAACAATGTGAGAATCAACAGTAGCTGACTTTGGTGAGAAAGCACCTTTTATAGTGCTTTGAGTTGGACTTTTCATGGGCTTGGAACTGTGAGCTTTTACCCCAAGTGAATATCTTAATAAAAGTACCAACACATTTCTGGTACTTTGCTTCAGCAGCCTTTTGGCAAACTGAAACAAGCTCTATCATGGATTATTGTGAGGAAGAATGGCTTCTTAGTATATGGTTAAGACTCATAGTAAATACTTAGGAAAAGTTAGAAACTATCTTCATCATCACCATAATTGTTTTTTGAACTTTGGTTTGAGAAGACCAAGAGCTGTCAGAACCAAAGAAATAAGAGATGCTATAGGAACAGCTTCTGGGAGCCATAACACTCAGCAGAATCATTTTTATGGGTCACTGGGCTGGAGCAGTTGCTGTCACTCCCAGAAGTAGCTGTCACCAAAGTAGCAGCTAGGAAATCTTACCTTCCCTGGGATCAATGTGGGGGTCAGTCTTGTGAAGGCTAAATGCTTGGGGTCCCTCTTCTCTCTAACACCCTAGAGCATGGTTCACCTTTGAGGAGGAAAATGATGTTGTCTCTTTGACCTGCTTCTTCCAGAATTGTACCTGACATCCCAGCAAGGCTGCCTGCCCTGTGTTCTCCACTTACCTCTTGCATCTGGCCCTTCATATAGTTTGTTCTGGTCTTGGCTCTGCAAGGTGCAACCCAGACTCACCTCTTGTATTGCCTGGAAGCCCTTGGCTCTCATTCCTTGTGGGGCTCCCCAGCTCCCAATAAGGGAAACCAGAGACTTTCTGTGGGAATGAGATGGCTGGTGGGAGGATTTCACAGTATAAATTGTCTTCTGCCTTCACTCTCCTCTTTCAGCATCTGGAGTTTGTTGAAAATATATCATATATCTTTGAGTCAAAGAACTAACAGAAACCCTGATGAGATCATCCAGTGGGGCTCCTTGAATCCTCACTTACCTCCTGCAATTGTTGGACCACAAGTTTTCTCAAAATTGGTCCAGATATCTCAGAGCTACTGTTCAAAGTGGGAAAAGAACACAAAGGGGTAAAGCTGACCTGGGGAAAAGGAAACAGAAATCTATAAGGATAATGGAGGGGGAAGGAAAAAAGCCATTTACATTGCAGACACACATCATGTTCTCTGTGTGGTGCTTTCTTAAAATAACATTTATAAAGTTGGTTAACTCCCCCAGAAAGTCAATCTATTCCTTATCCCATGTTCTGCAGCAAAATTTTCTCCACCAGGTACCTGGTTAGAGTTGCATTGACATATAGTACACATACCCCTCTCTTCCTTAATTCACAACCCCTCTGGACAACATTTCCCGCTTCTTTTTCCTAGAGCATTGCAAAGCCTTTCTATAATCCCAGAGTTCATGAATTATTCACTCCATGTAGCACCAGGCTCCAAAGTATCCTTTTTTTTTTTTTTTAATTTATTTTTATTGTGGGTAAAAATCAAAATTCTCACAATACATACAAATTTCCCAAATCATCCAGTGCCTTTGTTTTCATTAACTGAGAAACATTTTTAGGATCATTACTTAGCTTCCTTCTGGGCCATCTCTGGTTTGAGCTGTCCACCTTCCACACCCTCCAATCAACTAACTGGAGCTTGCCTTATCTTGCCTCAGGCATGTCCAGCCAAAGAGAATGGTTTACAAATATAGTCAGATACTATGTGAATGTGATTCTTTCCATTTTATAGGCCTTCATGACTACAAGCAGAAGGATATAATAGCTTTCTCACACAGTGGTAGCCCAGCTGCAAATTATTCCAAAAGGAGGTGTCAACCAGCTTCCTGCACCCCTTTGACATGTATTAACATCAGGAGCACCCCAGCTTTGGTTTGCATCCCAGCACTGCCACTGATTACATATATGATCTTTGGCCAACACTACAACCTTTCTGAGCCTCAATTTACTCATCTACAAGTAAGGATAATAAATATCTTATTGGGAAGGTTGGAGACTTGATGTACATCTAACATCCTAGAGAAAGTACTTAGTGGCATTAAGAATTTACTTAATCAGTGGCTGTTGTTGATATATTGCCCCTAGCCCATATTAAAGACATCACACCCCATTTCCAGCAATTGCACTATTCCCCTATAAAAAAACTTGATGTTATCCTTTTGTGTTTGCCACAGTACTCAGCATATGCTAAGTGCATCTTGCAAATGAAGAAAAGAGGACAGGAAAACAGCACCTTGAATGGAAATATTATACCTCTGATGTTAGATCTCAGTTAAAATTCTGACTTGGCCATTTACTTGATCATATGACTTTGGGCAATTAATTTCCTCTGTGAGTCTTTATTTCATCTAATTCATTCCCTTATGTGTAAAACAGGGACAATGAAAGTGCTCAATCATTTGCTCTTTGCTGTGATTAAGATTTTGATTATAAAATATTTGGCCTACTGCCTGATCTATAATAAATGTTTTTTAGTTGCAGATTATACATATTGTTTGGACATTCTGTATAGCTATACAGAAATGTTGAAAACATGTGAAGGCCTCATTGTGAGTATAAGTAAGAGTGCTGATCTATAAATGTGACTGTGCCTGAAAGGGGTAGTCTAGGATCATAAATGTCAATTGAAAGGAAGCTAGAGGATAATCTAGGGACTATAACATAGTGATTTTGATGGTGGATGAAGATTATGGTTAGTGGAAATATAAGAATCCTTTTCTGTTACAAAGTGTTCAAAATATAGTACTATATGGGAGAATTATATCTAATGTAAGTTATGGACTATGATTAGCAGTAATACTGTAATATTTTTGCAGCAATTGCAAAGAAGATAATATATCAATTCTAAGGATCAACAATAAGTGGGTATGGAATTTTTCTTTTTGGAGTAATGAAAATGTTTTAAAATTGACTGAGGTGATGACAGCACAACTTAGTGATGAAAATGAAAGCAACTGAGTGTACAATCTGAATGGATTGTATAAAGCATGGGGCTGTATAACACAGTGAATCCTCTGGTGGAAGATGGACTGAGGTTAACAGGACAAATATGAGACTGTTCTATCATGAACTATAACAAATATATAATACTAAGGCATGGTGTTAATAATAGGATGATTTTATTAACCAGCCAAAGGGGTGCTGATGCAAAGTACCAGAAATCTGTTGGTTTTTTTAAAGGGTATCTATTTGAGGTAGAACCTTACAGTTACCAGGCCATAAAGCATAAGTTACTTTCCTCACCAAAGTCATTGCCACATGTTGGAGCAAGATGGCAGGCAATATCTGTGAGGGTCCAGACTTCTTTATTCTTCTGCTTAAGGCTCTGTGGTCCCATCTCCTTCCAATCTCAACTATAGGTTGGTATAAGGCTCATCTCTCACCCCAGGGCACATTTCTCCCTGGACTCAGCTGCAGTTGTAGGCTATTAGGCTCATCTCTTTCCCTGGGGCCACTGCTGTGTCTATGGAGCCATCTCTATTCCTCTGTATTCTTCTCCTGTGTTTACTTCCCAGGGCTCCAGCTCAAAACTCCAACCTCACTTCTTTGTGGTGTGTCCTACTGATGTGGCCCAATCAAAGCCCTAATTATAATTTAATCATGCCCAGAGAAACAGACCAGTTTACAAACATAATCCAATATCTATTTTTGGAATTCATAAACAATATCAAACTGCCACAGTGGGTAATGGAACTGAATTTAGAACTCAGAAATAGACCCTAGTATCTATGGTCAAGTGATTTTTGACAAGGCTCTCAGGTCCACCTGTTCTAGTCTATTCAACAAGTGGTGCTGGTAGAACTGGATATCCATACCCAAAAGAAAGAAAGGGGACCCCTACCTCATACTTTATACAGACATTGGCTCAAATTGAATAAGGGCCTAAATATAAAAGGTAGAACCATAAAGCTCCTAGAACAAAACCATAAAGCTTCAAGATCTTGTGGTAGGCAGTAGTTTCTTAAACCTTACACCCAAAGTACAGCAATGAAAGAAAAAATAGATTAATTGGACCTCCTTTAAAATCAATCACTTTTGTTTTTCAAAAGACTTTGTCAAGGAAATAAAAAGGCAGCCTGCTCAATGGACCAAATTATTTGGAAAACACATATCCTATAAGGGTTTGATATACATGTTATATAAAGAGATCATGCAACTCAACAACAAAAAGACAAGAAACCCAATTATAAATAGGCAAAAGACTTGAATTAACATTTCTCCAAAGAGGAAATACAGGTGTCCAAAAACACATGAAAAAATGTTCAACATACCTAGCTATTAGGGAAATGTAGATCAAAACCACAATGAGTTACCATTTAGCACCTTATAGAATGGACATTATTTAAAAACAAAACAAAACAGAAAATGAAAGTGCTGGAGAGGATGTGGAGAAATAGGAACAGTCTTTAACTTTTGGTGGAATTGTAGAATGGTGCAGCCTCTGTGGAAGACAGTTTGGCAGTACCTCAAGAAGCTGAATATAAAACAGTCATATGATACAGCAATCCCATTACTAGGAATATATTCAGAAGAACTAAAAGCCAGGCTTCAAACTGTCATTTTCACACTGATGTTCATAGCAGTATTATTCACAACTGCTAAAATATGGAACAGCACAAGTGCTCATCAGCCAATGAATGGATAAACAAAATGTGGTATATATGTACAATGGAATACTCTTCAGCTATAAGGAGAAATGAAATCAGGATGCCTATGACAACATAGATGAACCTGGAAGATATTATGTTGAGTGAAATAGCCAGACACAAAAGGACAAATACTATATGGTCTCACTAATATGAATTAAATACAATGAGTAAACTCATGGGGAAGCTATAGAGTATAGGTTACTAGGAGATAGAATGTGAGTTGAAAATGGGAGATGATGCTTAATGTATGTAGAATTTTTAATAAGGTTTATTATGAAAGCGTGAAAATAAATAGAGTTGATGGTAACACATAGTGAGAACAAGTAACACTGCTGATTTATAAATGTGATTGTGGTTAAAAGGTGTAGTCTGTGGATGTAAATGTCAATTGAAAGGAAGATAGAGAATAATCTAGGGACCATATAATATAGTGATTTTGGTGGTGGATGAAGATTGTGGTTAAATATAAGAATGTTCTTTTGCAAATTGTTCTAACTATAGGTAGCAGTAATATTGTAAATTTTTGCAGCAATGGAAACGAAGATATATCAAGTCTAAGGGACAAAAATAGGTGGTGTGAGGGGTATAGGATTTTTGCTTTTGGAGTAATGAAAATGTTCTAATATTGACTGAGGTGATAGTATAAATCTGTGATGGAAATGAGCATCACTGAGTGTACAGTTTGAATGGATTGTGCAAAGAATGAGACTGTATAACCTGGGGAACCTATTGGTGGAAGATGAACAGTATTTATTTGACACAGTCCACATTTTGTTATACAGAATGTAGTCCACAGTTTGTTATACAGAACAAAGATGAAAATGTTCTCTCATGAACTATAACAAACATATAACACTAATACAGGGTGTTAAGAATAAGATGGGTTTGGGGGAAAATACACCAAATGTAAGATATGGGCTTTGTTAGTAATATAGTTAATAGCAATATTCTGACACTGCTCTTTCATAGTTTGCAACAAATGTTTCATGACAGTGCACGGTGTTGGTGGTGGGTCCCTGTATGGGAGCCTTGTGTGAAGATATGCACGCTTGTTTTGAAAGTTCACAACTTTTACTATATACTTTTTTTTAATGTATGTTCACGTATGAATGATATACTTCAATCAAACTTTATATTAAAAACTTATTCAAACAAAAAAAACAGTGGATTTGAGGAAAAGTACACAAATGTAAGATATGGACAATAGTTAATAGTAATATTTTGATGGTGCTCTTTCATCATCTGTAACAAATATTCCACAACAATGAAAGGTATTGGTGATAAAGTGATGTATGGAGACCTGTATGTTATGTATGCTAGTTTTATAAGTTCACAAGTTTTAATATACACTATTGTTTGTGTGTTCATGTATGCATAACATACTACAATAAAAAAAAATTTTAATTAAAAAAAGAAAGAAAATGTCTGAATGGGAAGATGCAAATGGCCATAGGCAGAGTGATGCAGTGTTTTCCAGAAGGATCTCTTCATTTTTCTCATTTTATTATGAAAATTTTAATACATACAATATAATTTATAAAACTAACATATGTGAGTTATAAAGCAGAATAATAAAAAGAACGCCTGTGAAAGCACCATTAAGAATGAAAATGATATGCCTTTAACTTTCCTGCTCCTTTCAGAGGCAACCTCTATCCTTCCTTTTGTTTGTTTTATTCACTTTCTTTTCTTCACAGTGTTAACACTTGTGTATATATTTCCAAACAACATATTGTTTAGTTTTGCTTCCTTTGGGGCTTCAAGAAAATATGTTATACAATATATATGTAATAGCATAAAAGAAATTATATTTGGTGCCTAGTCATCCTGCCTGGCTTAGCAGTGACTTTCCTTTGAATGACCCCCTCAGTCAGCCGTGCCTTCAGCAATTGTTACTAGCAGGACCTGTGCCTCTTTGGATGGTAAGAGCCACCTTACTTTCTCCCAACGGACCCTGCTGCTTCTTCTCCAAAGGGTCTGGCTCCCCATAAAGTTTGGATGATAAAAGCTGCCCTTAGCTTCTCCAAATGGCCCCTGAAGCTGCTGCTCTGCTTACCCATTTACCCCTTACCCATTTGCTCTGCATAATTTATTGGCAAAGCCTGTATCTCCATATGGCCTGGAGGATAATAAGCTGCTCCTCAGCTTCTCCAAATGGCCCTTGCTGCTCCTGCTTTTCCAGCCATATGGCTGGAAAAACTATATAGTTTGAATCTTCCAATCCCCGGCATCAACTGGAAAACCGTGCCCTTATACTTTGGGTCATAAGGAAGGAAAGAGCGGCGATCCATAGGCACTTCTTCCGCGCCTCCACCACGGACCCTCGCAGGAGCCTCAATTAGGTAAACCAGGGCCCCTCTGCAACCCTCACTCTCCCTTCTCCCCCTCAGGGCTTTTGATCTAAACAAAGCTGTCCTTTCCTGCATTCTCAGAAGCTGGCTGGCGGTATTTGTCCTCAACAGTCGAAGGATTTGACATAACATCCAAAGCAATATATTCCTTTGTGACTTGCTTTTCTCCTTCAACATCTGCTTCTATGATTTATTCGTGTGTAAGGCTGCTGTTTTTTGTCACTTTCGCTGCTGCGTAGTATTACACTATATGAGCAACCTGAAATTAACAGAACCATTCTCGCGTCAGTGGGTGTTTGGATTGTATCCAGGCTTTCTCTGTTATGAACAATGCTGCCGTTAATATAAACATTTCCAGATGTGTTTCTAGTGATTCTTTAACTTGCAGTGCTCAATGGGGCACTCACTAGACACGAGGCTATTGAGCACTTTAAATGGGGCTGGTCTAAATTGAGATGTGCTGTAAGTGTAAAATACACACTAAACTAAAAATGTAGTGCAAAATACATGCAATATCTAATTCCTATTTTTATACTAGTTACATGTTGAAATGATATTTTGGGTATAAATAAAATGTATTATTAAAAGTAACTTCAGCTGTTTTTTTGTTAGCTTGCTTTTTTAAAAAAACTATTTTTAATGTAGTTTTGGAAAATTGGAAATTATATATATAAATATTGCATTTAATTTCTATGGGATGGCACTGCTTTAGGGTATAGTTAAGGTATTCTGAATTATACGATTATGTTCATAAGCTTTACATGATGATGCCAATTGTACTTCCCAATGTTTGTACCTATTTGAATTCTCATTATTAATGCATACCCTTCATTGCTCCACATTCTTGGCATAGAATGGTACTGTCAGAATTTTAAGTTTTTATCATATTGGTGATTGTAAATGGCATTTCATTGTCTCATCTTGTAATTCTCTGATTACTATTTGAAGAGATTATTTTTCCCACCTATTAGGAATTTGTTTTTCTTCCCAGTAATGCTTGTTAATATCTCATGGCCATTTTTATGTGGATCTGTTTGCCTTTTCCTTGTTGATATTCTGAAGGATTTTTAAAAAATATAATCTTTGTTCTACTTCTTCCTACCATTTCTTGTTTGTATTTTCATTTTTTAATGGAATCTTTTGATGACTAAATGTTCTTAATGGTAATGCAGTCAATTTTTTTTTTTTATAATCTGGTGAAATATTCTTTCACAATCAGCCATTAATTCTCTACCCTGAAGCCATGGATATGTATTTCAAAGATTTGCCTTTTACATTTAAGTCTTCAATTCATTAGATACTGATTTGTGTATGTGTATTGTGAGCTTAGAAGCTGAATTTCAATTTTTCAACATAGATAACAATTTTCCTAATAAAATTTATTGTTTATTACAGATTTGTGACAAATCATTTTCTTTGGTAGGGCAGAGCCCCTTACTTAAGATTATCTTGGCTATTCTTGGTCTTTGGTCAATTCACATGGACAACCAAATATATTGTGTAATATATTGTTTGATTAAAAAAAAATTACATGTATCCATTACATTTAATTGAGAAATGTATATATTTATTCATCTGTGTTTACTTTTTAGTTTTTAATTGTTTATGTTTACATTTATTAAATGTACAAAATAAAGTTTAAAAAAATCAGCTTATTGAATTAAAAAAATTTATTGTTGGTTTGATGAAATTGCATTAAAGCTATAGGCCAATGTAGGGATAATTTATGTCTTCATATTTAGTCTTACAATACAGTATCATTGTATATCATTGATCTAAATGACAATTTATTTAGTTCTTTATTGTCTTTCAATCAAGTTTTATAATTTTGTTAACAAATGATTTGCATATTTTTGGTTAGTTGTAATCTTAGGAAAACGTGTATATTATTATGTTATCTTTGTTAATATATAAGGCATCTTCTTACATTTCCTAATTGTTCTTGGTGCAATTAATTTTAGATTGGTTTTAAAACTAATTATATGTCTAAACTTTTATTAATTCTAATATTTTGTCTATAGATATTTTTTATTTTCAGTATAGACAATTATATCATTCTTAAGTAATGAAATTTTACATCTTCCACACCAATCTTAATACTGCTTACTTTTTATTCTTACTTAATAAGATCATTCAGAGCTCCAATATAATGTTTAATAGAAGATGTTGAGTGGTGAATATTCTTGACCATTTTTTTTCTTTAAAGAGCTGCCCCATTATTTGAATTTCCATTGGGTCATGGCTGTAGTTTCTTTGGTGAGCACCTTTTAGACTGAGAAATATTCAGTCTCTTATGAGTTTGCTAGAAATTGTTATTATAAATGGATATTAAATCTTATCAAATATTTTTTCTGTATCCTTAATATGATCATTTGGTTTTCCTCTTTTAATGTTAATGTAGTAAATCCATTAGTAGAATTTCCACTGCTGTATCATGTTTGTATCCCTATGATAAATCCAATTTGGTCATTATATGATACCTTTTCCAAACACTGCTGAATGCAATTGGCTGTTACTTTGAGATTTTTCCATCTATATCCATTCCTTATCCTACATAACCTATCAACTGCATTTGATGCATTTTGTCTTTCTGATGTTATTTCTGCATGTTAGATGACACTTTTTCAGAATCCCTTGCTAGTTTCTCCTTAGCATCCCAACTCTAATTGTGGGTGACCTCCTGGACCTATTTTCTTTTCTACCTACACCCATCCCTTGGTGATCTCCTTCAGTTCCATGACTTTAAAAACCATCTGTATACTCATGAATCTCCAGTTCACTCCTCTGAACTCTAGACTCATACATCCAATTACCTCTGTGATGTCTCCCCTGGATGTATAATTGTCATCTAAAAGATAATGTGTCTGAAATTGAGCTTCTGCTCCTCCCACAACCATCTCTTTTTTAGGGAGTGGCAATCTCATCCTTCGAGCTACTCAGACCAAACACTCTTGGAGTCTTGTTTAAATCTAACAGTTCCCATCAGTCAGTCAACAAATCCTCTTGGTGCTACTTCAGAACAAATCCAAATGTGGCCATTTCTTATCAATTTGACTGCTACCATCGAACCACTGTGGTTTACCACTTATTGTAATAGCTTCCCATCTTGTATTCTTGTATCTCTTTTGGCCCCTTTAGTCTATTCACAGCATAGAAATCAGAGTGATACTTTTGAAATTTAAACCATATCAAATCCATTTCCAATATTGTCTCTTCTATTCCTGGTAAAAACAAATTCTTACAATAACTAAGAGGTCCTACCTGTCCTTGCATCCCTTAAATCTCTGACCTTATGTCCTCAGGTTCACTTTCCCCAGGTTCACTCTCTCCCAGTCTCCAGCTACTCTAGTCCATTTTATTTTTATTTTATTATTATTTTTTCAGGTACCAGAGACCATGGTTTGAACCTGGGACTTCATATGTGGGAAGCCAACACTCAACCACCGAGCCACATCACCTTCCCTTAGTTGGTTTTTTCATTTGATTTGCTTGTTGTTTTTTTCAGGAGGCACTGGGAACATAACTGAGAGCTCCCATGTGGGAGGCAGGCACTCAACCACTTGACCCACATCCACTCCCTTTGGTCCATTTTGATGGAACAGTCTAGTCATACATCTGCTGTAGGCTTTTTACATTTCCTGCTTCATCTGCCTGGAATGCTTTACATACATATACTACATTTACCTCACCTCCTTGTGATCTTTACTCAAATGATACCTTTCAGTGAGTTCAATTTCAGATACCCCTTCCCACCCTACTCCCTCAGTTTTTTTGGGGTTTTATTTTTCTCCTTATTTATCATCTGATATGCTGTAATCTTCATTTACTTTAATCTTCTCTATTCTTACTGATTTTTGGTCAGCTACAAATTACTAAGAAAGGATATTACCCTCTATGATGTTATTGTTGTCAATTTTTTCCTCATAGTTCTTTCATTTTTTCTGTACATGTTTTGAAGTTACCTGATTAGGGTCTATATGAGATTACAATTATTAAATCTTCCAGAAAAGCTGATAATTTTTTCATTATTTTATGAACTTCTTTAAGTCTGATAACAATTTTTTTTTTCTGTAGTAAAGCCTATTAGGACTGATATTATGTAGATAAACCAGACATATTTGGCTTATATTTTCTAGTATGTTTATTTCATCTCTTTATTTTTAAGAATTTTCTGTCTTTGTTAGTCATGTTTCATCTTAAGGGCAAATATTGCTTGCTTTTTGAGAGGTTTGCAATCAGGTCTGACAGTTCATACCATTTAACAGGAGAGTTCTGTCCATTTTCATTTCTCAGATTTCCCATCCTTTCTTGGTTTCCTTTGAATTGGTTGAGATACCCCCTCATCCTTATCCATCCCTACTCTTGCCAAGTTTACTTTTGAAACTCTAATGCCTACACTCAATATACCTAAGTTTAATTAAGAATTATATTATCCTCTAGAATGATTTTCTATTTATCATAAGATAAGATAAACATTTGTAAAAAAAAAAACAAAACTATGTTTACTGTAGAATAGATATAAAGGCATAAAAGGCCCCTCAGCTCTTGCTCTCCTACTTCTCTTCTATACTTTTTCCTTAGGAATTATCACCTGACTTTATTATTTATTTGTTTTATGTTCATAGTTTTGACTACCTTCTTCCACTAACATGTTAATTTCACAGGGACAAGAATTTGGGGCTGTTTTGTTCACTCTGTATATCCAGTACATCAAATGGTTCCTGCTTATATGAAAGTGGTCACCAAATATTGTTAAATGGATGATTGCCCTAATTACAAATGCATACCCCAAACTGACAGGATATTGTTGTTTAGCCTAGTCTTTTCACTCTCTTGTTATTTTAACCTTGCTAATTATAATTGTTGTGTCATACAAGTAATGTTTGTTTATTATAATCTATATGTCTAGCATTTTCTTTAACAACTATCTCTTCTCAGGGTCATTTTTCTTTTGTTCCTTGAAGAACATCCTTTAGATGATTCTTCAGTGTAAGTCCATATATGGCAAACTCATTTTTGTTTATAAGAATTTATCTTTATTTAACTCTAGACTTTTTAACAGGAAAAAAAGGAAGGTTAACAAGTTCTCTCACAATTTGATAATATTTTAAGATATTATTCTCGGGAAGCGGCTGTGGCTCAATCAGTAGGGCTCCCATTTGCCATATGGGAGGCCCCGGGTTCTGTTCCCGGGGCCTCCTGGTGAAGGCAGGCCCACCCACATGGCGTGGTTAGCTGACCCAGCGGGCACAAGCAGCAAGGGGGGGATGAATGAATAAATAAATAAAATCTTTAAAAAAAAAAAAAAAAGATATTATTCTCCACATTTCTAGCTTTTGCCCATTGAAAAGTTAGGTTTCCATCTAAATATTGATCTATTTACATAAGTTCTCTGCATCCTTAAAACCTGGATCACCTTTCCTCCAGTTTCTAATAATTGTTCCATCATTTATTTCTAACGCTTCATAAAAAGCACATGTAGCATCCATATTCCTACTACCAGTCTCTTCAAGACACTCTAGGCCTTTTCTATAAAACATCTCAAAATTATTTTCTTCTAAGGCCTTATTTAAAATAATTTAAGTTTCCATATTACTACTAACAGTCTCTTCTAAACAATCTAGGCCTTTTCCATCAAGCATCTCACAATTCCTCCAAATAATACCCCTTACCCATTTATAAAACCATTGCAGCATTTTGGTAATTGCAAAAGCACAACCCCACTTTGGGTATCAAAATCTGTATTAGTCAGCCACAGTGGTGCTGATGCAAATTATCAGAAATCTCTTGGCTTTTATAAAGGGTATTTATTTGGTGTAGAATCTTACAGTCACAACACCATAAAGAGAAATTTACTTCCCTCAACAGAGTCTGTTGCCACTTGTTGGTGCAAGATGGCTGCCAGTCTCTACACAGACTCAGCCTTCCTCTTCATCTTAAGGCTCTATGGTCCCAGCTTCTTCCAATCTAAGTTGTAAGCTCACGTAAGGGTCATCTCTCTCCCTGGACTGCAGCATCCAAAAAAAAAAAACAAAAAAACACTGTGTAATTCTTCTCCATGTATTTACTTCCTTGACTTTGATTGAGCATCCATTTATATAGCCCACAAAGGTGGGGCACACAAACAGTCACCCTAATGATGTGGTCAAATAAAAACCCTAATTTTCACTTAATAAAATAAAAGCAAAACCTCTGAATCTAATACACCCAGAGGAACAGACCAGTTTGCAAATACAATTCATTATCTATTTTTGGAATTTATGAACAATATTAAACTGCCACATTTGTTATTTTGAATAGTAGGTGTCTTGGATGTAGGTATGTTCATGTTTGGGGTACATTGTCTTTCTTGGAAATTGATGTTTATGTCTTTGATAATGGGAGGGAAGTTTTCAGTCATTATTTCCTCAGATATCCTTTCTGCCCTTTTTGCATTCTCTTCTCCTTCTGGGAAACTGATAATGTGTATGTTTTTGCATTTTGTGCTGTCATTAAATTCCCTGAGATGCTATTCCATTTTTTCCATTCTCTTCTCTTTCTGTTCACCTGTCTTATCCAGTTCAGATGTTCTGTCTTTCAAATCACTAATTCTTTCTTGAAGCAGTTCAAATTTGCTCTTATGTGCCTCTAATGTTTTTTCTGTATATTTTAATACATTATTATTATTATTTTTAAAAAATAGTTTAGATTTTCCAGGTGCATTGTTAATTGGTTCTTGGTAATAATCCCTTGGTGCCAGGGAAGCTCAGGTATGGGAGTCATGTCCCATGCTGGGGGGAAGGTAATGCATTTATATGCTGAGTTTGGCTTAGAGAGAGGCCATATTTATGCAAAAAGGAGGCTTTCAATAGATAACTCATAGGCAACATATAATACTAAGGTAAGTTTTAATTTTAAAAGAAAAGGTTCATAAATACAGTCATCAATATCAAGGGCCCATGTAAATGGTCCATCCTCCTTCACTAGGCACTGCTCCTGTACTCAGGGGATTCTTGCTGTTCTATTAGAGAATGTAAGAGAGCTCCCCAGGATGGGAATTTGATATTCTTTGGGTTATTGTATGGATCTGCACCCACAGTGACAATGCCCCATGACCACATGAGCACATACATATGCCTTAACATTATGCCCCAGGTGAACTTCCTCCAATGCATCCCCCATCACTAACTCCCCCCACCAATGATCCTTTCCTGCCAGAGTTATGACACTTTCATGATCGAAAACCTCTTCAAAAATGAAACCAACAACCATAAAAATTTAATAAGAAACTGAAATAATGATAGTTTTAAACATAAAATACAAAAATTTAAAAAGTTTGAAATAATAAAAAAATAATTTTGACATTATGTCTTACATCACTGTAAGATCTGTTGTCTTGTTTGTACCATGCATTTTTCTTCTGTATATTCCCCCAGTGTCTTTATTTTTTCATTTTATCTTCAGAGAAGCTTTAGGTTACAGAAAAGTCATGTACAGAATATAAGGCATTCCCATGTACTCAACAAATTCCCCCTGTTCCCCTCTCCCTTATTAATAACATTTTACATCTGGATGGTACATTTGTTCCAACTGATGTATAAATATTGAAGCATTGCTACTAACCATGGTCAACATTTTATATTATGGTTTACATTTTGGACTGTACCTTTTTATAAATTTTGACAAAATTTTAAGTTGCCTGTATCCACTATTGCAATATCAGGCAGAACAATTCTAATGCCCTAAAAATGCCCTGTGTTCCATCTATTCTGTTCTTCTCTCCACCTCCCCTCAGGACCTATGGTAACCACTGTTAACCTTTTTGAAGAATAACATTCATATTTACTTGCAATAATATTGAGGGCCTTACACATTAGTCTTTCTTTTATCAAGCACTACCTATGTTCTTGAGACACTCTTGCCCCTCCATTTGAGAACATAACAGGACTCCCCAGGATGGGAGTTTAATATTTCCTTGTTTATTGTGTGGGTCTCCACCCACTGATATAACACACAAGATGAGCACGTACATATACCATAGAATTCTGCCCCAGGTGTGCCATCTCCTTATGACTCTCCCACATCCAATACCCTACACCAGGAAACTGTCACCTGCCATATTTGCCAAAAGGACATTCACAATATTGTAGTTTAACCACAGACCTGCAAATCCCCAGAGTTCACCTGCTCCTTCCCCTGACACTCCCCCCATTCCATGGATAGTACAACCCAACTCCTTCCACACTACCCCCTCACAGACAAGCACCACTGAAACCAATAAAATCACTGCACCACTGATCTGCCCATCCACTGTACAACTATACCCTCCCACATTATCATAGATTTTCCCAAATATAGGTATTGGCTCCCAACCCTCTACTCCCTTTCTGTCTCCTGTAAACCTTTCTTCCATATTCTAGCTCTGTAAGTCTGCTTAATTTGCTTAATTTATATCAGTGAGGTAATATTTGCCCTTCACTGCCTGGCTTGCTTCATTCAAAATAAGGTCTTCAAGATTCATCCATGTTATCCCATTTGTTAATACTGCATTCCTTATAGCTGAATAATATTACATTGTACATATATACCACAGTTTGCTTATCCATTCTTCTGTTGATGGTCATTTGGGCTGTTGTTGACTTTTGACAATAGTGAATAATGTCGCTATGAACATTGCTATGCATATATCTGCTCATATCCCTGCTTTCAATTCTTCTGGATGTATACATAGCAGTGGAATTGCTGGATCATATGGCAGTTCTATATTTAGCTTCCTGAGGAACCACCAACTGTGTTACACAATGGCTGCACCATTCTACATTCCCACCAGCAGTGGATAAGTGCTCCCTTTCTCCACATCCTCTCCAACATTTGTAGTCCTCTGTTTTTTAAATAGTTGCCAGTCTAATGAGTGTAAAATATTTCATTGTAGTTTTGATTTGCAATTCCCTAATAGCTAGTGATGATGAGAATCTTTTCATGTGATTTTTGCCATTTGAATTTCTTCTTTACAGAAGTGTCCATTCAAATCACTTCCCTATTTTTAAAATAGATTGTTTATCTTTTCATTTTTGACATTTAGGGTTTCTTTATATATGCTGGATATTAGGACCCTATAAGATAAATGGTTACCAAATATTTTCTCCCATTAAGTTGTCTGCCATTTCACTTTCTTGACAAACTCCTTTGAGCTATAAAAGTTTTTAACTTTGAGAATGTCCTATTTATCTATTTTTTCTTTCATTGCTCATGATTTCGGTATAAAATTAATGAAATCATTTCCTGCTACAAGATCTTGTAGATGCTTCCCTACATTATCCTCCAAGATCTTTATGGTCTTGGCTCTAATGCTTAGATCATTGATCCATCTTGTGTTAATTTTTGAATAAGGTGTGAGATGGTGTTTTCTCTCTCATTCTTTTGGATATGGATATCCAATTCTCCAATCACCATTTGTTGAAGAGGCCATTCTCTCCCAGCTGAGTGGGCTTGGTGGCCTTGTCAAATATCAGTTGACCTTATATATGAGGATCTATATCAGAACTCTCAGTTGTTTTCCACTGGTCAGTATGTCTACCCTTGTACCAATGTCATGCAATTTTGAACACTCTAGCTTTGTAGTATTTTTAAAGTCAGGTAGTGTGTTCCTTTTATTTCATTTTCCTTTTTATACATTTCTTTGTCTATTCAAGTCTCCTTCCCTTCCAAATAAATTTCATAGTTAGTTTTTCCAATTCAGTGAAAAATATTGTTGTAATTTCAATTGGGATTTTGATAAATCTGTAAATCAGATTGGGAAGAAAAGATATCTTAATGATGTTTGGTCTTCTTACCCATGAACATGGAATATTCTTCCATTTATTTTAGTGTTCTTTGATCTCCTTTAACAGTGTTGTGTAGTTTTCTGCATACAAGTCTTTTACATCTTTAGATAAGCTTATTCCTAAATTTGATTCTTTTAGATGTTATTGTAAATGGAACTTTTTTCTAGATTCCTCCTCAGATTGCTCATTATTGGTGTACTGAAATGCTACTGATTTTTGCACAGTAATCTTATAACCTGGCACTTCACTGAATTCATTTATAAGATCTAGAAGCTTTGTTGTAGATTTATCAGGGCTTTGTATGTATAGGATCAAGTCATCAGCAAATAGCAAAATTTTAAATTCTTCCTTTCCAATATGGCTGCATCTTATATCTTTTTCTGGACTAAGTGCTCGAGCTAGTACTTCTAACATAATATTAAATGCAATGACAGTGGGTATCCTTGTCTTGTTCCTGATCTTAGAGAGAAAGATTTTAGGATTTCACCACTGAATATGTTATCTGTGTGTTTTTCATATATACCTTTTATCATCATGCTGAGGAAGTTTCCTTTTATTCCTATTTTTTGATGAGTTTTATCAGAAAAGCGTGCTGTATTTTGTTGAATGCTTTTTCTACATCTATAGAGATGATCATGTGATTTTTTTCTTGGCATTTATTAATGTGGTATATTGCATTGATTGATTTTCTTATGTTGAACCATCGTTGCATATCAGGGATGAAACTCAGTTGCTCATGGTTTATAATTCATTTGTTTGTTGTTGAATACAATTAGCAAGTATTTTGTTGAGGGTTTTAGCATCTAGTTTCATTAGAGAGATTGGTTTATAGTTTTCCTTTCTTGTGGCATCTTTGTGTGCCTTTGGTATTAGGGTGATCTTGATATCATAAAATGAGTTAAGCAATGTTCCCTCCACTTCTATTTTTGGAAGAGTTTAAGCAGGATTAGTGTTAGTTCTTTCTGGAATATTTATTAGAATTCACCTGTAAAGTTATCCGGTCCTGGGATCCTCATAATTGGCAGATTTTTGATGATTAATTCAATCTCATTACTTGTAATTCGTCTGTTGCATTCATCAATATCTTCTTTCTTCAATGTAGGCTGATTGTGTTTCTAGGAATTTGTCCATTTCCTCTAAGTTATCCATCTTGTTGGCATACAATTTTTCAAAGTATCTTCTTATGATACTGTTTATTTCTGTGGGGACAATGGAGATTTCCCATTTGCTTCTTATTTTATGTTTTTGCATTTTCTTTCTCTTTTTCTTTGTTGGTCTAGATAAGCATTTGTCAATTTTATTAATCTTCTCAAAGAACCTGCTATGGTTTTGTTTATTTTTTCTAGTGCTTTCTCATTTTCAATTTCATTTAGCTCTGCTGTAATCTTTATTTCCTTCTTTCTGCTTGCATTGGGATTAGTTGCTGTTCTTTGTACAATTCCTTCCAATTAGGTAATTGATTTTAGCACTTTCTTCTTTTTAAATGTAGGCATTTATGACTATGAATTTCCCTTTCAGTAAACCTTTAGCTCTATCCCATATGTTTTCATACATTGTGTTGTCATTTTCATTCTCTTCAAAGTGGTTACTGATTTCTTTTCCAATATCTTCCTTGACCCACTGGTTTTCAAAGAGTGTGTTTTTTAACTCCCATTTCTTTTTGCCTAATCTTCTTCTCTGTCCCTTACTGATTTCCATCTTCATTCCATTGTCAGGTCAGAGAAATTACTTTGTGTAATTTCAATCTTTCTGAATTCATTAAGACTTGTTCTGTGACCTAGCATGTGGTCTATCCTGGAGAATAAAAAGGAATCTTTAAAAAAGAATGTATATCCCACTATATTTGAGTGTAATGTTTTTTATGTATCAATTAGATCCAGATCCTCTAAAGCATTATTCAAGATCTCTGTTTCTTTATTGATCCTCTGTCAAGATGTTCTATCTAATGGTGATAATTGGGTTTTAAAGTCCTGCAGTATATTTGTACAGGCATCTATGTCTCCATTTTGTTTTTCCAATATTTGCCTCATGTATTTTGAGGCACCTTGGTTAGGTGCATAAATATTTATGATTGTTCTTTCTTCTTGAAAGATTATCCTTTTTAAAAAATATATAGTGTCCTTCTTTGTCTCTTACAATACTTTTGCATTTAAAATCTATTTTGTCTGATGTAAGTATAGCTACTCGCAACCAATTTTGGTTATTGTTTGCATGTAAAATTGTTTTCCAACCATTCAATTCAAGCTCCTTGTGTCCCTGGGTCTAAACTGAATTTCTTGTACACAGCAAAGAAATTGGTCATATTTCCTTATCCATTCTACCAATCTGTGTCTCTTGATTGGAAAATTTAATCCATTAACATTCAATGTTATTACTGTCAAGGAATTACTTATATTAGCCATATTTTCTTTAGGTTTATGTATTCCATTTGTTGTTTTTATTTCTATTTTTATCTTTTTAGTTATTCTTACCAATAATTTTCTTTCCTCCACTCTCATCCGTCCCTCTCTTTCCTGTTACACCTTTCAACTGGCAGAACTCTCTTTAGTATTTCTTGAAAGGCAGAATTCTTGTTGACAGCCTCTCTTAATTTCTGCTTATTTGTGAATATTTGGATCACTCCCTCATTTTTGAATGTCAGCTTTGCTGGATGGATGTAGACTTCTCAGCTGTAAGATTTAGCACCTTAACTATGTTCTACCACCACCTTCTTTCCTCCATGGTTTCAGATGAGAAATCAGCACTTAATCTCATTGAGCTTCCCTTGCATGGATGGATCTCTTTTCTCTTGATGTTTCTTGAACATTGGACAATTTAACAAGAACACCTCTTGGGATAGGCCTCTTAGGATTTATACATTTTTGGTGTTGTGCTTCCCTGACATGTAAATCCATGTCCCTCAAAAGAGTTGGAAAAATTTCAGCCATTATTTCCTCCAACACTCCTTCTGCCCCCTTTCCCTTCTCTTTCCCCTCTAGGATGCCTATGTTTGTTTGTGTGTTTCATGTTGTCATTCAAATCCCTATGTCCCTATTGGATTTTTTCTATCATTTTATCTATCCATTCCATCTGTCTAATTTTAGGTGTACTGTTTCCACATTGATGTCTTTCCTCTGCCTATTTGAATTTGCTGTTATGTGCTTCTAGTGTATTTTTGATTTCTTGCATTGTGCCATTCATTATCATCATATATGTTATCTTTTTTATGTATGTTTAAAATTTCTTCAATATGTTCTCCCACTGTCTTCTTAATATCCTTAATCTCTTCTTTCATTTCATTAAATTGATTCATGATATTTGTTTGGACATCTCTGATTTGTTGTTCCATGTTCAAAATCTCCTCCTGCTTTTAATTTGTTCATTAGACTGGACCATGTCTCTCTGTTTCTTAATATGGTTTGTAATTTTTAGTTGGTGTCTAGGCATCTGTTTATCTTGATCAGCTTATTTGGTTGGTTAGCTCCTCTTTCTACTCTAGAGTTTTATTTTGATTCTGCTTTTGTGTTTGCAGTGTCTTCTCTTTGACATTTCATTCTTCTTATTCTATTTCTTTGCTGTTGTCTGTGTTCCTTTGAAAAAGGATATTAGGACCAGAGAACAAGAAAGAGATAAGAAAAGAAAAAGAACATTAGGAATAATAATAAAATAGGTAGAAAAGGAAATATATAAGACCTAGGAAAATAAATAATTAACATGAGTAAAAAATCATAAGTACAAAGAATAAGAAAAAAGTTGAATAGAAAAATTGAAACAAGTATCAAAATAGAGAAAAATATATAGAATGAATTAAAATGTCAGAATGATGAGAAGAGGAAAATACAGAAGGAAAAAAGAAAAGAAAGAGAGAAAAGGAAAAAAGAGAGAGAAACAAAAACAACAAAAATATAAAGCCAAACAAATAGAGATGGATTGATAGAGGAAAAAAAACCAGAAAACAGAAAATAGAAAAATGAAGAAAAGAAAAGAGATAAAGTAGGTAGAAAAAATAGATGAAAGGAAAAATGAAACAAATGCAGGGGAAACACAAGAAACATGAAACAACAGAGCAACAACTAAAAAAAACAACCAAGGAATAACAGCCTTCCCACTTAGGAGGGAAACTCCTAAGGAGCTTCTCAGTCTGCTGGAGTCCATCAATCACCTTGTGGCCTTCCCTCTGCATGTGATATACTGAATTTTAGTGAGTAAAATAAGGAGGGAAAAGGAATCTTTAAAAAATAACAGATCCAAGAAAACTTAAAAAAATCTGTATGTTTCCTGTCATAAGGTATCAGCTGGGTGCCTGATAACCCAGTAGATCACTCTCTGCCTCTCTTCTCTAAGGAGATCTGGGAATTGAAACAGGGAATTCATATATTCAAGGCAGGAATTCCTCTACTGAGCTAAACTGGCTCCACAGTTTAAATTAGGATTCAGAAAGCTTATCTGACTCTGTCCCCTTTCCCTCAGGTGGGTTGGACTTCTAACAGATTGCCAGAGCCCTGATAATTAGTTACCTTTCTCTGCACCCTCACTAATCTGGTTCCTTTCTCCCTGGGAGGCTGAGTGTGACAGCCTGCCTGAGAAGATCCCACCTCCCCTCTCCCTATTGGGTCAGGGTCCCTTCCAAGATTCAAAGAGGACTCAGCTGGCCAAACTAACAACAAAGAAACCACTCTCCATCCCCTGTCAGATCCCTTTTACTCCCAGGAAATGCATACCCCCACTCCATTGGCAGCAGTGAACCAGAAGCTCCACCATGACTACTTGCCCTGTGGGTGAGGTATATGTGTTGTTTCCAGCCACAGGGGCAAGCAACTCATGGTTTTCCTTTGGTTTCTCTATCTGTCCATTTCCCTTCTGGATGATGCACAGCACTTTCCTGTTCTCTATATATCCAAAGCAGCTCTTTCAGACAGGACCTTCCCCTTTCTCTGCTCTTTTTTTTTTTTTTTTTTTGTGAGAGAGTTGAGATCTGCCTACCTACTTTGATGCTATTTTCCCAGAAGTCCTCCTCTACTGTATTTTTAATCTCTTCCATCTTGTCTTTCATTCTTCTAAGGTCTGTTACTTTTCTTTGCAGACTTTCAAATTGTTATTTATACTCACCCAGTTTCTTCTTAATATCCTTTATCTCTTTGGTCATATTTTCTTTCAATTCTTTAAATTGCTTTAGAAGAGTTGTGTGATTACCATTGAATAATTGTCTTAAATCCTGAATCTCTTCAAGATATTTGCTTTGTTCCTTTGGATGGACCATCTCTTACTATTTCCTAGTATGGCTTATAATTTTTTGCTGATGTCTAGGCATTTGATATGTTAGTGAATTTACTCTGATGGCCAATTTCCCTCTCTTACCTACTGTTTTTATTTTTTTTCACAGCTCTTCTTTGATAATTGGTTCAACTTATCCTAAGCCTTTAATATTGCCCAGCTTGAGTTACCAAAATCATAGCAGGGATTCATCAATGGGGTGCAGACTTTCTCCCAAGTGTGGGGTAAATAGAGCTCTAAAAGCAATTTTTGTCCATGTAATTTCCAAACAGACCAACAGATGACACTTGTTGGCATACCTTTCCACTCAAGTGTATATCTCTTGGTTTTCCTTTGTTTTTGTGTGGCCAGAGCCAAGATTCAAAGTGGACTCCATTTTAGAGAAAAGCTTCTGTACTCACCCCCACTTTTCTCTTGTAACAGCTGGAAGGGAGGAAGACATCTGTTCTCCAGAAAGCTGCAATGATCCAGGGGTTTTAGCCCCACTGAATATTTCAGGGATGGGAAGGGAAGCCCTCCCCAGTGGTGGAGAGGTTTAGTAATTCACATTTTATTGCCTTATTTGTCTCTTTGTCCCCCACCCTCCTTGAGTTGTGAAGCACTGTCTTGGCCTGTTGACACCAAAGCATGTCCTTTGGGCAGGACTTGGCTCTTTCTCCATTGTTTTTGTGAGTGAGCTGAGCCTTACCTGTCTGATCCAATGCCATGTTCCCACAATCCCCTCAAGTGATTTTTGATAAGCCTACCAAGTCCACTTTTCTGGGACAGCACATTCTCTTCAACAAATGGTGCAGGAAGAACTGGATATCCATAAACAAAAGAATGAATGAAGACCTCTTTCACACTCCCTAGTAAAGAAACAACTCAAAATGATCATATCAATTGGTGCAGAAAAGGCATTTCACAAAATATAGTATAATTTCATGATTAAAAAAACTCTCAGAGCTCTAGGAATATAAGTAAGCTTCCTTAACATAAAAGACATATATGGAAAGCCCACAGCTAACATTCTACTTAATGGTCAAAGACTAAAGCTTTCTCCCTAAAAACAGGAACCAGGTAAGTGTACCCACTGTCACACTGTTATTTAACATTGTTCTGGAATTTCTTCCCAGAGCAATTAGGCAAGGGAAAAAAAAGCATACAAAGAGGAAAGGAAGAAATTAAATGCTCCCTATTTGCAGATGTTATGCTCCTATATAGAAAACAATCAAGAAAAAACAACCGAGCTCTTAGAGCTAAAAATGAATTCAGCTAATTTGCAGGGTACAAGTTTAACATGAAAAAGTCAGTAATTTTTTTATATATAAGCACTGAAAAATTGGAAGAAGAAATCAAGAAAAAAGTCCATTCAGAAAAGAAACAAAAAGATCAAATATCTAGAAATAAATTTAACCAATGTGGTAAGAACTTGTGCAAAGAAAACTTCAAAACATTGTTGGAAGAA
Source organism: Tolypeutes matacus (assembly GCA_026826555.1). Taxonomy (NCBI): domain Eukaryota; kingdom Metazoa; phylum Chordata; class Mammalia; order Cingulata; family Chlamyphoridae; genus Tolypeutes; species Tolypeutes matacus. The sequence goes on from JAKSZT010004404.1 coordinate 208,370, forward strand.
ATAAAAAGTCCTAAATAAATGGAAGGATATTCTACATCCATGGATTGGAAAACTATCTATTATGTAGCCAATTCTACCCATAGCAATCTACAGATTCAATTCATTCCCCATCTAAATTCAAACAACCTACTTTTCAGAAAAAGAAATCTTAATGATCAAATATATAGGGAAGTGTAAGGAGCCCTGAATAGTTAAAACCATCTTGCAAAAAAAGAATGAAGTTGAAGGACACAAACATCACTATCTTAAAACTACTACAAAACCATAATAATAGAAACAGCATGGTAATGGAACAAAAACAGACATATAGACTAATGGATTTGAATTTAGAGTTGAAAAATCAGTCCTCACCTTTGTGGCCAACTGATTTTGACAATGGACAAAGAACACTGAATTGAGAAAGAATAAACTTTTCAACAAATATTGTTGGGAAATTGGGTCTCCATTTGGGGGGGGGAAATGTAAGAGGACCCTTACCACACCGTATATAAAAATCAACTCCAAGTGGATCAAACACTTATATTTAAGAGCTTGCATTATCAAACACCTAGAAGAAAATGTAGAGAAGCACATTCAATAATATGTGTTAAGTAATGCTTTCTTAGACTTTACACCCAAAATATAAGCAATGAAAGAAAAAATAAATAAATGGGACTTTATCAATATAAAAAAAACCTTTCTGCTTCACAGGACTTTACCATGAAAGTAAAATGACAACCTAAACAATGGGAGAAAATATTGGGAAACAATATTTCTCATAAAATTTTAATATCCAGAACATATAATCATTCAACTTAACAACAAAAAGGCAAACAACCCAATTAAAAAGGGGCAAAAAACTTGAATACATATCTACTCCAAAAGAAATGCAAATGGTCATAAAACACATGACAAGATACTCAATATCCTTAGCCATCAGGGAAATGCAAATCAAAACCATAGATTCCATTTCACATCCATTAGAATGGTTAATATTAAAAAAAGAAATTTTAAGTTGTAAGGGACGCAGAAAAATAACACTCATTCCTTGCAGGTGGCAATGAAAATGTTGTAACTACTTTGGAAAAGAGTTTAGTGGTTCCTTGGAAAGCTAAGTGCAGGAATCCATCCTGCAAAATCTTGTGGGGTTCTGTCCAGCAGAGCCCACAACAGTGCAATGAAATTACTCTTAACATGGAGGTTGAGAGAGATCGGGGGGGGGGGGGGGGAACAGCTGAAGAAGCTGTGCTCTTGAGCTAATCCCCAGCATGCCTTTTATTCAAGATTTTTTTTACAGTCAAAGTCAGGGTACATGTGCAAGGGAGCAAGCAGTTATAGAGGTTGTAAATCACATCATAAGAATTCCAGGCTTATAATGGGGAAGCAAGATTGCAGAAACATTAAGTGATATACATAGGAGATAAGATGGGAGATAAGGGAAATAAGATAAGCAGGAAAGTTCTTGTTTATGGCAGGAACTGATAAGGTGAATTCTGTGTGGGCAGAGAAACAGGCCTCCAAGCTACATCTTAGATGTAAAGATTAGAAGGTTCCCACATCTCCCCCTTTTCTGTTTAAATAAGAAGAAAAAGAAGAGGGAAAAGTAGCCTGACACAATTCTTTATAAAAACTGCCCCCTTCCCAATAGTTCAAGGTAAATAAAGTTTGATAGTAATAACAAGGCCAGGTTGCTGTCTGCTATCTGGGTTCTGAACTGAGCTGTGTGTGGGAAAGAAAATAGCCGTAGTCGTATGAGACCTCCCTTAGGAAAGGTGAGGGTCAGTGTCTTACTTCCATAGACCCTCAAATTCTCTCCTGATGGCCCCTCTGTGACTGTGCCTGTCTTAAGTAGCTCCTTCCCTGAGGAATCTTACCCATCTGTGGCTACCAGTCATCCAGGGCCAAGCAAGGTGAAGTTCACATTTTATACCTTCATGGCTTCCACACACAGCACAAGCCTTGGGACTTCCTCACCTGTAGGTGGGGCCCCAGGTCTGGTCACTGTTTTTGGGGAACCCAGGTTTCTGAGATGGGCCAGCACAAGGCATTGGGCAGGAGACAGACAGTTCAACACCAGCTCTTAGAAGGCCTGCTCAACCTCGGGATGCCAGGCTCATGGCACAAGGCAACCTAACCAATGGTACATGTACAAGACACCTCCAGGTTATGATAGGAACAATGGGAAGGGGGGAAACTAGAAAAAACTGTGTGCAGGAAGAAAAAGGGGTCACAGAGTCAGGCAAATAGATAGGCAGGTGAGAAGGAGGGAAAGGAGATCTTGGGGTGAAAAAATTAATTTAAAGGTGTTTTAACCAAAAGGTCCCCAAGTCTCCCCTTCTTTTGTTTCTTTGTTCTTGATTTCTGGATGTGGGAGGTGAGAGAGATGAAGCAGTGGCCAAGGTGATGATTTTCTGTTCAGCATAATGAGCTCGAGAAAGGGCCTGGCAGATTAACCTAAGAATTGATAATAAAACAAGAAACATGATTATTCCAAAGAGAGATATTATCCAGATTCATATGTTTAGGCCATGAAATGAATTTGAGTGATTTAACCACTGCAAATTATCATTAAGGGTTTGAAACACATTTTTCTGAGCAAGAAGTTTTATTTGAGATAGTTTATGTTCCAGGCATTGCTGGAGAGTCAGTACTTCTCCTTGTAAATGGGAGGAAAAGGCTCCTTGAAGGTGAGTTTTAACTTGTTCCCAAGAAAGTTGGGAGCTATTCCAAGGCAAAGGGGTGACACATATTTTAACATGTTCTCAATTGTGCTGCAAATCTGGTTTAGTAAGCAGAGCTTGTTGATTTTCACCTATCTAGAGACTAGATGCTTCTAAAGCATCAAGTTTGGTAAGAATATTATTACTGATATGAGTTTGATTTAAAAGTTCATTGGTGACATTGGTCATGATTGATTAACAGCATGAGCAGTTTGAACAGATTCTGTTAAGGTGGCTGCCACAGTGGTGGCAGTGATAGCTCTGATAATGGCTGAAATAATGAAAGTAATAAGTGTACCAATGATTTTTTTAGGTTTAATTGTTTAAGGCTTCCCCATTACTCCCTGAGTTTGTATAATGTTATGGCATGGTTGTGTCCAGGAGTTCCTTTGTTCCTACATTGTTATCCTCTCCATCTGTGGTACTGGGTTGAATGGATGATCTTTACAGCTCGTGTTATAGCTTCATGTTCTTTGCTGGCAGCCACTGGGGGCCTGTTGGAGTAAGCACACAAGTGTACCCTCTCCCCCACATTATGAACATTACTTAGTACAGAATTTCAGCTTTTATTTGATGACTCTTCTGATGAAGGGAGCAATGTTTTTCAGCTGCTGAAAAGCCATTTTTATCACAATT